>CM021110.1:254518536-254939024 GCA_007115665.2 Sequoiadendron giganteum
CCCACTCTCCCACTCTCTCCCTCCTTCTCTTTCTCCCTCTCTCCCCCTCTCCCCCTCCCTCTCTATCTCCCACTCTATCCCAAAATCTCTTTCTCCCAATCTCCCCTTCTCCCACTCTCCCACTCTCTCCTACTCTCTCTTTCTCCCACTCTCACCCTCTCTCCCTCCCTCTCTCTCTCCATCTCTCCCACTATATCTTTCTCCTCCTCTCCCTCTCCCTCTCCCTCCCTCTCTCTCTCTTTCTCTCCCACTCTCTCTCCCTCCCTCTCCCTATTTCTCTCCCACTCTCTCTTTCTCCCCCTCTCCCTCTCCCTCCATATCTCCCTCTTTCTCTCCCACTCGATGTCCCTCCCTCTCTCCATTTTTCTCCCCCACTCTCTCTTTCTCTCTCTCCCCCTCTCTCCCTCCATATCTATCTCCATCTCTCCCACTATCTCTTTCTAACCCTCTGCCTCTCCCTCTCCTCTCTCCCTCTCCCTCCATTCCTCCCTCCTCTCTCCCTCTTTCTCTCCCACTCTCCCTCTACCTCTCTCTCTCTCTCACACACACACATACTTACCTCTATCTCCTCTACTATAAGGGTGTAGGGGGAAAATATAGAATTAGGAAAGAGGGTATAGACAAAGAGGGAGAAAAGAAATATATTAAGAAAACTATATTTCACATAACACACTCACGTTATAACGTGAGCGCATGTTTTACTCCAATAAAAATGGTAAAAAACTCTATATACCCGTGATTTCAAGGCCCACAATCTACTTATTCCCTTGGTTCTGCACGTGCTTTGACAAAAAGTAGCTTTTTGATGATGTTGTGAAGTGTGCAAGCATGTTTTTCACATTCCATCACCTTTTTCATGATCTTTCTACCACCTTTGCATGAAATAGCAGAGTTTCCACATTGAAAGACATATAATATCAATTGAAGTTTGAATTCCATTGAAAACTGATATACAATTGAAGTTTGGAGGGGAACAAGCTTTTGAACAAGTCAAATTGTTGTGGAGTTTGAAAAAAGAAGAAGCTAAGGCTACATAATTGGGTTGAACTCCTCCATTTGAAAGTCTAGTTTTTTAGGTATGTGAAGTCTTTACACATTTTCTTTCATTCTATTATGGCTTGCTTTCATTTTTGTTTGTCATTATAACCTTACGTTATCATTGTAGCATAGCATAAAGCTAATTAGAAACTCATAACCATTCAATTTGTTCATGACACAATAATTCAAGAACTCAATGCTGCAACTTACATGGCAAAATAACAAAAAATCATGTGGAAGGTAACTACCAACCTTTATCTAGACATCCAAGTCACTATAATCAACATGTTATTGATTGAAATAAACCAAATACAAATTCCAAATATCTCACCAAAATTCATCCTTTAAGACAAATCCAAGCCTCTCCCATTCCTCTAAAGGGTCCAAACACTTTCCAATACCTCTACACAAACTGATGTAGTACAAAGGAAGAAATCAACACATTTCTTGACACACTTATTCAACTATATTTCCCTTCACAACACATTTGATTCATATACTCAAATTAGCATTCAGAGTTCTGAATTCCTTAAGGACCTTCAAAACACCTTGAAAATCTTGAAAATAACTAATTACAATCAACTAGATTCCTCAAAACATCAACCAATGATTATGTCATTCACAAGTTGTCTTAAATCTTCCATAATGGCACCATTGTTTACAAACATATACTATAATTCTTAAGGCACAACCAAACCATTATTTTCTTAAGAAATATTGTTTTGAGTTAGTACAACAAAAATGGAACCTTTCAGAAGTCTTCCCTTACACAAAAACTTAGTTCCTTTATTCACTATCCACATTACTAGTAGCCAAGCATCTGCAAACTGTCACATGTATCTCCCAAACCATGCACACACTTCAGACTATGATACTCATTTTTGATGCAGAGTTAGAGGACCCAAAACCATTCAAGATGTCAAATTTCCTTCAAGAGGCATCTAACAATATTACAAATTCCTAATGGACCAATCCCAACACTCCTCCAAGTTGGACAACAAACATAAACACTATTTCCCACTTTTCACCCTTGGAATCTAGTAGTAGTGCAAAACCAGTTTTGGGCCCTTAACTCCAAAAAGTTCCAAAACACTAGGAAAATAAAAGAATTATTCTAGCACCTATTTCAGATTTGCAAGACATACCTTAACCCATCACATGACTCCTTTGGGACAACTTTAAGAAAACTGACCTTTTCACTGTTTTAGGCCTCCAAGTAGGCCAATTTTACAAAGGAACTACTCTTAGATCCTCACACTAGACTTCCAAACCAAAAAAAAAATCTTTAATTAGGTCTCAAAACAAGATATTTTCGAGGTCTTAGGACCTTACCTGCTCAACTAGGCTTCCAATACAAAAACCCCCATTTTTCAATGCAAAGAGGGAGGGTTTATAGAAACTCCTATACTCGGGCCTTCCCAGACCATTACAAAGCATCAAACATCTTCAAAATACCCAAATAAAGTTCAAAAGTTCATTACATAGACCACTCTATCAACACTTTTTCAAAATCACTCAGTTCCTCAAATTCTCATGGAAAAGTGCTTGTTTCAGCCTAAGAACCCCATCCTATTATCATTAATTTCATTCCAAGGAATGTTAAACAATAAAATACCCTACTCTAACAATTTACATGCCATCCCACTGAGAAAAAAGTCATAATAGTAGGTGGGATGGTCATTTCATAATTAAATCCTACTCAAACCCTTGATTGGCTTGAAATGAGCAGTTTCAAAAAATTGTTAGTTGCTCCCTTCAAACGTACTGTTAAGCCCTCAAAACTGATGAATTAGAGAGTTAAGACATGTGCCTACAATATTCTATTATTTTTGTATCAAGGGGAGGTTGTACATATCCGTACAAGTGCAAGAATGTGCAAAAAAACCAGTGAATTTCTGGAAAACAACATTTTTTATCATAAAAATGGATTTCAAAATGAACAATACTCCTCCCTTCGAGCCAATCGAGGTTGTTTAAACCTTTTTAAATTACAAAAAAATCCCCCCAATTCCTATAACTAATAAAAAACCACCTTTGAAAGCATATAACCGGTACATGTAAAATGTCTTTAATGACCCTCTTACAACATGGAGATACCCAAAATTGAATCAAATTTCAAAATGGAAGAATAGATTGTCAAGGTGCTCTTGCACCACAAAATTATAAAACACTCACAATGCCATTACACTCATTATTTTTCAGAATCACCATCATGGTTATTCACTTTCACATAGAAATGTGTTCTGGCCAGCCTAGTGCTTCCATAGTTTGTACACATTTGTCTATGCTAGGTTAACTTTTGTACACGATGATTGTAAGTATTATTTAAATGAAGCCTTCAATGATATATTTTTTTCAATTAATTTGAATGGATATATTTTGTAGGAACTAATATACATCTCATTACCATGGTACAAATAAAATTATCTGCCATGTTGAAGAAAAAGACAAAGAGGAAACTAACAGATGAAGAGAACAAAACCTTCAAAGAAAAGGAGAGAGTTCGGGTGGCGATATATCATGAAAAGAATAAATTGGAAACAATTGATGAAAACAAGCCGATTGTAGAGGAACCTCAACCATCAAAAAGAGAATGGGAATTGGCAGCAGAATAGGCACGAATGAGAAAGCATCATCATAAGACAAATTCAGATACCGTAGTTGGAGACACACCCTCTACGACAAGTGAATATGAAGGGACACCATTAAGCACAAGCGAATATGGAGGGACACCATCTAGCACAAGTGAATATGGATGAAGACCATCTACTGCAAGTGAATATTATTGGAAACCATCCAACACATCTCAAGTTGAGAGTACATCATCGCTCAGAATTGACAAAGAAGGTATGCCATCATCCCCATGTGAACCTCAAGGTATGTCTTCTTCTCCACCCTTGATTGAAGGTACGCAATCTAGCCCACCTCAGTTAAATATTGATGAAATTCCTAATATTGTGATGTATGTACCTAGGAGAACACCACCTATAATTTTGTGTAGAAAGCCAAAGTATTTGATTAATATGGATGATGAGATTTTGCAGCACATGGAAGATAATATTTCAACATGCACTTGTAGAAGATATGCTGATAAGATTTGGGAACAATTATTTGAAAGGATAAATGAGACTGCAAGATGTCAACTATTTGTTGAAGTGATGCGGGGTGTAAAGTATAGGAACATCATGAAGACTCTTGGGTTGAGAACATCGAATGCATTGAGTGAAGACACTATTGTGAAGAATCTAGTGGATGCTTATGAGAGTGTGGGTAAGACCTCATGCTCAAAGGATAGTAATGTCACTCGATGTGTCATTAGATCAACTTTGGTAAGCTTTCAATCAAAGAGAGCTCGTTTGATTAAAAAGAATAGTGAACAAACGAGAATTAGTAGAAAAACTTTATCAAGAGGCATTCAAAGGCGGAAAAGAATTGAGGGAAATGATTCAAATGAATTATGGACATTCTCGGGGAGATTGTCATGAAAAGATAAAGAAGTTGTCGAAGCCTTGAGAACACTAATTGAAGAGTATTGGAAGAATAACACAGGGCCATCTTTGAATCAAAGGGATGTGGTAAGAAGGAGAATCGGTAGTTGGAATCCTGAGCCACATCCAAAGTATTATTTGGATATGACTCAAACCCAATTTTTTCGAAAATTTGAAAATGATTATCCTCAAATTAGTATTTCTCAAAGATTTTTGAAATGCTCAAACCTTTTTTATGTCAAGATAAATCACACATGCACTACTTGTTGTTGTAGACTACATATTGAATTTTCTAGCCATTATGATGTTTATCGTTCTATATGTTTAGATTTGCATACTAATGATGTTTTGCAGGATTGTGGCATAGAAGCCCCACCAAAATCTTCAAGAGAGATCTTATCAAAAAATTTATGTGAAATAGAGGATGGCCAGCTATTCTATAGGACAATATTCTTGGATGGTTCATGCGAGCGTTGCGGTGGCTTCCAACGTATGCCAATATGTCAACATATGGAAAGCACAGATGAGGTGGGACAAAAACTAGTAGAGTTCAGGAAGTATAAAATAGTGCAATATGTTACAAAAGATAGGTATCAAGAAAAAATGCGTGATTTGGTTATTGAAAAGATTCTAGTGTACCAATTTATGACCATATTTCATGACAATATACTATCGGAGTATGCAATTCATACCCATAGAGCCTGATGGTTGGACACACAATTAAAGCTATGCAAGGACACTTTTCCAGTTGGAAGCATAGTATCCATGGTTGAATTTTTAGAGAAATACACTCTACAACCACAACATGAGGTGCATAGAAGCCCCACCAAAATCTTCAAGAGAGTTCTTATCAAAAAATTTATGTGAAATAGAGGATGGCCAAATATTCTATAAGACAACATGCTTGGATGGTTCATGCGAGCGTTGTGGTGGCTTCCAATGTATGCCAATATGTCAACATATGGAAAGCACAGATGACGTGGGACAAAAACTAGTAGAGTTCGAGAAGTATAAAACAGTGGCATATGCTACAAAAGATGGGTATCAAGAAAAAAGGTGTGATTTGGTTATTGAGAAGATTCCAGTGTACCAATTTATGACCATATTTCATGACAATATACTGTCTGACTATGCAATGCATACCCATAGAGCCCGATGGTTGGACACACAATTCAAGCTATGCAAGGACACCTTTCTAGTTGGAAGCATAATATCCGTGGTTGAATTTGTAGAGAAATACACTTGACAACCACAACATGAGGTGTAGTCACAGTATTACAACTCCACACAAGTTTCGATATTTGTGCACATAACATTCATTCACACATCTGATAGTATAGATGATCAAAGGAAGGTATTGAGGGAGTACCACTTTTACATTAGTGATGATCGTACACATTCTCCAGAGTTCGTGCAACGTTGCTTGCATATTTTCTATAGTGGTTTGGCTCAGAGGGGCATAGAATACGATTGACATATAATATGGTCTGATAACTGTGCAAAACAGTTCAAGAACTCGCACATGTTCTACTAGTTGTGCAAGATGCATGTCATTATAGGTGTTCAACATATGTGGAACTTTTGTCAGTTCAGACATGGAAAGGGGGAGCATGATGGTGCAAGAGCATGTGTGAAAAGAGCATTAGCATGAGAGGATTTAAAGTATAAAGACATTCCAAAGTTGACAGATGCAAAATAAATCATCGAGTGGTGTAATGCTTTGATGGGTCTAGGTAATGAAGGCACATCTTCAGTTCATAGATTTTTTTGGTTGATGGATGATACTAACATTGCACCATATAAAGACTATTGTACACTAACAGGATAGAGTGAGGTACACTGTTTCCTTAGCTCAAATGTAAGTTTATGGAGTATCGATACACAAAAGATGGCATGCTTTTGTTCTTCAAGTACAATGAAAGCCTAGAATGATTGTGAGTTAGGGGAGTGGGTTGACAAATGGTTCACAATTTATCTTAGCCCACTTCACACGTATCGCCCTCCGACGATATTGGAACTGACATAGATGGAATCATCGGTTGACTTTGACCACATATCAAATCTAGTTCAACTAGGTGATATATCTACTTGCTTAGTTGTTGAAATTCCATATCGTTATCTTACTTTGTATTGTATTCGTAATGTTGACAAATTTCAAAAGATTTTATGCACATATCAATGCAGGGCATGTTTATGCAGTTATTGTAGATGAAGAGAATGAAGAGGGAATAGACTATTACTTGTGTCATTGTGTTGAGGCCAAAAATAAATTGGAGGCCCCAATTATAGATGGAGAAAACATCGAATACCCTACAGGCTCAGTTGTGGTTACTGGAACATGGCTTAGAAGGTACCCACATTTGAGTGTTAAACATTGGCTATTTCGGGACTTTGACATGCATCGTAATATTCTTCATTACTTGAGCCTTGTCATGGAATCCAATGTTAATTTGACCAAATATGGGAGTAGAACTTTGAACAAGACCTTGTGCAAGGTTCGTGAGTCTGACCATGAGGAAATACTTGACACAAGGGTATGTGCAGGATCATGATGGGCCAAAAAGTAGCGATATCTAAGTGATATGATGGCCCATGTGGCTGACGACTTTTTTTTTACCCAAAATTGATGAAATGAAAAGGGTTTTTAAAGGAGATTTTCAGTTTTCCACCAATATAAATTATGCTTTACTTTGAATTTAATAAATTATTATTATTCATTTTCTATTTGAATTACGACTAAAGTCCTGATTGATAGGCTGATTGAAAAACATCTATAGCTTTCAAATGGTATCATATTTTTTGAATCCAAAACATGTGTCACATTCTATGCTTCAAATACTATAGGATTAAAAAATAAATTTTAATTTCATGAAGTTTCGACCAAGTTAAGGTGGTTAGACATACGAGTTTTTATTTTTTAAAAAATTTGTAATAAAAAATTCATAATTAATTATTTAATTGGAAAAAAATTATAAAATAATATTCATCACATTGGGACACGAGTCTCCTACTTATATCTACAATATTATAAAAAAAATATTATCATTTTATTGTGGTTAGGGTGTTCAGGCAGACACATCTTATTTTTTCCCTGAAGTTTAAGTACTACTGCATTGAAATTTCAAATTTTCACCAAATAGATTTTTTTAAAAAGTAAATAAACCTAGTAGTTTAGAAACTACATTCAATTTTCTATAGATTGTATTCTTACATATTTTTAAAATAATATAGATTACTTATTCAAATTTTTACGTCAATTTTCCTAACTCTAATTTTCTGGATTTTAATGCCACTTAAGGGCCTATTTTTTCCATGATGATCCTGCACATACCCACAATAAAGAGTAGAGCAAACTCGAATGGTTCGTTGGATTAATTTGTAAGTATATGCACATTGGTTCTTATTAATTTATACTTGTATGCACATTAATTTTTTTGATTCCAATTCTATCATCTTCTTTTACAGTGATTCCAGTGTCCCCTTGCAAAAAATGCAGATATATGAGTCATCCAAGAGAATGTTAGCAAAAAAAGAAATGTAACATCCTTATTTTGATGATCTTGACAAATCTCAATCAATATTTTAAGCCATTAGAAAAGTGTGTGCAAATATTGGTGAGGGAATTCCAAGTTATTCATTTGAAGTTAACCTTATCATGAGTAGCTATGATGTAG
The DNA here is from genome assembly GCA_007115665.2 of Sequoiadendron giganteum. Classification (NCBI taxonomy): domain Eukaryota; kingdom Viridiplantae; phylum Streptophyta; class Pinopsida; order Cupressales; family Cupressaceae; genus Sequoiadendron; species Sequoiadendron giganteum. Next base: position 254,526,737 of record CM021110.1, read on the forward strand.
AAATTATAAGAGCATCTAAAATTTCAACTTACTTTATTCATGAGAGGTGTTGTGTGCAATAGGTATGTTGGAATTCCCAGTGAAGATGTATGACCAGGAGTGACTAAGTTGTGAAACCTGCATGCCTATCTGGAAGTTCCTTCCATCTATTTTTATTTCATTTCCATTTTGGATGCTCTTTCTTTTTCTCTTTTACTTTGCGTATTTGTAAGTAAGCTACTAAAAATTGACTGATCTCTCGTTGTAGAAAATGTTAATTTAAGAGCCATCAAAGAGAATCTCAGGCAAAAAAGAAATGCAACATCCTTCTTTTGATGATCTTGACAAATCTCAATTTTGATTTTAAGCCATTATAAAAGAGTGTGTGAAGCTTAGCGAGGGAATCTCAAGTTACTCAATTGAAGTTAACCTCATAATGAGCACCTATGATGTAGACATTTAAATAGAATCTTGAATGTATGAGTGACATTGTAAAAGATCTGTGAGAACGAAGTGCCCAAGGCATTGTAATGAGATTTACTTACAAACTCACTCCACCATGCCAAACCAAAACCCTTATTTTATGAAATATTTCATCAAACCCTAAGGTGAAACCTCATTTTTCATGCCCTTTTCCATCAAAATCTATAGGGGTAGCAACAAAAACCCCATAAAAATTATTCCCTTTCACTTAGAAATTTCTCATTTAATCCTATAGGATTACGTTGGGCCCATCTAGAAAAACCTCTCTTGGTTTTGGCTATCTTAGAGTGGTTTTCCCGTGGCGGCGGATTTTCGCTTGATGGAAAAAGTGTCAAAATCGAGCTATGCAAAGTTGCAAAGTGGTGCAACTTTTGTTTTGCAACTTTTGTGACCAAGAAGACTGTTCCAATACATCTAAATAGGTATGTTTACTCTAGGCATGGTCCTCTTTCACACCGAAACATGTGGAATCGCTCCGAGCTATGTTCCACCGTATCGATCCCTTAAGGGTCCAAAGTGTAAAATGGCTGAAAACTTCAGCATGCTATTTCCTAGATATCGTGATACTTAGAAACTTCTCATCTAATCCTATAGGATTGTGTTGGGCCCCTCTAGAAAAACCTCTCTCAATTTTGTCTATCTCGGAGTGGTTTTCCCGTGGCAGCGGATTTTCACTTGATGGAAAAAGTGTCAAATTCAAGCTGTGCAAAGTTGCAAAGTGGTGCAACTTTTGCTCTGCAACTCATGTGACCAAACTAACTATTCCAATGTTCCCGAATAGGTATGTTTATGCTATTCATGGTCTTGTTTCACACTGAAACATGCGAAATTGCTCCGAGCTACGTTCCACCAGATCGATCCCTTAAGGGTCTAAAGTGCAAAATGGCTGCAAACTTCAGCATGCTATTACTCAGATACCGTGATGGTTAGAAAATTCTCGTCTAATCCTACAAGATTGCATTGGGCCCCTCTACAAAAACCTCTCCCAGTTTTTGCTATCTCGGAGTGGTTTTCTCGTGGCAGGGGATTTTCACTTGATGGAAAAAGCATCAAATGCAAGCAGTGCAAAGTTGCAAAGTGGTGCAACTTTCATTTTGCAACTTGTGTGACCAAGCAGACTGTTCCAAAACATCCAAAAAGGTATGTTTACACTAAGAATGGTCCTCTTTTGCATTGAAACACGTGGAATCGCTCTGAGCTATGTTCCACCTGATCGATCCCTTAAGGGTCCAAAGTGCAAAATGACTGCAAACTTCAACATGCTATTACTTGGATACCATGACATTTAGAAACTTCTCATCTATTCCTATAGGATCGTATTGGGCCCCTCTAGAAAAAATTTCTCAGTTTTGGCTATCTCAGAGTGGTTTTCCCGTGGCGGCAGATTTTCAGTTGATGGAAAAAGTGTCAAATTCAAGTTGTGCAAAGTTGCAAAGTGGTGCAACTTTCGCTCTGTAACTCGTGTGACCAAACTAACTGATCCAAAGCATTTGAATAGGTATTTTTATGCTAGGAATGGTCTTGTTTCATACCGAAACACGTGGAATCACTTCGAGCTATATTCCATCGGATCGATCCCTTAAGGGTCCAAAGTGCAAAATGGCTGCAAACTTCAGCATGCTATTAATCAGATATTGTGATGCTTACAAACTTTTCGTCTGATCCTACAGGATTGTGTTGGGCCCCTCTACAAAAATATCTCCTGATTTTTTCTATCTCGGAGTGGTTTTCTCGTGGTGGCGGATTTTCAATTGGTGGAAAAAGCATCAAATGCAAGCAGTGCAAAGTTGCAAAGTGGTGCAACTTTCGTTCTGCAACTTGTGTGACCAAGAAGACTGTTCCAACACATCTGAATAGGTATTTTTACACTAGGCATGGTTCTCTTTCACACCGAAACACATGGATTCACTCTAAGCTATGTTCCACCAGATCGATCCCTTAAGGGTCCAAAGTGCAAAATGGCTGCAAAATTCAACATGCTATTAATTGGATATCGGGAAACTTAGATACTTCTCATATGATCCTATAGGATTGAATTGGGCCCCTCTAGAAAAACCTCTCTCGGTTTTGGCTATCTCAGAGTGGTTTTCCCGTGATGGCAGATTTTCAGTTGATGGAAAAAGTGTCAAATTCAAGTTGTGCAAAGTTGCAAAGTGGTGCAACTTTCGCTCTGCAACTTGTGTGATGAAACTAACTGCTTCAACACATCTGAATAGGTATGTTTATGCTAGGAATGGTCTTGTTTCACATGAAAACATGCGAAATCGCTCCGAGCTACGTTCCACTAGATCGATCCCTTAAGGGTCCAAAGTGCAAAATGGTTGCAAACTTCAGTATGCTATTACTCGGATACCATGATGCTTAGAAACTTCTCATATGATCCTATAGGATTGTGTTGGGACCCTCTGCAAAAGCCTCTCCCAATTTTTTCTATCTCGAAGTGGTTTTCCCGTGGCAGCGGATTTTCACTTGATGGAAAAAGCATCAAATGCAAGCAGTGCAAAGTTGCAAAGTGGTGCAACTTTTGTTCTGCAACTTGTGTGACTGAGGGGACTATTCCAAAACTTCCAAATAGGTATTTTTATGCTAGGAATGGTCCTCTTTCACACTAAAACATGTGGAATCACTCTGAGCTATGTTCCACCGAATCGATCCCTTAAGGGTCCAAAGTGCAAAATGGATGCAAACTTCAGCATGCTATTACTTGGATACCGTGAAACTTAGATAATTCTTGTCTTATCCTACAATATTGCATTGGGCCCCTATAGAAAAACCTCTCTCGGTTTTGGCTATCTCGGAGTGATTTTCCCGTGGCGGCAGATTTTCACTTGATGGAAAAAGTGTCAAATTCAAGCTGCGCAAAGTTGCAAAGTGGTGCAACTTTCACTCTGCAACTCGTGTGACCAAACTAACTGCTCCAACGCGTTCCAATAGGTATTTTTATGTTAGGAATGCTCTTATTTTTCACCGAAACAAGCGGAATTGCTCCGAGCTACGTTCCACCGGATCGATCCCTTAAGGGTCCAAAGTGCAAAATGGCTACAAACTTCAGCATGCTATTACTCGGACACCGTGAGGCTTAGAAACTTCTTGTCTAATCCTATAGGATTGTGTTGGGCCCCTCTACAAAAACCTCTCTCAGTTTTGGCTATCTCGAAGTGGTTTTCCCGTGGTGGAGGATTTTCACTTGATGGAAAAAGCATCAAATGCAAGTAGTGCAAAGTTGCAAAGTTGTGCAACTTTCGTTCTGCAACTTGTGTGACCAAGCAGACTATTTCAAGACATCCGAATATGTATGTTTATGCTAGGAATTTTCCTCTTTTGCACTGAAACATGTGGAATCGCTTTGAGCTATGTTCCACCGGATCGATCCCTTAGGTTGGAGGAATCTAAAGTTGCAAATTTGTAAGTTGCTTAAAGCAACAAATTTGAAAGGCAATGGTTACTTGTTTTGAAAGTTGGTTTTTAGTTAGTTGAGGGCATGGATCAGTTAGACAAGGGTGTAAAACACTATGTAAAGCCTTGAGAGGCTCTAATGGAGGTTGTTGATGAACTTTTAGAGAAGATCTAATAAGAATTATTCACACTATTCTTTGTTTTTTAGATTTATTATACAAACTTGTTGATCCCGTACTTGGTATGACCTCCAGCTTCCTGTACAATTCCAAGGATGACATGGATTGAAAGAGGGATTAGTTCACAAGAACCCATCTCTCATGATAATGAATGGCCCACTTAGAACTCATTGCATCTAGGTGATGCTCACAGAGGTGAGGCACTAGGGCTTCCTGGGAGGTCACCCATCCGAGTACTACTCTAGCTCAAGTGCTTAACCACAAAGTTTTTTCCCCAAGGTTAAGCCCACTTAGCTTGCAACCCCATTTGCAAAACCTTCAGCAAGTGTTGTGCCTTATGAAACATTCATTATAGAGCCCCTTTAGCTCATCAATTGATAAGTAGGAGGTATTTTCTACAATGTGTCAAATTGTGATATTGCTATCAAGATTCAATTGTGTAGTTTTCGAGTATAAAAGAGAATAAGAAGGGAAGATCAGGGTAATTAATTTGCAGACTTATTTTTATTATCAAATTACCTAGTGTGGGATTGGTCTATATGAGCAAAAAATTATAATATGGGAGTATACGTTTCAAGCATATAATCTGGAAAGGACTCAAAGTAAGATGCATGAGTACAAAGAATCAATTAGGAAAGGCATCCCAATTCTCAAGGCATATATATCAATGATAGGATGATTCATGTTCAAAGCTAGCACATGATTTTAATTGATTAATTAGAAACAACTATTATATTTATTTATCAAATTTCCATTATCAAATTAATATTTGAATTAGACTTCATATTTAGAATTTATTTCATTTATAATTTGGGGACTCCGTTATCTATCTTAATAATATTAGATGACAACCTTTGTCAATCCAATAAGAAATAAATCAAAAATCTATTGATCAAGAGCTCAATTCATTACAATGGTATTAGAGTGAATGAACCTGCCAGCCTTTGGGTATTGCAACAAATTGACTTTCCATTGGAAGCATGGCAACCGATGATAGTGGTTGGAAAGATTACTTTATGAATCGGGTAGTAAGCTTAGTAGTTTATCTTACAGGAATGCCATTATGGTCACATTGAAAAGAATAGAAGAATGTTTAAGCTTTATTGAGCAGCCATTTGTAATATTAGATAAAGCTCTAGCTTCTACATTATTGCACATGATTGCAGATAGTTTCAAAGATCTAGATGACATCAATAGTTCACATTACTCAAGAAGGATGAACATCTTAAAAACATTTGCGAAAATTCGGACAAGTAACCTTCTTATGGACTTAGGGTTGCAAGATTTGATCTACAACATGTTCCACCATTTCTTTAGTAGGATCAAGAACACACATAATGAAGGTGTGTTTGCAGCCATGAAAGATTATGGTTCGAACTATCCAGAAGAGTGATGTTTTATCTCGACCAACCATATCTATACTATGGTATTTTTGGAAACAAGGATGGGTTCTCTCTTCATCGGCATATACATTATTCCTCAACGTGTTCACACCAGTGTTACAAGACTTGGACTCACCTCAAACTTGACAAGCCAATTTTTGACTTGGACTCGGGCTCGAAGCCCAAACTCGACAAATAGAAAAACCTAAGAAATTCAAATATTTTTAAGAATTTAAAACTTGTTTCATGCACCCTTTAATAAATAAACCTTAAAGACACAATAGCATCATCAAATAGAAATTAATATGATCCCATACACAAACATACATCAATCACATAAGTATAAGCACAAATTTTAGCTGAAGGAAATAACACATTTAGATATATAAATATTGTAATATTGCTATCAAGATTCAATCATGTAGTTTTACAAGTCAAACTCATTGACCCATGATTCATGAGTAGTGGTTCACAAGAACCCATCTCTCATGATAATGAATGGTTCATAAGGAGGAAGATAAATCTTCATACATTTCCTCTATCACAAATGAGATAAGCGCTTGGTTTCATGAAGGTCATGAGGCAACCATTAATGGGGAGTGGATACATGAAGAACCAATGGAGAATGATAATGGCTTCAAATCAATGCTAGGGCTAACCAATTAATAATTATACATGTGAATAAGTCAAGCATGTACACTTCAATAAGGGAAGTACAAGTACTCAAAAAGATGTAAGCCTCAAAAAGTATACACACGAATACATAGTATACACAAATTAAAACAAAGTATATGCACAAATACAAGGTATACGCATGAAACCACGTAAGCCACAAAGTATACATTCAAACGCATGTAAGTCACAAAGTATACATGTAAGATGTAAAGTATACATGTAAGATATAAAGTATACACTTGAATACACGCAACTCATATCTATTGAACCATCAATTTAGAATGCAAATACGAACAAGCATCGATAAAATATATTTGTATTAACCAAATAGCCATGTAGGAATACATCAATATATGTTGATATAAGTATGAAATATATGTACAAAATAGCCATAAAGGCTTACGAGAATGCCACATAAGCATACAATGTCAAATATGTCCAATAAAAAATATGTACAAAACTGCCATGTAGGCATACAACAAAGGGCTCTGGAATCAAAAGTCATTGCTCTCCATGCCTTAGAAATAAAATATTTCTCTTTCTTTTTTGATCAAATGGAAATAGGCCTATCACTCATTTTTGCTACACTTGAGGAGTGCTCCTGCTCCTCCTTCTAGGGTTTAGTTCATGGTGAAGTTTTAACTGTTACAATAAGAAGTAAAGACATGTATATATAGAAATTACATTATAAAAAATTATATATTTGACAAAATAATCACTTACCGCCATCTCACAATCTCTCTCCATGAGGGAAATATTCTCATGCCCATTCTCAGGTGTGCTCAAGCACTGTATAAACCATACAAATATAAATTAAACTACGTGAATCAATAATGGTTTGATTTTTCACTAGCTAACATCTATAACAACAAATGTAAATGTAAATTTACTAATTTTCCTCATACCTCTCCTGTCAGAGCCATTGAGGATTGTATAGAATATTTCACACAAATATCCATTTCCCTCGTCATATTCGGAGGTGTATCATCTTGCAACAACTGAAAATAAAACAACAAACTATTCAACGTAATCAACGATGTGCATATAAACTACACAAATCTATTAAGTACTTGATTCATTAGTTAAACTCTTTATTCTATTACCTTCATGTAGGTTTGAGTAAATCCACCACCACCGGGAAGTGTTCCATCAAAACCTCAAATATTAGTTTGTTCAACATCTAAAATCGCATATTAAATTACCATTCATAAAACAATGCTATTAACATGCAATAAATTTACAATTGTTTACTAGTTACATACCCTAGCGATAGGTGTACTACAAAAATAAGTTTGTGGGGAGCTGGTGTATCCAGTATCAACACTGTGACCCTACAATTTTATTAAAATCATAAAACATTATTAGTTAATCTTGCATTTCAAAATCAAAATTTAATAAATTAAATTCAATGAACATGCACTAACTTTTACTTGACTATCAATGCCATATGCCTAATGCAAAATGTTAGCTGCCCTCTCCATCTCCATAGCTGTAGATAGATCTTGCGTACTAGTCTCTTGAGTGTTGGTGGGGTCATATGAACAAGTAGCCCCGCAAGATTGATACACATGTGTTCAAAGGCCACCACTCAAAGACTCCCCTAGATGGCATTGTAGAATAGGGATAGTATGATGGATGACACTCTGGGTCAAAGTGTTGATCACTTACAATGTCTCTACATCAACACTTTGCTTCACAACATAAGGCATAACAATGTGCTCATGAGGTGGCCTAGCGAGATCTCATCTACTTTGCCGTGTAGGATCCGGCTGTGCACCAGGTCTATCCTGATTTGCCCCCCCACCTCTCCCCTAGAAATCCCTCATCTCAAAATAATTTGGGATCTTGTTCAATATGAACTCACTGTATAGTTTCCTAAGGAAATATTGCGGGACCTCGCAATTGTTGCACAGTGGGTAATCGAAGACCATGTACCACCTATCATAAAACTGGTCCCTAATCTATTGGTGGTGGCACCAGTGGATAGGAAACCTCTTCGCATTGAGGGTAAGATTTTGATTTGTGCGTGGGTTGATGAATAATGAGCACAAATCACCTTTTGTAATTTTTAAATCCTTTACTTCCTTGTATGATAGTTTATTTGCATAATAATCCCTATCCGGCTGCCTCCTATCTTGCCATCCAATTATTTGTTTGCTAATTGAATCTACATTTTTTAACATATCTTTCAATGAATTTGGTAGGGTCATTCTTTCTACAGTTGAACCATTTGGATCACTCAACCTATTGATCAAATCCTCAATTTTCTTTTTGTTGTTCTCAATTTCACTCATTAAATTTTGTTGAGTGCTAGGAGGGGGTTGAGTGATTCATGGAGGAGGTTGATGTTGTGGTTGATTTTGATCTTGATGATTTGGTTGGTCTTCCTATTGAGGATTTTGAGGGATTGCAGGTTGATTTGCATCTCCTAAAAATTCAAACAAATATATCAAATTCAAACTAAAACTAACTAATTCAAAATAAAAACCATAGAATCCTTATCTCTCATAGCTCCTTGTCATCGTTTCGCCATCGTTGCGAAGAAATATCAATTTTTGGTGAAGAAATTTGTTGAATTTCTCCTCCTAGAATGCGAGCACGAAATTGTGGGGGTTTTGGCCATGACTACAAAAAAATATAGTCGAAATGCTAATGACAGATTTGCATTTCTTTTTTTTCTTTTAAAAATCAATAACATGAGCACATTATAATGCGCTTGCGTTATTGGTTTGTAGTTGTCAAGCCTCAGGCTCGGCATAATGCACCATAACGCGAGCACATTATTGATTTTCAAAAGTTTTTTTTGGAGGGTGTCCACAAAATTGCTACCATTTCCATGCACCCGCTCATCTGTCAAAGGAGATTGTTCCTAAGGCTGGACGTTGATAAAGGAGATAAACTATGGATGCAAGACTAAATAAATGTAAAGTGTTTGAAAACACATTGTGATATGCAAAAATATGTTAAATGACCTAGAAATGCAAAACAAACTTAAAGACAAAGTTGTGAAATAGAAGGTGTGCACCTGAAAAATATGTTGCAGACTGAAAATGCTATTGAATTTGGAATTTTGACCTACTGGGACACTTCTGCCAAGCTAGGCGACCTAGTCCCAGATCTGGAAAACTACATTGAAGCCTGTTTTAGCTAAATGGGTGTCCAAATCTACAAAATCCTTTGAAAAACATGTGTATTGGAACTAAATCACCACTAATTCTGACTTAATTCACTTTGGCTTTTCTAAAAATCCAAAAGTGGAAACGGAGGCTCTCGGCCTGCACTTTTTGTTCCTCTAGGTATCTAGATCCAAAACTCTACTATTCAACATTGAAAGAGACTTTTAGTGAGTATTTTTCCTTAGTCAACAAGGAGATATATTCAACAAGCTTGCAACCATTTCTTCAATGATCTCCAAGTCTTCAAGGTACCTAAATTTGCAAACACACAAGGAGAGAAAGAAAGATGTTGAATATTAGGGCATGGGGGTTTTCCAAGTAGTCAAACCCCTTTTAGGTAATTAAACCAAATAAAGAAATAAGATGAAGCATGAAAATGAAATGAAGGGATTACAAACTTTCCATGATGATAGATCTTGAATTTATGTAGTAATGGTTGAAGAATCTACCCTTGAATGCTTCTTTATGACTTAGAAGAATGCCAAAACCCTAGCTTTCTTGAGAAGAATGATGAATGAAGAGAGGAGACAAGAGAAGATAGATGAAGAGAGGAAATAGAAGACTAGAAGACCCAAAAATGAGTGGAAAACCACATATTTATACATAATTATGTCCTAATTCCCAAAAATACCACATCATAGGCCGACCTTAGGTCTTAGACAATAAAAACCCACCAAAATTTTGAACTAATTTTGATTTTTGGGCCAAATGGGACCAAGTCACCCAAGGTGGTGACTTGGTCCCACTTAGGATTTTTAAGTGGGTGTCAAATATTAAGACATATTAAATGATGTTTATCCGGGTTATCTTCAAAAAGACACTTAAATAAGGTTGTAAGTGCATAATGGGGCCAGTTAAAGCATACAAAAGGTTTTTATTGATTTACAAGGGTTCAAGACCTATGCAAATGTGTTGGCCACATTACAACATTAAATCTAGGCAAAACTAGGCCAAAATCCACAAGAAAGACCTAAATGAATGTGGAAATGTCCAACAAAGGATACATTTTTATACATTACATTTAGCCCCTACTTTAGTGAGAGGATGAACTTGCTTCAAACTCCCACTAAAGTAGTCATTCAAAAGAGGGGTCTAATCGTACCAATACGGATGGAAAAAAGGATGACAAAGATCAAAGGAGGTTGTACAAGCCCCCAGAATCAAGATCCTAAGTCAAACCAACATAAGTGCAAGAGGACACACACAAGGGTGAATGATTTGCAGCAAAACGAGATACATGATCATGCAATGGCAATAACTAGAAGGAAGAGAAGAGCAAAAGTAAAAAGGTGGATCAAGCTTTGATCATTTGTCCAACTTGTTGTGGATCAGATCTAGGCTATTTGTCCAGAAATGCATACTCACTCTAAGGTGACAAATCTTTTGACTATCCGCCGGGTGAGAAATCCAAGAAGGTGAGAAACATACACTCATGGTTGGTATGCAGTCACACAAACATAGGTGGCTATGTGGAAATTCATGTCGTTGGTTGGGCTTCCTTCTTAATTATACCAAAGTTATACCTCCTGATAACTTTAATAAGGTGCCACAAAAGAAAATGACTTTTGTAAATGGTTTTTGAAATGTAAAAAAATGGTGTAAGGAATGTTCAAAGGGATTTCGCTTAGTTCGTGCAAGGTCTCATCTTAGGGAACATCATGCTTAATGTCTCCAAGAGAGGAAAAGTGCAAAAGGTCTCATCTTGTTTCCAAGAGAGGACAAGTGCAAGGTCTCATCTTGAGCAACATTGTTCCTAATGTTTCCAAAGGAGGAAAAGTGCAAATGGTCTCATCTTGTTTCTAAGAGAGGAAAAGTGCAATGTCTCATCCTGAGCAACATTGTACCTAATGTTTCCAAGAGAGGAAATCGAAAGAAAAATAAAATCACACAATGAAATGTGAGTGTTGATGTATGCACCCACTTTAAAGAAGATGCTAACACCATTACCATGAGAAATTTCTTTAAAGTAAAAGAAGGCAGGAGAGCTTATTCGGAAAGCCTTATGCCAAGTCATATGTTTCTGATAAGCTACATCAAGAAAATTATAGTATGTCACATGCGATTCAACCTAAGGAATGTCATCCACATCCCAAGCTTTCTCTTATATGTTCACTAAAGGTTAATGACTAGAAAAAGGAGATAACAATGAGTGGCATATAAGGACAAGGCTAACTAACCCCTTGCCCCCACTTAGTACAGGAAAAGGATGAGCCAAAATGATTGATGAGATGCGAATTAGAGTGGAAATTAGTATTTATTAGAGGAATTAGGTGCCTCCACATAAGGGAGAGCACCAAGATCCTTAAGATGTTGGATTTTACTACTCAAAGCCTTACATTCATTAGTAGAATGACTGTGAACTCTATGATATGCACAAAATGAATGTTTTTAGTAGAATTTCTTTCAAGATCATGGAGGAAGGGATATCAAGTGATCTTGGAGGAGTCTTGACAAGATACCCTCTTGACCAAGGGTAGAATGTGTTCCTCTACCTTGTGAAAAAGATGTGTCTTTCTTAGTACAGGATGTCATACCTACGCAATGCGCTTTAGATTGTGAGATTTTGTACTCTCCTTTAGAGGAGTGTGTAAAATTCAAATCATTAGTGTTTTGCGAGATGAAATTGACATTAGGCGAGGATTTCTTTGTTTATTGTGTTGCGTGCAAAGAAGAACGACCACTAGTGTCTATCAATTTAGGATGCACTAGTTTTAAGGTTGGTTTAGAGGAATCATGTGTGATGGTGTTGATGTTAGGTGAAGGCTTGGTGATTTATATCACATGACAATAACCAAGATAATGAGTCATTATTTGCATGTTAGGATCGATGGGGACATAGATACCTTGTTCTCTAGCACCGCATCCTTTTCCATTGTAGTCAAGTTGTTTCATAAGCTCATAGACTTTTCCATAAAGACTTTTCATTGCTTTTGGATCGGGTGGTTGTTCATTGTTTGCCTTGTTATCTAAAGTAGTTGAGGTGGATGCTTGTGAAGTATCTTTTGAATGTTGTGTTGATAGGATTGCTTTTTCGTGCTCCTTATTTGAATAATTGTTTATAATCTTGTACTTGTCCATGATTGTTGGTTTGAAGTTCAATTATCACAAGTCATCAATGGATATCATTGTGAAGTTTAGGACAACTAGATTTTTGTTGTTCTTGCATCGGTTCGACTTGTGTGGTTGGTGTGAATGTGTTTGAGGGAGTTCCTTTGTTTTTCTAAAGTTGTAAGACACTATAAGGCACATGATCAACATCAAGTGTGTGCACTTTGTTGTTGTAGATGTACTTCATTTTATGATGAAGAGTGGAAGGAACCCCATTCATTGCACGAATTCAGAACCTACCTAAAAGAAGATTACATGAGAGTGCATGAGGCATAACATAGATCGATGTTTCCAATGTGGCCATTCCAACTGTAATAGGGAAAGTGATCACACCTAGTGGTTTCTTTTCCATATTGTCAAATCCCTTAATAGATAACGAATCAGGTTGAATGTTTGATCTATCAATGCCAAGACTATCTAGAAGGATCACACTACACACATTAAGGGTAGATCCGATATCTGCAAGATTTATCTTGATCCCTTTTCTTTTATATTGAGATATTATCAAAAAAGAATCATTCTATTTTTGCACTTCCAAAGGAGGGAGCTCACTTTGGTGAAAAAAAAATTATTAGCATTGAATTATTGAATTATAGCTGCTATGTCATTTGGTTGCACATTAGAAGGGACAAAAAATTGTTGTAAGGATTTATGAAGCATACTGTTGTAGCTAGGTGAATAATGAATTAGATCCCATAGGGATATATTTGTAGGAGTATTATTAAGTTGTTCAACAAGATCATACTACCTAATGTGTGAATTTAATCAAGGATCACGAGGCACTATGGGATTTGGCAAAGGTAATGGTGTCGAGGTTGGTTGTTGTGGTTATGGATTTTTCCTAGTGTGATACATATGAGCAACAATATTATGACTTAGTTGTTGTGAAATGTTGTTCTAGGGCAGATAAAGGATGAGTTCAAGATTGTTTTGAGTTGGAGGCTTGTTTGAAGGGGGATAAAGGATGAGTTGAGGTTGAATAATATTAATGTCCCTTAGTGAAGGAGAGTCTAAGGTTTCCTCATAATCTTATTCTAAGGAGACTAAATCATTAGTGTTATTGTTATTCGCTTCTTGCACCATGGTATCCTCCCTAGGAGGAGAGTTTTTAAGAGAACTACAAGGCAACTATTTTTGACATGCAAGGCTTGGTTCTTCCAAAATAACTTCATTGCAAGTAAGGGAGTTATCAATGGTGGAATTTTTTTGTTTAGCAAGAGTGGGGATGTTAGAAGAAGGATCTATTTGATTTTCTTGGTTTTAGAAGGTCTCATTTTCTTGTTCCATATTATCTACCCTAGTAGGAGAGCTTGTAATATGTTCACCACTAGCTGCCAAAAAAGTAGGAGAGACATCAGGAGAAGGACCACTATGATTTTCAAATAGATCATCACAAAGGGTGGGAGCATTAGGGAAGGGAGGGTCAAGATTCTCATGACTTGTAATAGGTATTTCTTCCAACACCAACCTATCCTCTTTGCATCGAGGAGGGATATTAGAAAAAGGACAATTTTGATTGTTATGGTTAGGGAGACTAGCTAAGGTGATGTTTAGAAATGTTTCTATGATCTCATCATCTTGTTTTCTAATATATTTCAAAGGTGGAAGAGGAGAGGGACAATCAATACTCTCAATGCTTGTATCTTCTTTCACCAAGATACCTTTGTCACCAATAGGAGAGGTATTGGGAGAAGAAAAAGTATGATTGTTATGATTGTCTACACTTGCATCCACTTTTTTTATGAAATTCTTACAAATATAGTAGGTACTAGGAGGGTATGCAACATGCTTATCAAATGTTTTATTTTTTTGTCCTAGATTATGTCCATGAAAGATAGAATCATACAAGCCAATTGATATACTAAATGCTTGAAAATAAAATATGCTAACATAAGAAAATAAATAAAGTTAAATGCAATGATTTAAGGTGAAATGTTTTAAATGCAGTTTTCAGATGTGAAATGATGTAATTGTCTGATTACATTATGAAAAAAATTGAAAGAGGAAATGTTGTAAAGGAAAATTTGAAATCAATGCATGAAATGAGCTAATTTAAGCTAGATCCAATGAAATGCATGTAACAGAAACTCAACCAATTGATACAAATAGGTAATGGCAACAAACATAAGCTAAAAAATAGGGTTTTCAATGTTGTGAAAGGCAATTTTAGGGGTGAAAAGGGACTAAGTCGCCAAGGTGGCGAATGAGTCCCAATGAGGACTTTTTTCAGAATTTTTAGATTTTCTTGATTGATTTTTATGTTTTATGTGTTGTATGATGCAAAGCTAAGAAGAAAATGCAAAATTTTGATGATTTTCAATATAATGCAATGCAAAAAGGCAAGCTATATGAGCATTTCACTAATGCAAATTTTAAAACCCTAGAATGCAAATTAAACAATGCAAACCTAGGATGATAAAGAACTCCAAATCAGAAAAGAAAGTGTTCAAAAAGTAGGTTCACAAAAATGTAAGTTAGATTTTTGTCACCTCTTGCACCTTTAGGGTTTTGCACTGAAAAGGAGAGAGACAAAGATCAATCACTTCATTCAAGAAAAAACCCTTGAGATTCTAATGCAATAGAGATTGAAATCTATCAAAGGAGATTGTTCCTAAGGTTGGAGGTTGATAAAGGAGATAAACTATGGATGCAATACTAAAGAAATGTAAAGTGTTTGAAAACACATTGTGATATGCAAACATATGTTAAATGACCTAGAAATGCAAAACAAACTTAAAAAAAAAGATGTGAAATAGAAGGTGTACACTTGGAAATATGTTGCAGACTTGAATGGAGATTGGAAATGTTGTTGAATCTAGAATTTTGACTTGTTGGGACACTTCCACCAAGCTAGGCGACCTAGTCCCAAATCTGGAAAACTACATCGAAGCCTGTTTCAGCCAAATGGGTATCCAAATCTATAGAAAAATTTAAAAAACATGTGTAGTGGAACTAAGTTGCCACTAATGGCGACAATCCACTTTGGGTTTTCTAGAAATCTAAAAGAGGAAATGAAATCTCTTAGCCTGCACTTTTTTTTCCTCTAGGTATCTGAATCTGAAACTCTATTGTTCGAAACTGAAAGAGACTTTTAGTGAGTATTTTTCCTAAGTCAACAAGTATATGTCTTCAACAAGCTTGTGATCCTTTCTTCAATGATCTCCGAGTCTTCAAGGTACCTAAATCTACAAACACATAAGGAAAGAAAAAAATATGTTGAATGTTAGGGCATGGGGGTTTGCCATAGTCAAACCCCTTTTAGGTAATTAAACCAAATAAAGAAATAAGATGAAGCATGAACATGAAATGAAGGGATTAGAAATTTTCCATGATGATAGATCTTAAATTTTTGCAACAATGGTTGAAGAATATGCCCTTGAATATTTCTTGATAACGTAGAATGCTAAAACCCTAGCTTGCTTGATAAGAATGATGAATGAAGAGAGGAGAGAAGAGAAGATAGATGAAAAGATGCAATAGAAGACTAGAAGACCCCACAATGAGTGGAAAACCATATATTTATACACAATTATGCCCTAATTCTAAAAAATACCACATCACAGGTCTTAGAAAATAAAAACTAGCCAAAATTTTGAACTAATTTTGATTTTTGAGCGAAAATGGGACTAAGTTTCCTAAGGTGGCGACTTGGTCCCACTTAAGCATTTTAAGTGGGTGTTGGAGATTAAGATATATTAAATGATGTTTATTGGGTTTATCTTCAAAAAGACACTTAAATAAGTCAGACTGTAAGTGTATAATAGGGCCAATGAAAGCATAAGAAATGGTCAAATTATTGATGACAAGCCTAGAAAAGTGTGAGTTTGTTACAAATCTTTACAACATTTTGAAATAAGGCTTGGTAAGTGGTAAAAAGAGGTTTTTAAAGTGAATTGCATTAGAAAGGTCCTAGAAAAGTGTGAAAGTGTGTTACAACACTTCACAACACTTTTACAAGACATCATAAGGTTTTTATTGATTCACAAGGGTTCAAGACCTAATGTGAATGTGTTGGCCACATTACAACATTAAATCTAGGAAAAACTAGGCCAAAATTCACAAGAAAGACCCAAATGATTGTGAAAATGTCCAAAGGATACATTTTTCTACATTACAAAACCATCACCCAAATTTTCCCTTGCTTCAACTAATAAATGATCACTTAAGTGCATCCCAACTAAAATGAGGAACTTTGGTGCTTTTCATACTACACCACAAGTCTCATCCTTTTTTGCTACAATCATCTATGATGACAAGAAAGCATCATATACTAATTATTTTAACCATTGAAAAAGTCATAATGATAACAACATGAATAATACATGAGGCCATTAATACACGTATAAATAATGATTGATTCCCAAGTACATAGTGAATAATTGGAAAAAAGGAAGTGGATGTGTCCTATTACATGTGTAGTGTAGGAAATTGTATACCTTTACAATTTCACACTATGTTTGGGTCCCTTAATTAATTAGACTTAATTAAGTTTCTAATTTTCCAAATTATGCATTCCAAAGCCTTATTTTTACCATTTTTTGAAAGGGGAACCTATATTTAATTGACACAATTAATAATTAAATCACATTTGCAGAATGTGTGTCTTAGACTTATGGGTCCCCCTTAAGTGCGAGGGCCCATTTTTAAATATGTTTTTGACGGTATTTTAATGATTCAAATTTCATATGCAATTGTCAACTTTTGAAATCTAATTTTTAAGAAATTAGATAAACACCTATAAATACATAGTCTTTTATCAATTCAAATCTAAGCAACATAATCTAGTATTAAGGAAAATTTCATATGAGAAAATATTATTGTCAAGAGCATTCAAGAGAAAGTTTTTCAGTCATTTATTGTAGCATTCAATATCCTATCATGTTCAAGCTTATTTGTGTTCATGTCATCTTGTGAAGGCTAATATGCATTTTTATCCTAAAGCATCTAAGCATTCAAGTATCTAACAAATCAATCAAAGCAAGATTTAGTTCCTTGGAGTGATGTGTTTGACTTCAGTCCTCTAAGGGAATCCATTGAAGGTTTGGTGAGTTGTAACAAGAAAGTGTCAATTCATCATTCCTTCTCCATTGTCATTATCTTTCTATCAAGGTTTAATTACCAAACTTGGAGTTTGACTGAGGCAAACCCCCATTCAAACAAAAAAAAAATTCCATCTCTTTGTGTGTGCAGATAATTGGTTAAAGAAGGATTGAAGATATTGAAGATAAATTTTACAATCTTGCATTTGTTGCATTCATTGTTGTCAAGTCACAAAAACTTAGATTCATAATTTTTTTTTGGCTTTCCGATAGTGAGACCTAGGGCAAACAAAAGTCTCAAATCATGTATCATAGGACCCATAAAATTGATCCAGACACCTATACAAAGACCCATTCACCCAAGGGTGAATAATTCCTTGTAGGCCTCTCAAAACCAATTTATTTGAGCATATTTGTTATCCTCTACACCTGCCATATCCATTGGTAAACTATGGTTTTTGACTGTCAGTCTTTGCAATCTTGCATTTTTAATATTAGGGCATATAGGATCATTAAGTTAATCATTTAAAAATATTTCTAATCAATTCCAATCCCCCATAGGATATAGATCCAGGTTTGATTGCCTCACCTTGTTGATGTATATCCCAATCAAATTTATAAAAATGTGAAAATGGCCCTAGGTTATGGACACTAATTTTATAGTCACCAAATTTTTATGTTTCATTTTGGAAAACCTGACATTATTACACTATAACATTTCTAAAATTAGAATTCCTTCAAACCCTAGGTTTAGATTTTCATTCTATTATTTTGCATCTTTCATTTAGGGTTTCATATGCACAATGTAAAAATTCATAAAAATTCAAAAAAATGGCATTCCATATTACATAATACATTGCATTTGGGTTTTTTTCACACATATTTAGATCGGATTTATATTAATATTGCATTCATTAAGTGGTTAAAATCTAAAATTATTCATTGCATGTATATTGCATATTTCAATTTAGCTCAAAAATAAGTGAAAAAGTGCATAGTTTTATTTCAACTTGGCATCAAATCTTCATTTTCAAAAAAATTCATTTTCAAATTAGATAGCTATTTCATATTTTTAGATAGATAGCTATTTCATATTAGATCTATAAATTGTATTCCATATTGTCCTTTATTGTTGCATATTTGCATTCAAATCACATTTCCTTTAAATTGGAAAACATCACATTTGCTTCAAAATTGCATCAAAAACATTATTTTTCAAGTTGTGGCATCTTAGGATTAGTCAAATATTCTATTTTACATCTGAAATTTGCATTTAAAAATTTTCAATACATTTTTACCTTTTTTTGACACTTGCATCTTGCATTACATTGTCCTAAATTGAGAAAAATCTAGAAAAATAGTCATTGTTTAATATGTTTGTCTCTGGAGAAACAAACATCAAACAACAATATAAAAATTCAAATTTTCACTTTTCAGAACCTTGCTCAAGGAATCATTTGCCCTAGGGTGATCCTATCCTTCTACATGTGTCTCAGATAGCTTTTTCATAGTCTTTTGTCTCTATATCATCAATTTGTTCCAGCTTGCAAAAGTCTGTTTTGAAATCTTGAAAAATTAAAATTGCATGTGCAAGAAAGATGTCATTTTTTTATTTGTTGCAAAATTGGGAAAAAATTGTTGCATTTCAGTATTGAAAATAATCAAATTTATAGGATAATTATTTACATTTTTTGAATCATTGCATAATTTAGGTAGTTATTTTTCATTTTTGCACAAGTTCATACATTGCATAGTAATCTAGTTATGTTAGATCTATTTCCACAAGCACATTTTATACTTACCAAGCCCTTTACTTGTGATGACTTTGAAATGTTAGATGAAGCCCTTGAGTACTTCATCTCACCTAGATCATCCACTGAAGATTTGGTGCAAAAGGATGCAATCATAGACAATCATGACAATCCTAGTTGTTCTTCCCTCGATACCTCTCCTACCTTTGACAAAGGAGTTTTGGTGTTAGTAGACCTAATTATTGAGTGTTGTGAGAATCTTGTTTGTCCAATTCTTCCAATGCTTTACCCATTTGGGAATATATGGTAGTAAAAGAAGATGAAACCATTGATACATTTCCCTCAACAAATAATAAGATGGATGGCATAGATGACGATGCTAAGTTCACATTAGATCCCCCCTCGATAGAAGGTCATCTAGGTAACTTAGTTGAGGTTATGAATGAAAAAATTGTATCTCCTTTAATTAGAGAACCTCCTAAACCTCTAGGTGCCATAGTGTAGGGGCACCCATAGTGCTTTTATGCCTCTAAGGGGTAAAAAAGTGATATTTTGTTTTGTTTGAGTTTTTAATATGTAATAAGGTCTTCTAAGACAATTTAATGTATGTTGGAGTCTAAGTTAGGTCATTAGAAGAGTGGGAGTGTCTAGTTGCAAAAAAAATGTCAATGTTGCAAATGTTGTCAAATTGCACAATGTGGGAATATGAAGGGGAAATGTGCACAAAGTGAGAATTTAGTTGTAAGTTGAAAATTGGTTATGAACCATTGGGAAATAATAAATACATGTTGTAAACATGAATCCAAAGGTTGTGAGGAGATTGGAATGAAAATTGGAATCAATTTGAGAAAATTTTCTATGTTTGTTTTGTAACAATCTTGGTCTTTCACATGGTACGGATCTGTACGGACTTTGTACAACCTACACGTGATATGGTTGGAAAGATAATTGAGTTATCTTTTTTTTTTTTTTGTTAAATTTCATTAAGTTTAGAGAATTTTAGAACATTTTTTGTAACAACAGGACTAAAAATGCCCCCGGCTTTCCAGTTTTGGGGAAAATGGCATAACTTTTATTTCCAGTGTCGGATTTTGATAAAAAATTGAGGAAAATTATGTAATAAGGTCCTATTGAGTCTTACTAGTAAGATTGGCTTATTTCTTTGATTTTTGAAAGTTTTAGGTGACTGTTAAATTTAATTTGCATGCATATTTGTCTACTTAGGCCTAGTTAAGAAGCAAGACAGTCAATTTTTGAGGCATTACGTACTAAGAAACCCTACCTTATTTTTGGATATGTGTAAGAATTTCAAAATGGGTATTCTAAATGGGTCTCATTTTCTATAGATCAGGTTTGGGTCAAAATATATGTGCAATTATCCTTTTTGAAAGGCTAAAAGGAAGACCAAGAATTTGTGAAGGAAAACCCACATTTTGATTAACAAAGGCACTTGTTTAAGGGTTTTTTTAGTTTGATTACCCCTTCTCTACATAAAATTGGTATTAGAGATCAAAGATCTAGGAAATAAAGTTTTTGGAGTTTATGTGTTGTCTTTTTGCAGGTTGAAGCAAGAACTGGATGCCAAGAGACTAGGCCAAGGGAGAAGAAAGAGGCCTTAGGTGAGGTATCATAAAGACAAGAAGAAGCAAGGTGAAAGAGACTTGCCTGAGAAAGAAGAATGGACGTGTTGAGGAGAATATTCCATAGAGACTTGAAGAGTAAGGAGGCACCAAGCAAGAAACAAGAGAAAAGTGAGATAAAGAAGAAGGTTGAGAAGGAAAAGAAAATTGATATTGAGCAAGAGATAGCAAATTTGAGACAAGCCTTGGAGAAAATGAAAGAAATCCAAGAAGAAATGGAAAAGAGAATGGAACTTGAGATGCAACAACTTCTTGAGAAAGGAAACCAAAAAAATGGTTGGCATTTACCAATAAGAAAGAAGGTAAAGTGGCCCATCAAAAAGGCCATTCAGAGAAGAAGAAGGCAAGAGAGGACAACAACACCAAACCTTAGAGAGTCTTTATTGACGGAAGAGAAAAAGCCATCTAAAGAAGAGGGAAAATGTGAAAAAAATGGGTCCCTTGAGGCTCAAAATTTAATTTCTAATAATACTTGTGAGTATGTTCTTATAGGTGCAACAAATGAAAATGAAGATGAAAAAGAGTCTAAAGAAGGAGAAGTGCATATAGAGTATGAATATTGTTATACAAATGTAGCACAGTATGATGATGAAAATTTTGACAAAACAACTAAGTTAATGGTTGTATTTTCTGATTTTATGGATGATGAATATGGTGAAAAATTGTATTGGAATGATGAATATGAAGATATAGATGGTGGTAGTAAGACATATGAATGAGAAGTAGAGTTTTGGAACCTTGAAGCTAAGAAGATGGTAAGTAAGAGAAGATGCAAGAAGAAGAAAAAAGATCCTGGGAAAGTTTCAGAAATGAAGGACAAGATACCAAAGAATTGGAAGACCAGGAAGAGAGAGAAGACCTACACTCAAGTGGAGTTGAGTTTTTATTTCCCTTGGGAGTATGGTGCAAGGGCACCCACGGTGCTTTTATGCCTCCAAGGGGTAAAAAATTGATATTTTATTTTGTTTGAGTTTTTCATATGTAATAAGGTCTTCTAAGACCATTTCATCTATGTTGGAGTCTAAGTTAGGTCATTAGGTGAGTGGAAGTGTCTAGTTGCAAAAAAATGTCAATGTTGCAAATGTTGTCAAATTGCACAATGTGGGAATATGAAGGGTTGCGCACAAAGTTGGAATTTGAATAGTTGTAAGTTGAAAATTGATTATGAACCATTGGGAAATCATAAATACATGTTATAAACATGAATCCCAAGGTTTGGAAGGCTGGGAGGAGATTGGAATGAAAATTGGAATCAACTTGAGCAAATTTTCTATGTTTTTTTCTATAACAGTCATGTTCTTTCACATGGTACGAATATGTAAAACCTTTATACAACCTACAAAAGATATGGTTGGAAATAAAATTTAGTTATATTTCATTTTGCTTTTTTTGGGTTAAATTTCATTAAGTTTAAGGAAAGTTATAGCATTTTTGGTAACAACAGGTTTGAATCCGCCCTAGGGTTTCTAGTTTTGGGAAAAATGGCATAACTCTTATTTCCACTATTGGATTTTGATAAAAATTTGAGAAAGGTCTATAATAAGGTCCTATTAAGTATCAATAGATATATTGGGTTAATTATTGATTTGTGAAAGTTATAGTTGACTATTCCTTTCATTTGCATGCATATTTGCCTACTTAGGCATAGTCAAGAAGCAGGACAATCAATCTTTGAGGCATTTTGTACAAAGAAACCCTACCTTATTTTTGGATATGTGTAAGAATGGCTAAATGGGTATCCTAAATGGGTCTCTTTTTCTATAGGTCAGGTCTAGGTCAAAATATTTGTCCAATTTTCCTTTTTGAAAGGCTAAAAGGAAGACCAAGGGTTTGTGAAGGAAAACCCACATTTTGATGAACAAAGCCATTTGTTTAAGTTTTTTTTAAGTTTGATTACCCCTACTCTGCATCATTCCATATTAAAATTTACTAGGAAACTTTGTTTTAAACGTGTTTCACAACAACCAAGTTATCATATTGTAGCTCACACATATAACATTCCTCAACATAGTGGTAAAGAGTATGATCTTGTTGAGAAACTTCATTGTACTCCATTAAACATATCCCTTTGGGATTTGATTCAAACATCAAATACATACAATAAGATGCTCCAAGGATTTTTTTAGAAGAATGATATACAATCTCCTGTTAAATTGAATGATGTGGCAACCTCATTTGATTGTATGCAAGTGACAAAGTCAGATATCGCATTCCCTCAACATGAATTATCCTGGCTTGAGCTCCAAAATAAATATGAATCCTTAATGATAAAGGTGATCATTACGGAAATTGAAATTAGGCACACTCTCATAAACAATGGAGTGGGTCTTAATGTTTGTAGCATTGATCTCCTAGATAAAATTGGCGTGGACAAGAATCTTATAGAACCTAATGATGTTAATATTCAAGGATTTGACAATGTTAATAAGTAATCATTAGGAATGATCACATTACCCATCGAAGTTGGACCTATAGTTTTTCCTACCCCTATCCATATCATGCCAAGACCTCTTTCATACAACCTTATCCTAGGGAGACCATGGATTCATGTCATGCAAGGAGTCATGTACTCTTCACTGTGAGATGAAGTTTGAATATAACAACAAGATACACACAGTTGAAGCAGATGAATAAAGCTATAATCACAAGTTCAACATGAGCATGGCACTTCCAAATCACTTAATACTTTTATTCCAACTTCAAAGGTAGAACCTATACAAGTTGATGGTTATCCTAATTGTCTTTCACCTATAACAAAAATATTAGATGATTATTGGGGGTCATTATATTTTTTATCTCATTTCAAAGGGGAGTCTCAAATCTCACCCTCAAAGTCCAAATAATCAAATACAAACAATTCATCTTCAAACACATGTTTTGGGGATGATTGGGGTTCATTATATTTTATGCCCTCCTTTATGGGAGTATAAAGTCTCACAATCTAAACCAAAAATCCTTTTGTTCCAATTGCTCAACTTGCTTCTAAATCAACAACATCACCCATGGTGGTGAATTCCCATCCCTCATGAAAGGAAGATACATAACTTTAGAAAACTTAAAAAGGACTTGTGTGTTTGTGAAGAAGACAATATTTCTCAAAGCAATAAAATCTCTTCATTTGAGTTGGAAGCATGTTATGGTCTTGGATATAAAATCCTTTCTAAACATTGATATAATGAAAATATGGAACAAAATGATAGAAATCAAGTGAAGTCTATACCGTAATTTTCCAAGCAAGTTCTAGGTTTCCAACCTTTATCTTCATCTTCATCTAATGTGTGTATGACATATTGTGCTGAGAAAGAAATGTCCCCTACTATTGATCAAGAGACTATCTTGTCGAGGCTTCTCAAAGCCTTCTTGATTACTCTTCCTCCCAAAACATGAAATAAATTTTATAAAAAAATCTCATTTTGTGCATACCATCGAGTGAATGGCCATTCTACCAATGAATGTAAGGATTTGAGTAATAAAATTGACCATCTTAAGGATGTCAGTGCTCTTTCTTGTGTTGATGCACCCACTTCCTCTAATTGATAGTGATTTTCATCCTATCATGTTGCTCATCACTATGTGGCATTAGTAGCTTTATGTGTTTTTCTCATTGTCATTCATGGTGGTACAATATTAAGTGAAACCATATTTTTCTTGATAGCAACATAATAGTCCTTGGTGGTTGTCTTTGTCTCTACACTTGGGGGGCAAGGATAAGTAGTTTTGGAGGTATGCATTCTTTCCAAGGATCCTCTCCTCCCTTCTTTCTACTTAAAATACCAACATAGAAAGTATGTTGACATTTTAAGTGGGGATATATAGTCCCCCACTCATTTTTTGCATGTTCCCTTCTTAGTGATGATAAGATACATCTCCTAGGAAGTGTGACCTTTATATTGGCATTGAAATTTTGCCATTTCTTGCTTCACTTTGTTCATAGAGGAATTGAACTTAGTGTAGTGTTGGTATAGCATGTTGATCATGTTGTGGCATGTTATCAAAGTTATCAGAGAGTATAAATTTTGGTATGGTTGATGTATGGAAGGCCTATAGACCTGGAATGACTTTTCCATTTGCCACATTTTTATAGGTACAAACCTTGTAGACCTAGTGTGTGTTTCTCATCTAGCCTTGAGGCTCACCTAATTTATATCAAATTGCACTAGCCCTTGTGAGTGTATTTGATGGACGTGGCATATTTCAATTTGCTAGTCCATCCCTTTTTGAATTATCTTTAGCATTGCATGTTTGTGTATCTTTTTTTTTTGCATGTATCTTACACATCTTGTGTATCCCTTTGTCCTTATGTTGGTTTTCCAAAAGATCTTCGATCCTAGGGGCTTAGCCAGCTCCTTGATCTTTGCCATCCTATGTTTCTAATATTTGTACACTTGGACGTCTCTTGATCTACTTTTATGTGAGTTTGAGCATAGGCTCATACTCTCACTAAAATGGGGGCTAAATATAGTGTAGGAAATTGTATACCTTTACAATTTTACACTATTTTTGGGTCCCTTAATAAATACATAGTTCTTTTATCAATTCAAATCTAAGAAACATAATCTAACAGTAAGGAAAATTTCATATCAGCAAATATTATTATCAAGAGCATTCAAGAGCAGTTTTTTCAATCATTTGTTGCAACATTCAAGATCCTATAATGATGTTCAAGCTTATGTGTGTTCATTTCATCTTGTGAAGGCTAATATGCATTATTGATCCTAAATCATCTAAGTATTCAAGTATCCAAAAAATTGAAAAAAGCAAGATCCAGTTCCTTGGAGTGATTTGTTTGACTTTAGTCCTCTAAGGGAAGCCATTGAAGGTTTGGCGAGTTATAACAAGAAAGTGTTCATTCATCATTTCCTTCTCCATTGTCATTATCTTTCTATCAATATTTAATTACCAATCTTTGGGTTTGACTGAGGAAAACCCCCATTCAAACAAAAACATTTCCCTCTCTTTGTGTGTATAGATTATAGGTTAAAGAAAGATTGAAGATCTTGAAGAGAAATTTTACAATCTTGTATTTTTTTCTTTCATTTTTGTCAAGTCACAGAAACTCAGATTTAGAATTTATTTCCAACTTTTCAATTGTGAGACCTAGGGAAAAGGGAAGCTCAAATCTTGTACCAGAGAACCCAAAAATTTGATTTGGACACTTGTACAAAGACCCATTCGACCAAGAGTGAATGATTCCTTGTAGGCCTCTCAAAAAAAACTATTTTCAGCATATTTGTTGTCCTCTACACCTCCCAGATCCACTGGTAAATTGTTGTTTTCGATTGTCAGTCTTTAGAATCTTGCACTTTTAATATTATGGAATATAGGATCATTAAGTTATTCATTTCAAAATATTTCTAATCTATTCCAATCCCCCATAGGATATAGATTCAGGTCTGATTGGCTTACCTAAAAGGTTGATAGTCAAATAATTCACCTTGTTGATGTATATCCCAATGAAATTTATAAAAATGTGGAAACGACCCTAGGTTATGGACACTAATCTTAGAGTGACCATATTTTTATGTTTCAACATGCATCTTCCCAATACTCATTTCACTAACACTTAGCCTTTAAGTACATCCTAGACATAAAAAGGAGTGTTAGTTCACCTCATGCTACATAAAAGGATCCTATTATTTTTTATGGTTCATTACAAGTTATGAAGACAAGCAAACAACCCATACTACTTGTAGTTTGTTTCCCCAACTTTTTTTTTAATTTGTCCTATTCTTGAAACTTGTGTCATATTGATTTCATTCTTGATCAACTATAATCCTTGTATCATTCTAATTCCTAGGTCATTTCAAAAATTTATAGGGAGTATACAAGTTATTTGTCTTTTTAATAAAATGTCTCTCATAAATTTCCTAAAAACTTGAACGTTCCTTTTACTTGAAGTTATTTAGATTTTTTTTAGTTTGTAAATTATCCCAAAAGCCAAAAATTATGTCTCAATATCTTTCAAAATTTCCCTCAATTAACAAACCCTTCCTTTCTCTCAAAAGTGTCATTTTTAACTTTTCTCTCAAAAGTGTCATTTTAAAATAAATGTGAGGTTCATCAATTCACAAACCCCCTCAAAGTCCAAAACCAATAAAGTTGCAAACAACATCTTGAACATTTCAAAGAAAAAACAAAAGGAAATTTGTTGGTAGAGTTTAAAGTTTACAAGTTTCTCAAAAATCAAAAAGAAAATTTGGCCAATTTGAAGAACTGTTAAACATGAAAGTCTTGGAATAAATAAATTATGGTTCAAGTTCTCTAAAAAATATCTAAAAAATCCAAAGGACGTCATGAGTAAACTTCAAAATAATTTAAAATTTTCAAACCTTGGGATCTATTGAAAATAACGTTCTCTAGTTTAAGAGAGCTTAAAATCACAAAAATATCTTATGATATTACATTTTTGGTGTTTTAAAATATTTTTAAAATATTAAACTTTCTATCTCAACTATTAAAATATGGTCAAGTTAATCAATACTATTCACTTATCATTTGCAAGCTTCAACTCTACCAATTCCACAAATACTCTTTGACGTACTACAAGATCACCAGCTCTAAGAAGTGAGGTAGGTTGCCCAAATTTATTTCTTGCATTATTTCCTTACTACTTACCTAGATTGTCATATGAATTTAATGAATTTTCACAATCTTTATATACCCAAGGATTTTTCTCTCCTAAAGTGAGAGTATCCCTTGTGTTGTGCATCAAATTTTTCTTAAAGATTTAGCATTCTTTATTTAGTTACTATTTAGACCACACATGATGAAGTATAAATATTAGGGTTACACTAATTATTCTATTATCCAATATAATATAGCAGACGATAAAGATAGTGACCTAGCTAATGTTGATTTGGATTATTAAGTTAATCATTTAAAAATATTTATAATCAGTTCGAATCCCCCATAGGATATAGATCTAGGTCTGATTGGCTCACCTAAAAGGTTGATAGTCAAACAATTCACCTTGTTGATGTATATCCTAATGAAATTTATAAAAAAATATGGAAATGGCCCTATGTTATGGACACTAATATTAGAGTCACCACATTTTTATGTTTCAACATGCATCTTCCCACTACTCATTTCACTAACACTTAGCCTTTAAGTACATCCTAGACATAAAAAAGAGTGTTAGTTCATCTCATGCTATATAAAGGATCCGATTATTTTTGTTGGTTCATTGCAAGTTATGTAGACAAGCAAACAACCCACACTACTTGTAGTTTGTTTCCCCTTCTTTTTTAATTTGGCATATTCTTGAAACTTGTGTCATATCGATTTCATTCTTGATCAACTATAATCCTTGTATCACTCTAATTCCTAGGTCACTTCAAGAATTTATAGGGATTATATAAGTTATTTGTGTGTTTAATAAAATGTATCTCATAAATTTCCTAAAAACTTGAATGTTCCTTTTACTTGAAGTTATTTACATTTTTTTTAGTTTGTAAATTATCCCAAAAGCCAAAAATTATGTCTCAATATCTTTCAAATTTTTCCTCAATTAACAAACCCTTCCTTTCTCTCAAAAGTGTCATTTTAAAAAAATGTGAGGTTCATCAATTCACAAATCCCCTCAAAGTCCAAAAGGAGTAAAGTTGCAAACAACATCTTGAACATTTCAATGAAAAAACAAAAGAAAATTTGCTGGTAGAGTTTAAAGTTTGGAAGTTTCTCAAAAATTAAAAAGAAAATTTGGCTAGTTTGAAGAAGTGTTAAATATGAAAGTCTTGGAATAAAGAAATTATGGTTGAAGTTCTCTAAAAAAATATCTAAAAAATCCAAAGGACATCATGAGTAAACTTCAAAATAATTTAAATTTTGCAAACCTCGGGATCTATTGAAAATAAAGTTCTCTAGTTTAAGAGAGCTTAAAATCACAAAAATATCTTATGATATTACATTTTTGGTGTTTTAAAATATTTTTAAAATATTAAACTTTCTATCTCAACTATTAAAAGATGGTCAAGTTAATCAATACTATTCACTTCTTATTTGCAAGCTTCAACTCTACTAATGCCACAAATACTCTTTTATGTACTACAATATCATCAACTCTAAGAAGTGAGGTAGGTTGCCTAAATTTATTTCCTACATTATTTCCTTACTACTTACCTAGATTCTCATATGAATTTAATGAATTTTCATTATCTTTATATACCCAAAGATTTTTCTCTCCTAGATTAAGAGTATCCCTTGTTTTGTGCATCAATTTTTTCTTAAAGATTTAGCCCTTCTTTCTTTAGTTACTATTTAGACCACACATGATGAAGTATAAATATTAGGGTTACAATATTTATTTCATTATCCAATATAATATAGTATAAGATAAAGATAGTGACCTAGATCATGTTGATCTGGATCATTAAGTTAATCATTTCAAAATATTTCTAATCAATTCCAATCCTCCATAGGATATAGATCCAGGTCTGATTGGCTCACCTAGAAGGTTGATAGTCAAACAATTCACCTTGTTGATGTATATCCTAATGAAATTTATAAAAAATGTGGAAATAGACCTATGTTATGGATACTAATATTAGAGTCACCACATTTTTATGTTTCAACATGTATCTTCCCACTACTCATTTCACTAACACTTATCCTTTAAGTACATCCTAGACATAAAAAAGAGTGTTAGTTCACCTCATGCTACACAAAGGATCCCATTATTTTTGTTGGTTCATTACAAGTTATGAAGACAAGAAAACAACCCGTACTACTTGTAGTTTGTTTCCCCATTTTTTTTAAATTTGGTGTATTCTTGAAACTTGTGTCATATTGATTTCATTCTTGATCAAATATAATCCTTGTATCATTCTAATTCCTAGGCCACTTCAAAAATTTATAGGGAGTATACAAGTTATTTGTGTGTTTAATAAAATGTATCTCATAAATTTCCTAAAAACTTGAACGTTCCTTTTACTTGAATTTATTTAGATTTTTTTTAGTTTGTAAATTATCCCAAAAGCCAAAAATTATGTCTCAATATCTTTCAAAATTTTCCTCAATTAACAAACCCTTCCTTTCTCTCAAAAGTTTCATTTAAAAAAATGTGAGGTTCATCAATTCCCAAACCCCCTCAAAGTCCAAAACCAATAAAGTTGCAAACAACATCTTGAACATTTCAAAGAAAAAACAAAAGAAAATTTGTTGGTAGAGTTTATCAAAAAGAAAATTTGGCTAGTTTGAAGAAGTGTTAAATATGGAAGTCTTGGAAGAAAGAAATTATGGTTCAAGTTCTCTAAAAAAATATCTAAAAAATCCAAAGGACATCATGAGTAAATTTCAAAATAATTTAAATTTTCCAAACCTCGGGATCTATTGAAGATAAAGTTCTCTAGTTTAAGAGAGCTTAAAATCACAAAAATATCTTATGATATTACATTTTTTGGTGTTTTAAAATATTTTAAAAATATTAAAATTTCTATCTCAACTATTAAAAGATCGTCAAGTTAATCAATACTATTCACTTATCATTTGCAAGCTTCAACTCTACCAATGCCACAAATACTCTTTTACATACTACAAGATCATCAACTCTAAGAAGTGAGGTAGGTTGCCTAAATTTCTTTCTTGCATTATTTCCTTACTACTTACCTAGATTGTCATATGAATTTAATGATTTTTCATGAGATTTGTATATGCAAGTATTTTCTCTCCCAAAGTGAGAGTATCCCTTGTGTTGTGCATCGGATTTTTCTTGAAGATTTAGCATGCTTTATTTAGTTACTATTTAGACCACACATTATGAATTATAAATATTATGGTTACAATAATTATTCCATTATCCAATATAATATAGTAGAAGATAAAGATAGTGACCTAGATCATGTTGATTTGGATCATTAAGTTAATCATTTCAAAATATTTCTAATCAATTCCAATCGCCCATAGGATTTAGATCCAGGTCTAACTGGCTCACCTAAAAGGTTGATAGTCAAATAATTCACCTTGTTGATGTATATCCCAATTAAATTTATAAAAATATGGAAATGACCCTAGGTTATGGACATTAATCTTAGAGACACCATATTTTTTATGTTTGAACATGCATCTTCCCATTACTCATTTCACTAACACTTAGCCTTTAAGTACATCCTAGACATAAAAAAGAGTGTTAGTTCACCTCATGCTACACAAAGGATCCCATTATTTTTGTTGGTTCATTGCAAGTTATGAAGAGAAGCAAACAACCCATACTACTTGCAGTTTGTTTGCCCAATTTTTTTTAATTTGGCCTATTCTTGAAACTTGTGTCATATTGATTTCATTCTTCATCGACTATAATCCTTGTATCATTCTAATTCCTAGGTCACTTCAAAAATTTATAGAGATTATACAAGTTATTTTTTTGTTTAATATAATGTCTCTCATCAATTTCCTAAAAGTTTGAACATTCCTTTTACTTGAAGTTATTTAGAGTTCTTTTAGTTTTTAAATTATCCCAAAAGCCAAAAATTATGTCTCAATATCTTTCAAAAATTTCCTCGATTAACAAACCCTTCCTTTCTCTCAAAAGTACCATTTAAAAAAAAATGCGAGGTTCATCAATTCACAAACCCCCTCAAAGTCCAAAACCAATAAAGATGTAAAAAACATCTTGAAAATTTCAAAGAAAAAACAAAAGTAAATTTGTTGGTAGAGTTTAAAGTTTGCAAGTTTCTCAAAAATCAAAAAGAAAATTTGGCTAGTTTGAAGAAGTGTTAAATATGAAATTCTTGGAAGAAAGAAATTATGGTTCAAGTTCTCTAAAAATGTATATAAAAAATCCAAAGGACATCATGAGTAAACTTCAAAATAATTTAAAAATTTCAAACCTTAGGATCTATTGAAAATAAAGTTCTATAGTTTAAGAGAGCTTAACATCACAAAAATATCTTATGATATTACATATTTTGATGTTTTAAAATATTTTTTAAATATTAAAATTTCTATCTCAACTATGAAAAGATGGTCAAGTTAATCAATACTATTCACTTCTCATTTGCAAGCTTCAACTCTACCAATGCCACAAATACTCTTTTACGTACTACAAGATCATCAACTCTAAGAAGTGAGGTAGGTTACCTAAATTTCTTTCTTGCATTATTTCTTTACTACTTACCTAGATTCTCATAAGAATTTAATGATTTTTCATGATCTTTGTATACCCAAGGAATTTTCTCTCCCAAAGTGAGAGTATCCCTTGTGTTGTGCATCAATTTTTTCTTGAAGATTTAGCATGCTTTATTTAGTTACTATTTAGACCACACATTATGAAGTATAAATATTAGGGTTACAATAATATTCCATTATCCAATATAATATAGTATAAGATAAAGATAGTGACCTAGATCATGTTGATTTGGAATATTTTAGGCAATGGATGAATGTAGATTCAAGAGCCTCAATTGCACAAGTGACTTCCAATAATGGACTTTCTCATGCGGGTGGATTTCCAATTTCTATTCAGATCCCCAACTTGGTGATGACATGCATAATTAATTATCACTAAAAATCCAATGATCTAAGAACAATTGAAGGTAGAGACAGTGCAATATTAGATGACCCTTCACTTTGGATTACCCTCAGACTACTAGTAAGGGATAGGTACTCAAACATGAGTATCCAAATAGGATGGGATTATTTTCAAGATAAGATATACCTAGGCCTCAACAATATTACTAAATATTAGTTGAAGGTCCCTAAAAAAGGAAAATTTTAGCTTTTGAAAGGGCTACAAAAATACCATTTCAAAGAAGACATTCATGATATTATCACCTTATTATATGGGGTGGGAAGAGATAAAGACACAAGTACCTTTGAACACTCGATGTGTCAATTTATCTACCATTGGGTGTGCTTCTCTATTTGTATATTAGGCTCAAATAATAAGTGATCATCTACATGATCAACTGATCAAATTCTATATGAATCAATTATTTTATGTCTTCTTTCTTGATTTAAATTTTTTCCAATATGAATATGTGGCTATGTTTACAAACTATGGGAGTATTCAATATTTCTACATAAATATATGATTTCTACTCATAATTGCAAATGGAGGTGGGAAACATAGATTATATAAGAGTGAATGATGTCTTTTGCATGTTAAATTTTCAAATATTGGAAGGAGAACTTGGATTGAGAATTTCCATAGAAGTAGCCTAGTTAATTATGCAATATTTTAGTTGTTTTATCTAGTATAATAGAATCCCTATAAATTGACCATAAATGTCAATGATTACTTCATATTTCTTGAAGTTCATAAATAGATGGAAGAAGTTAGTAAAAATTATAGTTAAAAGAAGAGTGGAATATCCTTTCCCTATGCATTTAACCTACTACACATGCAAATATTTTGAATATTCTCAAAATTTAGATAGAATCCTATCCAAGTTCAATTTCTATCCTTCATAATAAGGTGGTTTATGATAGAAAGAATTATGTTAAAAATAATATATATATTGAAATACCTTACAATTATGATCCTCATCTAAAAGATCATCGAGAAGATTATGTAGATGATTTTGAAGCTAGGAGAAGGGATTGGGCATGAGATTAATAGTTGATCAAATGAGAGGCTTCAGTTTGAGGTGGGATGTTCTTGAAATGATAGATGATGGTATAAAGTTGGTTGATGAAGCATATTCCCACATTCAATCACAACCAATCCATCAAACTAATTGGTTAGATAAATAAGTCACTGATAAAAGAGAAAAATCCATGTTCATGCTAAGGAAGATCAAGAAATGACTGAATGCAAAAATCACATAATATACTATTCTAGACCTTTACAAAAATACTAGGCATCAAGGAAAAAAAAAAAGCTACAACACTTTTTACACAGTCACCTCACATAATCACATATGCCTAGATCCATACCCACTCCTAAAAGAAGCAATGAAGATGAAGATTGAGATGAAAATAAAAAATAAAAATTCAATACGAAATAGAAGATAAAGAACCAAGAAGGAAATTAGAGGTAAGAAGAGCCTCTAAAGTATAAAGAGACAATCAAGTTACACATGAACTTATAAGAGTAACAAGTTAATCCAATTTCACCTCCTCTTGCATCTCCACATCCATCACCTACTCTATCTTCCCAGTATATCTCTTCTTCTCTAGAGTAAGAAATAAAGAATCCTTTTATTGATTATAATTCAAAAACCACTCTTAAGTTCCTTTAGCACCTAATGTTCAAACATGATTATTTTCCCCTTCCCGATTGAAAGAAACAATAGAAAAGAAGATAAAACATTTTCAAATGGTAAATATTCTTTTTTATGTAGTAGCAAAAACATTACAAACTACTCATCAACTAGATAAATTTTTTAAAATGTCTATAATGATGATGAATTCTTCCACAAATCATAAATATATTGAAATTACAAAACCAAATGCAAAAAATAAAAAAGATAAAGCATCTAAAAGTGGATTTTTATTAGAGTAGACCTTAGTCCATCTACTCACGAAGGAAATATTCATAATGCCAAGATGTCTATGGAAATGCTAATCAAAAGAGTGGAAGAAGCGAACAAGATAAGGGAACAATTATAAGATTATTTGAGCACTCTTAACACATATATTAAATCTATTATTGATACTAATACTCAACCCTTCAATATAGCCATTATGTCCCCGACTAAGACCCTTCTCAAAAAGAAATTTAAAACTTATAGTAAACATTATAAAATATAAAGCTTATGAAAGAGCGGCAGAAATGCAAGTGGAGAAGTAAATTTGAGTGGGTTACTTTATATTGAAGAAGCTATGAAATTGTACATGAAAGAGTCATGATAAATAAGAAGGAAATCAATGGTGACATTCAAATTTCCAAGATTAATGATTATTCTTAGAGACCTACATGTATGATTGAATGTGATTTGAGTATCTTGACTGTTAAAGAAAATTATCAACAAACCTAAGGAGAATGAAATCATAAGTGGTTGAAGGGAATTGAATGGAAAATTTTGGTAATAAAAAAATCAAGTACAAAAGGTTAATTAAAACTTGTAATTTAATTTTGATGGATTTTTGAGTGAATTATCTTTTCATAAATGTTAGTATTATAAATGAAAATAAATTTAATTTAACTAATATCAAAGTGGTGAAGAAATTTTCTCAATAATTAATATCAAAGAATTATTCACAAAAATATGTAGTAGAGAAAAAAATAATGAAAAATTTATATAGCATGCATTATTTTTTGACTTCTTTAAAAAAAAAAAGATTGTTGATTTACTCAAAAAGATAGAAGAAGTTGGTTAAATATTATCTACATAAAAAATATGTCTAGATACTATATAAAATTCAAATGAGAAATTATAGTGTCAATGGTGACCAAGTTTAGGAATTATAAAGCTAAAATTACCTTCTGAAACAAAATCTGAAGCATTTAGTGAAGAAGACCCTAGGAGATATAAAGAGAAATAAAAAAGGGTCAAAATTTATTTATTTTCTCTTTGTTTGATTAAGGTCATTTTTTGAAATATTTTTGTAATTGTAAAATAAACTCTATTCTTATAATAATGAAAAGAAAAAAAAATAGATTTTATTTTTAATATTTTCCCTTTTCAAGAAAGAATTATAAATCAATAAATAGTTTGATTTTTGATTCTATATAAGCTAGAAGAAGAAAACAAGATCTTTTGGATGGGGACCATAAATTTTCTTTGCTAATTCTAGTTCTATTGTTACTAGGGTTATTTTCTAAGTTATATTTTTCTTGTAATTATGAAATATTTATACATATATTTGAAAAGAAAGAATCAAAGAAGAGAGTTTGTGCTCTAAATTTTTGAATGCTAGAAACTTCCAATGAAATTTGTGTCATTGATTCTATGGTTGTAATTTTGTAATGTTAAGTTTACAAGAATATCTTATACTTTTATTTTATTAATATTTTTTTTTAAATAAAAGGCAAAAAGTTTGAAATATTATTAATAATATAAAAGATATGAAATTACATAATTATAGCATAGCAACTTACAAAATAAGTTGGTCTAAGGATCAAAACAAAATGTCCCATATACCAAGGATTGTGCACATGAAGTCCAAAATAGAATAGAAGCCTCATAATAGAAAGTGAAACAAAAACATAGAAATAACATATTTTATGTAGGAGATTAACTGGAATCAAGGGAGGCATCAAAATCCACTATCCATTGGAGGTCAGTCATAGGATCTAGGTTGTTTACTTTATTTAGGAAAAAAATTCCCATGTGCACTGACACTCTGTGTTGTGCCAGTGTCACCATGCAAAAAATTCTAAGGAATAGAATGTTGGCAAAACAAGGATAGACAACTATGAGGGGGGGTGAATCAGTTGTTACGGAAATTAAACTTATTCAACCTTAATCAAACTTTAATCTTAGATCTGATAATTAACACTGAAAGAATAAATCAAAAACACATCAGAAACACATGAACACTAATATTTTTATACGTGGAAACCCTATTAGGGGAAAGACCACGGTGGATGTTAGTCCACAAGATTATACCTTGTTAAAAGTATAATGAAAAATGAATAGGGAATGCACATGCATTTAGGCACACTACCTAGAGCTCATTACTCAGAAGGGAAGGCTCACTGCCTTACATAAAAAAATTAGATTAAATCCATGTGATGAGGTTGAACTGAGAAATTAGCTTCTTAATAAGCCCAATGACAATTTCAGTTAGGTACATAAACACTTCTTCACACTTTGCTCAATCTTCTTCACACTCTGCTCTGAAATCAAATGATCTGATCCTTTATTCACACATTTCACATTCACACTTAATATTATTCTAATGAGCATACATAAAGAGAGGAAACAATCGATCTTATATATCTCCTACATGAATTTACATCAACAACTCTATCGGCCACAAGAAAAAGAATAAATTACAAACTGTCAGCCCAATTCATGAATAAATCTCAATGCGCACCAACCTAAGTTGGTCACAACATAATGAAGACCTAAATCAACATCCTTGAAAATTGCAAACAATAAAAGATTAATCCATAAGGATCCGCAACATGCTACTACCATCATGTCGGCCAAGAACATAAATACTTGAACACACAAAAGAAAATCTTCGATCACGATCACACTGATTCACGTGGATGTACCAAAATGATAGAGTACGATCTCTAAACATCATTGAATATCTCAGGAACGTACACAAAAAATCATTTCATCAGAATTGCGGTCTCATCTTCCAGAAATACTTGCTATAGTAACAGAATAACTGTAGGAACGCATAAAGTCATAACTCGCTCCAATCTTAATGTGTACCACTGAAACTTCCAGAAAACATACTATATAGGCTCAGCAACAAACCCTTTAATGCGCAAAATCTGATTATCAATGTACACAACTTTCTACCGTTCTGACCTTCAGTGCTTCACATATTGCCTGCAACATATTTATTCTAATTTTCTCAATTTCCTCAACATATACAATCTTCAGAATCATCAATGATAATAGTGTTGACATCAATGACAACCACATATCAGCAATATAACCACAACATCCAACAATCTCCCCCTTTGGCATTGATGGAAACACATGATGTGAAAAATACCATCAACACAGTTAGCTCTTCACACAGTACTTTTCTCCTCCTTTGTTCTACACTTCTCCCCCTTAGATTGTACAAGTTTTTCACATTACACTTCTCCCTCTTTGAAATCAATGGAAAAGGTACACAAGCTCTGAACCACATATCATCTAAATCATCTGACTACTCCCCTTGAGTATTAGCCACCATAACATCATTTTGAAACAAGATTTTACATTGAGTGCACAGATTGATGCAAAGACTTGCATCTTAGTTCAGATTAGGCATGGAAATCACCCCTAAATTGCTTATGAGATACTTAAAAGTATCCTTACGAAAAAATTTAGTAAAGATATTTGCAATTTGTTCCTTAGTGAGCACATATTCTAATATGACTTCTTTATCACTCACTTTGTCTCTCAAAAAGTGATATTTCATGGATATATGTTTTGTCTTTTAATGTAACACCGGATTCTTGGAAATGTTTATGGCACTTGAATTGTCACAGAATATCTAAAGATCCTTTTAAGTAAGACCAAAATCAACTGTTCCTTTTAAGTATCTGAAGATCCTCTTTATTGCAGTCACATGTGATTCCTTTGGATCAGCTTGATATCTAGCAACCATGCACACAACATTCATAATGTCTGGTCTGGTCTAAGTCAAATATAGCAATCCACCAATCATTGACCTATACCTTGTTTTATTATCTTTAGGAGAATCATCATTTTGTGTTAACTTGCATCTGGTTACCATGGGTGTACCAACTGGTTTTGAGTCTTCCATGCCAAAAAAAATTAGTAACTCTCTTACATATTTGGATTGAGATATGAAAATTCCATCATCTAACTAAGTTATTTGCAATCCTAAAAAGAATTTCATCTCTCCTATCATTGACATCTCAAATTCACTTTTCATTTCATTAGCAAACTTCATGCATAAGTCATCATTACCTTCAAAAATAATGTCATCAACAAAGACTTCAATAATCAACTCTTTTTCCTGATCCATCTTGAAATACAGATTGTTGTCAGCAATACCTTTATTGAATCCAAGCTTCTACAAGTATTTATCCAGTCTTGCAAACCATGCTCTAGGGGCTTGTTTGAGTCCATATAGTGTTTCTTCAATCGGAAAACCATATCCTTTTTATCAGTTAGTTGAAATCCATTTGGTTGCTCAACATAAAATTCTTCTTCAAGCTCACCATTTAGTAATGATGACTTTACATCCATTTGATATACTTTGTAATTCTTGAAGGTAGAATAAGCAAGAAATAACCTTACAACTTCAATTCTAGCTTCAAGGGAAAAGGTTTCTTCAAAATCAATACCCTCCATCTGTGAGTATCCTTTACATACCAGTCTTGCTTTATTTCTGACCACTTCACCTTGTTCATTCAGCTTAATCCAAAAGACCCATATGGTTCCAATCACATTTTTATCCTAAGGTCTAGGAACAAGAATCCATGTATCATTTTTCTCTATCTGCATCGGTTCTTCCTTCATTTCTTCCATCCAATATTTATCTTTACATGCTTCATTGACATTAGTAGACTCAGTCTTGGAAATCAGGCAATATTCTTTTGCAATTCTTCTTCTAGTCTGCACACCTTTGTTCTTGTCTCCTATAATATGATTCTCAGAGTGATTTAGCTTTACATACATTGGAACTTTTGGATTCTCTCTAACTTCTGGTTCTTTTGTTCTTTGTTCTGCACTTCCACTAGTTTCTTCTTCACGATTCTCTTGATTCACCGAAACAATTTGAACCTTATTATGTGAATGCACATTCTTCCCATTCTTAGTACTATCTTGTTGGTCATCTGAATCATATCCATAGTATCTGGATGATCTGATAGTGTCTTCATCAACTCTGATATTTTTAATTTCAACCATTTTCTTCAATCTTCTATTTTAGCACCGGTATGCCTTGCTCTTAGTAGAGTAACCCAAAAAGATTCCTTCATCACTTCTAGCATCAAAATTTCCAATGTCTTCATCTCTCTTAATATAACATCTACTTCCAAAGATTTTGAAATACTTAACAGTAGGCTTATAACCAAACCATAGCTCAAAAGGATTCTTACCAGAATTACCATTATCTTTTACCCAGTTGATAGTGTATACAACAGTGCTTACAACTTATCTCCAGTCGATATGAGGGACATTACCTTCCAACATCATAGTTCTAGTAGCATCTAGAATTTTTATGTTCTTTCTTTCAAGAACTCCGTTATGTTGAGTGGTCTAGGGAGAAGATATCTGTCTTTTGATTCCATGCTCTTCACAAAATGTATTGAACTCCCAGGAAGTGAATTCACCACCTCTATCTGATCTTAAGCATTTGACCTTCAAACCTGTCTCATTTTCTACCAAAGCTTTGAAACATTTGAAATTTTCTAGAGCTTCATGTTTTTCTCTCAAGAAAGAAACCCATACCATTCTAGAGTAATCATCAATGATCAACATAAAGTACCTTTCTCATTTTAGACTTCTGATTCTAGATGGACCACATAGATCAATATGAACTAACTCCAATACACCATTAGAATGATGTTGTTTTCTTTGAAAAGAAGTTCTTGTCTGCATTCCCATCTGACATTCCTTGCATATAGTGTTAGTGGGCTTCACTAACTTGGGTAGATCTCTAATTGCTTGAGTGGAGCTTACTTTGACAATGTTATCAAAATTCACATGACACAGCCTCCTATGCCATAACCAACTTACATCAACTTGAGCAATTAAGCAACTTTCACTAGCAGAACTTAGGTGAAAAATATTACCTCTTGTCTTTATACCTGAAGCAATAACATTTCCAGAGCTTCCCAATATCCTACACTTACCATCTTTGAACTGAAGGTTGTATCCCTTTTCTACCATTTTTCCAACACAACAAATTATGCTTCAATCCTTCAACATAAAGGACATCATCAATATTGTATTTACCACCAAGAGAAATAGTGCCTTTTCCATAGATCACACCAGCATTGTTATCTCCAAACCTTACAACACCACTGCCATACTTTTCCAATCTTAGAAACTTGCTTTTGTCACCAATCATATGATGTGAGCATCCACTATCAATCACCCATTCATCCTTTTCATCAATTCTGGCTACAAGAGCTTTCTCAATATTCTGATTGTTAGCAGATTCAGTGGACACCGTACCATTTTCCTTGATAGCAATGAATACCCATCCATCTTTATTTCTAGTTTCTTTATTAGATTCATCATCAGTAACACCTTCTTCAACATGATAACATTTCTTTTGAAATCTAGACTAGTCAGGTTTATACTTAGAAACTCTTTCAGGACACCTTGATGCAAAATGACCTATCTTACTACAAGAGAAATATTTAATAGGTAGTTTTCCTTTGTACTTACCATGTCCTCTGGATTCTCTTTTCACAATCAATGCTTCCAACTCTTCTAGCTCTCTTTCTTCATCTTCATATTTGAATGTCTTTTTGGAACTTTCTCCTAGATCATATCTCTGTTGAATTTTTCTGGATACAGTAGCTTTAAACGTAGATTTTGTTTTAGGAGTAGACTCACCAAATTCACTCAGCTCAAAGGCAGAAATTTTACCAATCAACATGTCTCTTGTTACATTTGTTACTGTCCCGAGTTCTTGAATAGCATGAGATTTTGTTTTGTAAGAAGCAGGCACAAATTTGAGCACTTTGGCCACAATCTCATCTTCATCCATGACTCCACCAACACAATCTAATACCCATCACTACTTCATTTACTTTCTGCATGAAAACAAAAAGTTTTCATCTTCGCTCATCTTCAATTTCTCCCACTTGCCCTTCAGACTTGTTACTTTAGCAATCTTCACTTGAGCATCTCCTTCATACAATATTTCTAATTTCTTCCAGATTTCATGTGTTGTCTTCAGACCTATCACATTTGTCATCTCTGAATCTACCAAAGTACTCAATAATGCTTCAATAGCCCTGATGTTGATTTCAGCTTCTTTGATCTCATCAGGATTAGTAGGACCATTCTAAGGAATATTATTATATTTTTTCTTTGTAATCTTCCAAAAGGGTTCACCAATGCACTTCAAATGACACTCCATTCTAATCTTCCACATCGAGTAATTTGTACCATCAAATCTGGGACTTTCATTTTTGTATGATGCCATCTCGGATCACCTCAAGCTATTAAACTTCTTTAAAGGAACCAACTCTGATGCCAATTGTTGGCAAAAAAAGGATAGACAATTGAGAGCGGGGGGGGTGAATCAGTTGTTACAAAAATTAAACCTATTCAACCTCAATCAACCTTTAATCTTAGATCTGATAATTAACAATGAAAGCATAAATCAACAACACATAAGAAACACATGAACACCAAGATTTTTATACGTGGAAACCCTATTAGGGGAAAAACCACAGTGGATGTTAGTCCACAAGATTATACCCTCTTAGAAGTATAATAAAAAATGAATAGGGAATGCACATGCATTCCGACACACTGCCTAGAGCTCACTGCTCAGAAGGGAAGGCTCACTGCCTTACATAAAACAATCAAATTAAATCCATCTTATGAGGTTGAACTGAGAAATTAGCTTCTTCATAAGCCTAATGACAATTTTAGTCAAGCACAAAAACACTTCTTCACACTTCGCTCAATCTTCTTCACACTTTGCTCTGAAATTCAATGATCTAATCCTTTATTTTCACATTTCACATTCACACTTAATATTCTTCGAATGAGCATACATAAAGAGAGGAAGCAATTGCTCTTATATATCCGCTACATGAATTTACATCAACAACTCTGTCGGCCACAAGTAAAAGAATAAATTACAAACTGTCGGCCCAATTCATGAAAAGATCTCAATGTGCACCAACCTAAGTCAGTCACAGCATAATGAAGACCTAAATCAACATCCTCGAACATGCCAAACAATAAAATATTAATCCAGAAGGATCTTCAACATGCTACTACCATCATGTCAGCCAAGAACATAAAGACTTGAACACACAAAGGAAAATCTTTGATCACGAGCACACTGATTCACGCAGACGTACCACAATGATAGAGTATGATCTAGAAACATCACTGAACATCTCAAGAATATATGCAGCAACTCAATTCATCAAAATTGTAGTCTTATCTTCCATAAATACTTGCTATAGTAACAAAATAATTGTAAGAACTCATAAATTCATAACTCGCTCCAATATTGATGCATACCATTGAAACTTCTAGACAACATACTAGATAGGCTCAGCATCAAACCCTTTAATGTGCGACCTCTAATTATCAACGTACACAACTTTCTACCGTTCTGACCTTCACTACTTCAATATTGATGCGTACCACTAAAACTTCTAGACAACATACTAGATAGGCTCAACAACAAACCCTTTAATGTGCGACCTCTGATTATCAACGTACACAACTTTCTACCGTTCTGACCTTCACTACTTCATAGACTGCCTGCAACATATTTATTCTAATTTTCTCAATTTCCTCAACATATACAACCTTTAGAATCATCAATGTTAATAGTGTTGACATCAATAACAACCACATATCAGAAAAATAACCACAACATCCAACATAGAAGTTGTTCCATCTCAGTGCCTTCCTCCCACACTTGCTAGATATCCCATGGCCTTGGTATGCCAACTCCAAACCTTGTTGTAGCTAGGGTTCCTCCATCCCTCCAACGTTATACTTTTTAAACAATTTTGAGACCAGTTCCCATAGCATTTATTTTTGTGCTCCTAAATCCAACTAGAACCCACAAATCGTGATGTAATATCTATGTTTACCATGTATCTCTCATTATATCTTAGGAAATCGGCACCAAGTATCATCTTAACTTCTTTTAGGTTCCTGTCAATGGGATGTTTCATTATCACCTTCAATCGTTGGTCTATTATAGCTCCTACAAAGGCCATCTGGCGGTGCGATCTTGTGAGGTGGATAGGAGTGTTCATTATCAACATGCACTCTAGACCATTATGAGAAGAATAGAAAGAATATCACCATTACACTTTAAATAGAATGAGCCACCTCATCCTCCCATGCTTCAGGCAGGACGAAATTATTTCCAGATTCGCTTCCCGACAAGAGAGGTACTAAGGAAATTTAAAGAAATTTATTACCATTGTTTTTACTCATGCCAACTCACCTTTGGATTACTTCATCATCACCTTATCATTAATGATAAATCCATGAAGCGACTAATGATATGATGGGACATGTGTCAATTTGTGTCAATTTAGAAGTTTTCAGTTAATTATGTCATTAGGTTAATTATTGTTAGTAAATGCACATCCAATTAGCCAGAGTGTAGGAAAAGCACCAATTTATGCTTCTAATTGGGAAGAACATTACCCAATGCCTACACAAACACTTGTCAAGTACTTTTAATTCAAAAAAACCAATGCTTTGGAAAGGTGTTCGAGAGAGAAAAATGGTGCCATGTGTTTATGAGCCAAGACAATGAGAGAATTTTATGAATTAAGCTCCATCTTTTAGCAATGCTAAACAAGCCTCTCTTTTGGAGAGTGCTTAGGTGTGCCTCACAACCACTACCTTTTTTACAACCAAGAGAGGCTCGTTTATAGACCCACCAAGAGTCCCAACCAATCATGCAACAAAAATTGCTTACAATACTTAGAAGCTTTTCTAGTTTGTGCTAGCATGACATGTGGCTAATGCAAAACCAATCGTTTAATCAAGAAGAATACATTACTTACGTTTTTAAGTGGAATGCAAAGCCGCCACATGGCACCTCAACACTTCTTGCGGTAAATTATACCCTCATAGATAGGTGAGAATTTGATCATTTTTGACAAGCTTCAAACTTATATCA
This sequence comes from Sequoiadendron giganteum, assembly GCA_007115665.2. Lineage (NCBI taxonomy): Eukaryota > Viridiplantae > Streptophyta > Pinopsida > Cupressales > Cupressaceae > Sequoiadendron > Sequoiadendron giganteum. The sequence continues at coordinate 254,570,924 of CM021110.1, forward strand.
AAAGATTCCCATAAGAAAAATAAAATGATTGGCACCATGACAATGGTCCCAACCAATCATGCATAAGATGTTGCTTTCAATACCTAAGAGCATCATTGGACTGGTCCAATTTGACATGTGGTATTGGTGCAAGGTGGGTGCTCTATATACTCAAGAACCACTCACCTTTTATAAATGATGTGCAAAGACACCATGTGACACCTCATCACTTTTCCTGATACATTTTGGCCTATAGGCTCAACGAGAATTGCACTTGACTTTGACAAGAACATAATTTACTACAAAAGACTTGCAGATAGGAGAAAATTATTGATTTTAAAAGAAACACAGAACAAATGAAGGACTAAAATTATAGAAATAAAATAATGAAATCAAAACCACACACAGAGAAAGAAGACACCGAAATTATAGTGGTTCACCCAAAAAGGCTACATCCACTTTAGCAGAGCTATCTCTTTTATGATCTGTATATCTTTCATATAACACTTGTTGTTTCTCATACATTACTGATTATTTACCACACCACTCAAAATAAGATGCTTTATGCATCATCTACTCCCAAAAGGCATCGGTAGTTACAGGAAGATGCTACCATTACAAGAGAGGTGGCAATAGTTACAAAAGAAAATAGTAACAGTTGGGCACCAACTAGATCGAAAAGAGAGTTGTAAAAAGATAACTCTACATCAAACCTAAAGTCACTTCAGAACAATATTGAGAAGCTCTACAAAACTCAAACTTCTCTCATGGCACAGTCTTTTTCAATGCATCCACATGGTTAAATTTTGTATCAATTTTCTCCACCTTTAGCTTACCCTCGTCAAGAACATGGTGAATAAAATGTTATCGCAGCTCAATGTGCTTTGTTCGACCATGGAAGGCAGAATTCTTGGCCAAATGAATAACACTATTACTATCACAAAATAAAGTAAAAAATGATTTCTTACACCATAATTCGCCTAACATCCGCTACAACCATATCATTTCATTGGCTCCTTCAGTTAAAGAAATATATTCAGCCTGGGTAGAAGAAAGTGCAACCACTTGTTGCAAACGTGAAACCCAACTAATCATTGCCCCGACAAGAGTAAACACATAACCTTTAGTAGACCTTTGTTTATCCAAATCTCTAGCCATGTCTGAATCAACATATCCTCTCAACTGAATGTTTTCTTCTCATGTCTTCACTGAGAAGTGTAGCAACAACGTCATCAAAATTCAGATTACTTTTCACAGCCACCAAAGTGCTCACTACCATCACCACACCTTCCCAGCTATTTGGTAAAGAACACAATAATAAAATAGCCTTGATCTCACCATCTAAGTTAATACCCACATAAATTAATTGGGTGACTAGTGTGTTAAATTCATTTAAATTATTTGACACAATCCCCCCTTCTCACATTTCAAATTATACAGTTTCTAAATGATTAATACCTTATTTGAAGCTGATACAATCTCATACAATGAAGATAATTTATCCCACAACTCCTTCATTGTCTTCTCAGTTGAGACATTAAAGAGCACGTTGCTAGACAATGATAAGAAAATTGTTGCGCGAGCTTTCATATCCATCTTCTCCCAATCTTCATCTGACATTGAGCCCTTTCCTTTGGTTTTTCCGATAAAAGCAAGTGATAGATCTTGCTTGATCAATAATGAATCCATCTAAACTTTCCATAGTCCAGAGTTATGACCTACAAATTTCTCAATCTTCCATTTGTCTACATCTTCCATGGATTTGGAAATTCTTCACCAATTTTCCAACGAACCAAATCTGCACTGAGCTTCTCAACCAAGCTCTGATACCAATTGTTGATTTTAAAAGAAACACATAACAAATGGACAAAAATTTCAGAAATAAAATAATGAAATCAGAACCACACACACAGAAAGAAGACACCGAAATTACAGTGGTTCACCCAAAAAGGCTACATCCACTTTTGCAGAGCTATCTCTTTTATTATCTGTATATCTTTCATACAACACTTGTTATTTCTCATACATTACTGATTATTTACAACACCACTTAGAATAAGATACCTTACGCATCATTTACTCCCAGAAGGAATCAACAGTTACAAGAAGATACTACCATTATAGGAGAGGTGGCAACAGTTACAAAAGAAAACAGTAACGGTTGGGATCCACATGTACCCAACACAAATAACTAGCCAAGGGCACACATAGCTTGGGGATGGAGGCTGAGTCATGTATTTAGTATTGGAACACTACAAAAAGATATATATGAGAAGCTTACAAAAATTTATGGCCAGATGGGACTTAAGATGCCAATAATTTGTGCAAGGACCTAGTGCTCACATGGAGCCCACTTTTAGCTGGATTGCTACAAAGGAAAAATGATAGCTACAAAAGAGTCCAATTGATATTGGTAACCAATGTATGTCATGATTATTAAAGTATAATACTTAACCCATGTTGGCGCCAAATTTCTATAGATGGGAATTGATAGCTACAAAATTAGCCTAATGATGTTGGTAGCTAGCATTTCCCATGATGCTTAAATTATGATGCTTGTATCATGTTGAGAATAGTAAAGGAAGTTGGAAAAAAATACTGCTAATGAAACTCAGTACCATAAGACTTGCACACTTAAAACATCAATAATGTTAGCTTAGTCCACCCTTTATGGAATGCAATTCATTGTTGGCCAGATGCGCTAGGGCAGGATAGTTAGCAAAATGTATTTGGTTAATTTGTAGTGTCCCCACATCTAGGTCGCACGCCATATTGGCCAGCATATCTACTATTTTATTGCCCTCTCTATAACAGTGTGGAAGCTGGTAAGAATCAAAATCTTGTAGCATTTTGAAACATTGTTTTAGTATGACACTTGGCATCCAACCAAGTGAGTTTTTTTGCTTACATGCACTGATTATGAGCATGGAATCCTCCTCAATCCATATATTTTTATGCCTACTGAATTAGACAATTTCAAACCTACGAGTAATGCTTGTTCCTCAGCCTTATTATTTGTACCATCTATCATTTTTAATGTGAGGGCACTAATAATGTTATCTACATGGCTCCTCAATACATAACCAACACCAAATGCACCTGGGTTCCTTTAAGAGGCCTCGTTAAAATTGAGTTTTACCACACCCATTGGAGGTGGAGTCCATACCACATTGTTGTGGTTGGGATTTAGTTTTGGTATCCATATTCTTGGGTTTGGGGGATGAATCAATTCCTACTGAGAAGATATTTTTGCATCCCAATTTGAGTATTGATTTATACACATTAGACATTACTAACTCAAAAATTAATCTTTCAATTTTACATATTACTTCTTTTATTGTATGGTGCTCCTTTCAAAATATTATGTTTTTCCTTTCCCACCACAAACACCATATTAGTGTTGAGGGGATTGTTATCCAAAACTAGGAGAATAAAGTCTTTATTCATTATCGACAATGAGGAAAAAACTATTAACAGGGATTCTTGGAGGGGTGTGACCCAATTTAGTTTATTTTGAAGCCATGTCTAACACTATTGTGAGAATTTGCAAGTTAATAGAAGATGATCTACGTCCTCTTGTTGTTGGCCGCACAATACACAGTTGAAAGGGGCATATATTCCCAATTTGACCAATCTCTCATAGGTAAGGATAAATTTTTTTAATGTCAACTGTTAATGCAAAATTTTGCAGGCGGCAACAGTCTTATTGAAAAATTAGCTATTGGGGGACTTGTGCGCTTAGCTAAGTGACCTCTGGATTTTATCAAAGTCGGCTCTTCATTTTTATGGGGGGGAGGTAAAGGGTTAGAAAGATAACATGTAACATTAAAAACTAAAATAAGGCGATGCACCAAATCATGAGAGAAATAACTGAGCACAATGCTAAAAGCAAAGGCTCGAATAGTAACTAATGTCTATCAAATAGATTACCTCAGAGACACTTCAAACATAAGAACATCAATTCATTGCATAGCATAACCTAATACAACATAGGCCAATGCATAAGAGTAAAACATGGTCTGCATTTTATTTAGCTGTATGAGATTACAAAAGTTGAAACTAGACATTCATATGCTACAGAAAAATAAAAGCACATTCCTAATATTCTATCAAATACATGAAAAATAGAGAGGCCGAATTGATTGGAACAGTCTGAAAACTTCAAGTTTAATAGAAAATATTACAAAAGGCCAATTCCTAGTGCTCAGGAAGTTTTTTAATCTATCTAACAACAACCAAATAAAGAGAGAAATGGTTGCTTAAATAAGCTAGCCCACTGCCTGAAAGCCACAGAGAGAAAGATGCCTTGGAAAAACATCGACGTCCTAGATCTCCTCGAGCCAATACCAAACAAGAAGATCGCCCAACAACGCGCTAGCAAACCCATCCCTAGAGAAAACAAGGCCATGCAACAATAACAGAGAACACACAGCAGCAAAGAAGAAAATGCGATAGCAAAGGAGAACAAACAGTAGAGGTGGTAACTGCCAGAGAATTGGTGCACAGAAACATGCCATGCATCAAACACATGAAGCCTGGAAAAAGAAAGAGGGATGCCCCAATGAGAAGCTCCAAGAGGAAGCCACGTGGAAGATGCCAAGGAAAAGTAACTGTTGAGTGGGCCTGACTCAAAAAGCAGCAAGAGAAAGCCATGCATTGAATGCACGAAACTCGACAGAGGCAAAGCAACATGAAACGATAGGAAGCTCTGCTAGGAGGCCACGTGGAAGAAACCAAAAACCTACGAGCGATAACGGTCAAGGTGAAGCCACGAAGGATAGCAATTCGTGAATAAAAGTTCACAATTTGGTGACTCACAGGGACATTTTGCCTACAGAATGAAGAACCCTAGAAACCTTGGTTCAACACCACCATTATCACTCAAAGCTGAGAGAGGGAAGCCTGAAGGCCGGTCTAGACCTCATTTGACAGTGAAAAGAGAGCACATATATTTTTGTGTATCAACTTAAGATTGATGATTGCCTTAAAAGGCAATCCACCAGATACTTTTGCCTCCAATTCAAGCTGGAAAAAGAGTTGCACCAGCTAATGCACTATTCCTTCAATATTTTCGGTGGTCGAAGACTAATCAAAGGATTGGAAAATAGAAAGATCCTACTTCTTCTCCTCGATCCTTGCAATTATGTGCTTGAAACCTACTGCTTCCTAATCTATGATGAAAGGCGACGAGAGGCCTCACTGAGTTAAGTGGGAAATTTTCCCCGCATGTCACTGGTAATCTGATTCAATTTGGCTCTGCACTTTGCTACATGTTGGACGGCTTCATGCATGGAAATGAGAATTTTTACGCCCATATCTACCATTGTTCGATCTTCAATACCTACGCCGCTCAAAGCTTCATCGAAAGCTATATACAACTTGCCCAAAAATTGTCTGGCCTCCAAAACTTTATCAGAAGTCATCTCTTGTACCTGCTGCATTATTTCACTAACCGTCTTGCATAGGCTAGTCACTTGCGCCATAAACTTTAGAGTGGGCTACAAAGTAAGGCATAATACCTTGACCTTATCCCAATATGACGCAAATAATTCTTTGGAAATCTCCAGCGAGTTCATTTGTGGTACAGGAGGTTGGGCCCTCAAAAGGTCTAGTTCTGCAGCTCTGTTGCCCAGTTCCGCCCTCAACTCCGATAAGCTTCCCTCTAATATGGAAATCTAACCCCTTAGAGTAGAAACTTCTTTCTCCCACTCTTCCAAGACCAATTCGGCCTACCTCCTCTTCTTGATTTTTGACTCCAGAGCAGCATTCATCTCATTTGCTTCATCATTCATGCTCTGCTGGAGTTGCTTCATGCCATCATCTCTCTGCCTCAAATCATCATAGAGGGTTGCCTCAGTCATCGAACATTGTTCAATTTCATTTCAAAAGGCTGAAAAAACATCTGTGCCCAAAGCGTGAAGCTCATTTACTTTTCCCTTGAAGGAACTCCTCTCATTCTGCAGGCGATTAATCTTGATTTCCTAGGCCTTATGCTTGTTTTCCCAAATATCTACCTTACCTCTCAGCTCCTTCAAATGCTCCTCCTTTTTCTTTGTTTGGTGATTGAGCTTGAGGAATTCGATAGTCACCACCCTCTGGGTCTCTTCCATCAGCTCGACCTTATCTTGTAGATGAGCCTGCTGCAAGTATAGCCCTACGACGTTGACAAAATAGTCACTCGACAACATTTCTCCAACCAGTTAGATCACGTTGGGGGTAATTTTTGTAAACGTCAATGAATTATGACTCTCGTGGAATAAAGTTTGCAAAGTAGGTTCTGCCTTCCTTCCCACATCCTTTTCTCTTCTTTTCTGAATTCGGCTTGCTCAGGGGCTCTTATTTGCATCCACTTGTGAAAAATATTCCTAGGACGAAATGCCCAGTCCACCAACAAAAGGAAACTCTTGAGGGACTACTAGTGGGAAGGAAAGCATGCTCAGAGCATTGGTGGACTTGCTAGGCCTAGTAATAATTACCAGGGAGAAGGGTGGAATAAACTGGCCACTCAGAGATGATGGAAACATGGTATGAGGAAAGACCGGGGAAGCACCAACTGACACGCTGGGCCTTGGGGATGAAAATTGCTGACCCAAAAGGTCAGGATAGGCTACCATTTGTGTTTTAGGGGCAGAAAGGGAGGCAAGAGATGGAAAGGGAAACCCAGGAGGAAAAATATTGGACTGCCCTAGATATCCAGTGGAAGGAATAGATGGTGCACCACCAGTAGCAGGGGCAGACGTGGAAGAGACCAAAGACATAGCAGAGAGAGAAGGAGGAAAAAATACCTGACATTCCTGAAGACCTACAGCTGATACCACCATTTTTTCTCGTTGCGACTCCTTCTCTCCTACAGATTCTCCTATTTGTGGATGCTTCTCCTCTGGAGAACTATTAAGATCCACAATAACCTTGTGGGGGCACCTCAAAGACCTTGGCCTTTTCGCACCTGATCTAGAGGAGCTATTTGGCTCTGACATCTGTGTATTTGAAGATTCTTCCTACTATGACTGGTGTCCATCGACTATCGCCCCTTACAAAGAATATTTTTTAGTTATAGGAGCCCTTTGGACTACCTCTTCTCCGCGTTCTGGATCTGCACTTTTCGCTTCATAGAACTTCTTGGAAGTTGAAGGGTTAGGAGATTCCTCACTATTCAGATGCTCTTGACACAAGATATCATCAAATGTGTCATCTAAATCCACCTCCTGGAAAAGTCCACTTGTCATTTTAATCTCTTGCCTATATGTCCAAAAATCATTAATTATGTCTGGCCCCCATCTGAGCTTATGCAATTGGCCGCATAAAAATTGATTTATTTTATGATTGGGGTTAGGCTTCACTATAATGTGGTAAAATTTTAGCCAAGGCGGTCGACACGAGTTGGAAGGAATATACTCCAGGCCAACGTATAATCTTACATTCCCCTCATCTACATTTCTCTAAGGGTCCCAAAATGGCCGAGACTGGTGGGGAATCTTAATCCTAATCTCTGACAGATTGCCCTCTAGATTATACAGCCAGGTGTCACTGTTGACCATCAGCCCAAGATGACCCAACTTAGAGTATGGAACCTCCAATTTGTTCACCTTCGAGCTCTTTTTCTTTACTAACGATATAGAGCCGAACATGGCCAACAACACCAAATAGGAAGTCAGATGCTTCCCTCCCCAGTAATCATTTTCAATATTACATAGTTGTCTGAACACTTCTAGGGCTAGTACCCTATCAAAAACAAAATAGGGAGCCAAAAAGGATCCCGGATGAAACCCTGCATGCGAAGCATTGTGAAATCCTTCCCGAAGAACCAATCGCAAGGCAACATAAGCCCCCTCATCCATGATTTTTGCCTCTATGTTAAATGAGCAGACATACTGCCTCCATCCAAATCCAAAGCTCTCAAATTTGGAGCTAGGAATGTGTCCGAAAATGTGTAGTAATCAAAATTTTTCGACAGGACGGGAGTCCATGTTGAAACTCGCTTTCTTGCACCTTGTACATCGAAAGCAACCAGGGCCATGAATTGCTGAAAATAATCGGGATTTTGGTGCCAAATCATGTAAACTAAGAAAGAGGAATACTTGAACCTAGAACCAAGCTCAAACTCCCTTCGTTGTCGGCTTATCCCGTTAATTATGACCTTCGCAAAGTCCATCAGTGGAGGCATGGCATTCTTCTTCAGCATAAAGCTGAGACTCATTTGGATGTTGAAGACTTCCTTATCTATATCAAATCCGCATACCAACGCCAACATAGAGCAGACGAAGGAGGAACTCAACTTTAAGGCACCCAGACCAATAGGGAAGATAGGAGAGATAGGTTTATCTGATGGCTAACCCATCTGAATGTTATAAAACTATTGTGCCATCCGGAGAGTCTTCTAGTAACCTTGCATTCGAGCAATATCAAAATTTTTAACATTCTAAAGAGAGTTCAAAGGAATGCATAACATATCCTGTAGGGCCTAGGGGGAGATTACCACTCTCAAATTGGGGCCAGTTATGATTTCGGCCTTAGGGTCAAAATATCTTGCACATGCTACCACAATCTCTAGACAATGATGCACCAGGGGAATCATGTATTAGAGAAGACCACAATTCCACACTTTTTCGTGAAATGGGTCTGTAATTTTCTTCATCTTCTCACATGCCGCTTCCCTCAGGCTCTTGGGGTTTTGAGATAACTCAAGATCCCGAACATTGTCCCAATCCTCTGATATTAAGGCTTGGTTTCTAGGAGAAATCATGCCCACTATTTTTTGGTTCGTTGGCATGGTAAAGGGCCAGGATGGATTTGTTAGAATACCCGGGGTAGCATAAGACTCTTGTGCATAAATATTTACATAAGGTGCAAGCATTCTTCGCTCATCAATACTCTATGTGCCCACAGCCAGTGCTGAACTCTACAATTTCAGCCATTTTCTTGTATTTTCTCGAGACTTCGTAAAATCTATAATTCAACTTTTGAAAATGCTTCTCCTTCTTGCAAATGATTTAGATGGTTATACACTTTGTCAGTTTACACGATAAATTCCCTCCGTGCACTTGACCTGCTTTTTAATTTTCGTAAAAAATGGCTTAGCAAGTTGACGTGCCAACCTTTCTCATTAGTTGCTCTATGCACTACCGGCCTTTTTCGTGCATGCGAAGAGGTCGCCAACTTGCGAAAAGACTCCTCACATTTAGGATACATCACTTCACATAAGGTAGCACTTGATTTTCTTGGAAAAAGCACCAAATCAGCCTTGCCATATCTTTTGCGAGCCCTTGCATTTATTGATTTATTGATTGTACTTGGTGACATCACCCAACAACCTTATCAAAAATATTTTCCTTGATTTAATCAGGACGACAATATTCTAAGTTTCGAAAGTTGGCTTCCTTAAGCTCTCCTTTAAATGCTCGAACTGAGCAAATTACTACTATACCTGATTACTTGCATTGCTTCGCACGCTGCAACACTGATTATCAAGGCTCCTCAACACCACTTGCTTCTTACATAATCATACCTTGCCTCATCAAGAGAACCCCGACCATCTATAAATAGGAACCTTGGAAACTTTACTAATCCATAATTACTTTTAGCATTCATACTGATTAGGCCCTAGTATATCTTAGCAATTTATCAGTTGTCTTGAGTAGCAATAGGTTATGGAAACACCAATTAGATTAGTCTGTAAGAAGACTTAGGTTGCCTTTTTAGGAAAAGTTAGGTGTAGGTGCTTAAAGCGCATAACAGGTGTGGAAAACCTATTATATGTGAAGGAATTCAAATGGGTCATAGGCAAGGATTGCATTGAGTATGAGGATCAGTATATAGTCAACACCAACATCAGTTCTCACTTCATTGCTTCTCTACTAGAAATTGGCGTTTCCAAGCGCAAAATTCTATAGCTGACCAGGCGGCTTTTTCCCCAATGTTACCTTGGGGGATTGGAGAACGTGGTTTGGGTTGCTGAGTTTGATCACGGGATCCCATCCACCTGCAACCTACGTCGACTGCTCGCCTTCGGAGGACCTGTGCCAACTAGGCCCTTTCTGCATGGATTTGAGCTCGAAACGCACAAGGAACACTGCCACAAGGCTCACCCCGGCTGCCACTTCCTCATGAAAATGCATAATATTTAACCCTTCCAAAATGTGCAATGGTACGATGATTTTGAGAGGATGGTGTTTCCCCACCTTGCGCCACCTACTACTGCTGGTCCCTTGAACACCTGAAGAAAATTTGCAAAAGAATGCTTCTCGATTTTGCTTTTTTCTTTTACTGACCTTAGCCACCACCAGTGAATATATATATATATATATATATTATATTTTGAAATATGGCCATCAGCCTTGCTGTATATAAAATATAAATACTCCAAGAAGTAATATAATATGCAAGTTTTCATATATTGGCTCTTTCTTTATTCTATCTCAATTTTTTGCAATACTGTGGTTGTTATTCAAAAAGCACTAAGAAAAACCCAAAACTTAAAGTAGGAAAAATATTTACATACTTACAAATTTATTGCATAAGTTGAACTAACTGAACTTTTTAAGGTGTATTCCATTAACTGGAATACCCAAAGCATCACCTTCCATGGTTTCTAACTCAAAAGAGTTATAATGTTTGCACTAGATGATTTTGAAAGGCCCTTCCCAGAGACTGTCAAACTTATCATGTTGGTCGGGCTTTGCTTTGCGCTCGTTGAACTTGAGCAACAAGTCCCCGCATTGTAACCCCTGGTTAGATGCCCTTTTATAAAACCACCTCTTTACCACCTGTTGGCAGTTGTTCATGGCTTTGAGAGCATTCTCTCTTTTCTATTGAACCTTTAGTAGCTGAAAAAATCATACCTCCATAGCTCTGTTCTGCTCAATTTCAAGAGATTTGAGCAGTTGGATAGCAGGGATTTCCATAGAAATGGGCAACAAAGCCTCCTTCTCGTACACCATATCATAAGGAGATGTCTTTAATATCTGCTTAGGCGTGATATGGTCTGCCCATAGCGTTGTTCAGAGGTTTTTATGCCACTCTCTCTGGTGTTCTGAGCCTATTCTTTTAATCAACCTGATGAGGTTTTTATTCATGGACTCAGGGAGGCCATTCCCCTGTGGGTAATAATTAGAAGAGGTTTTCAAGAAGACTCCATATTTTAATGCAAAATGGTTCATTTTAGAGCCAAGAAAAGCTTTAGCATTTTTAGAAATAATCGTCTTTTGCGGGCCGAATCTGGCTACCAGTTCTTCCAAGAAGTTAACAATTTTTTTCTTCCATTGCATTTTTCAATGGTATCGCTTCTACCCATCTTGTGAAGTAGTCAGTTGTTGTTAAGATCCACCTATGTCCGGTCGATGAAAAAGGATTAATCATGCCAATGAAGTCAAGACCCCACTAAGCAAAAGACTCTTCCACTACTATGGGTTTCAATGGCATAACATCATTTTTCATTTTTCCAACAAAGAACTGACACTCACTGCATGAATTTACCAATGAAAATGAGTCATTGAATAACATCGGCCAAAAATAACTAGCGCATATGATTTTGATTGTAGTGGTTCTTGCTGAGAAATGCCCTTTGGTAGGGCCATTGTGATATTGTTCCAATAGCCTTTTTGCTTGCTCCTCATTTACACATCTTAACAAGATACCATTAAAATTTATTTTAAAAAGAACTCCTTCTAAGAGAACATAACTATTATTTTGCAATCGATAGAAACATCTCTTAAATGAAGGGAGATTGGTTGGGTACCTTCCTGTTTGCATGATATTTATCCTAGCCTCTAGCCAATCGTCCTCAGAGCTTTCCTCATTCAGCAGCATAGGTTCCGAGACTTCAAACTCAGTAATTGGTTCATTATTTTCAGCTAGGTACTCGCACAGTCCCTTTCCTTTAATAGTTTTAACTGGCCTAATTTCAGTATCATATTCCAAGATCTTAGTTATCTAGTTCGCTCTTTTCTCAGTGATTTCCCCTTCCATTATGTACTCCCACACACTAGGATGTGGCACACAAACAATCACCTTATTGCATGATATAAGGTGTCAAAACTTCTTCAGCCCTTTTACGATAGCAAAGGATTGCTTTTCTATAAAGTCATATTTCACCTCATATTACTTCAAGGTGTGTGAATAGAAAGCAATAGGTGATTCCCTTTTATCCTTGTCATCTTTTTGCATTAACACAGTGGCAATACTGTTGCCACCACCAAAAACATACATTATAAAATCCTTAGACAAGTCCAGATTAATTAATACAGGAGCGAAAGAAATAACCTCTTTTATTAGCTCAAAAGATTTTCTGGCTTTCGCCATCCATTTGAAAGTCTGGTCCTTTTTCAGCATCAAGGTAATCAACTGAACGATCCCTACAAAGTTCGTAATGAATCGGCTGATGAAATTGACCTTACCCAAAAAATATTGCACTCCATTTTTGTTCACGGGTAGAGGGAGTTCCCTGATTGCATTAACTCTTTTTGGATCAATAGCAATGCCCTCCTTTGAGAAAATATATCCCAATAGCTTCCCTTGAGGGACCCCAAACACACATTTCTTTGTGTTTAGAGAAATCTTGAATTCCTGGCATTTCTAGAAGACAAGCTCGAGGTGATCAAAGTGATCATCACTAGATTTAGAAAACACTATCAGGTCATTCAGATAGATAAGGATAATCTTATGTATTAGATCTTTAAAGGAAATATCCATAGCTCTTTGAAAGGTGGCTCCGACATTTAAAAGTCCTAAGGGAATCTTAGCATATGTATATGTTGCCCACTTAGTGGTGAACGTTTTTTTGTGCTGGTCTTCTTCCTTTACATGAATTTGATTATAGCCAGAAAAACCATCCAGCATTGAAAACATTTTAGAACCAACAACCATTTGTAGAATTACCTCCATAGAAGGCAGGGGGTAATGGTCTTTTAGGGATGCCTTATTCAAGTCTCGGAAGTCCACACATAACCGTATATCACCATTCTTCTTCTGGACCGGCACCAGGTTAGACACCCAAGTGCTATGCTTGATTGGGAACACTATCTGGGATGCAATTAATTTATTCAACTCCTGCGACATGAGTGACTCAATCTTCGGGTTCACTGGCTTCTGCCTCTGATGGACTAGCTTTTCTCCTTCCATTAGCTCAATGGTGTGCTAGATAATCCCAGGATCATATCCCTTAAGATCATCATATGACTAGGCTACTACGCTTGGATACTCCTCACAAAAGTGCTTCAACCTATCTTTATTCTTCTGGGATACTCCTTTTTCGACCTTGATATTTTTATCTTCAGCGATATGCAAATCGATGTAGTCACCTTTGTCAGCTACAAGCTTTCTTTTATCTTTTCTTGCATCATCAGAATAAAAAAGACTCTCCAGAGTAACTAAACCCCTAGGAAGCTTATTGGATTTCAACTGGATTACTTGATCTCCATAGGCCTCGGGAATCTTTGGTTGCAATTGGTCAGCAAATTCCCCAGATAGCTGGAGAAATGATGTAATATGAGCATCACTATCAAACACTTTCCAATCTTGATCATTATTCGGGATAACAGGGTGTACAATTACTCGCACTGCATGTTTATTTTTTAACAACTCGAAAGCTGGCTCAAACTTAGCCCTGACAATTGTCATTCAGTCAGCTTCAGAGTTCTTCTCTCTCGGTATAGCTTGAATGTTGAATACCTCAAAGCCTTCAATGAGATCCCAAACCTTATGCTAGTATGATCGCATACAAACATTCTTTGCAGTAGATAGCCCTCGGATTTTGTTGACCATCAATTCTAAATCTCAGAACACCCTTATTTGCTTTGCGCCCATTTGTTCTGCCAAGCTCAAACCATGGACAAGGCCTTCACATTTTGCTTCATTGTTCGAGCATACGAACTAGAAGTGATAAGACCTCAAGGTCTTTTCTTTGGATGGAGATGTCAAACATATTCCTGCTCCAGCTCCTACTCAGAATCTTGCTCCATCAAAGTGTAGGTTCCATAACTCCGAGGTTGTTTCGCCTCTAGAATCTTTAGTAACTTTGGGCATAATCTGACCATCTTCATGTATGACATAGGTTCTGAGCCCAATTGCATGATAATTTCCAAAAGGGTCCGTGTCTATAAAATCATTCAAAATAGCTTCTTCACTCTCCATCTGGGAGCTACTTGCTTCTTCTTCCTCAAGAAATTCAACATTGAACATCTCTTCCCGAGTGATTGAGGTATGTGTCACTTCAAAGTTGATCAAGGCCTCATCAGTGACATGTTCGCAATGCAAAGTTTCCAACAATAGTTTCATCTTAGCTCCATGCTTGGTTCTTAAGATCAAGTGTGACCAGTCTAGTGCTAGATAGCCTCCAACATTTGCAGTGAACTATCGGGACAAACATATCCCGAATAGAGGAGGGACATCAATGAGTATAGTGTCTTGGTTCATAGTAATACTGGGGCAGGCAAACAATTTCATTGGCAGTCCTTTGATTACCCCGACGCTATCAACCTTATTTCCGTCGAGTTGCATGAATCCCTTGTTAAGAGGCTCATATTTGAGCCCTAGTGTATCACCTACTTGCTTAGGCATGACGGTGGTGCTAACACCAGAGTCAATCATACAATTATGCAATAGCTTGTTACCAATGATAAGCATTAGAAAGAAAGGCTTAGATTTAGGCTTACTCTCTTTTCTAACCCCGAGCTTTCCTTCTGGTTGATTTATTAGCACTTTATCTAGGTCTGACTTGGATGTCCTATCTTTTGTGAGCTATTTTGGCATCTTCACATCTTCTTCTCTCGACAATGCTTTCTGTAATAACAACTTTTGCTTTGGAATAGCCAAGATATCCCAAAAAGAAACATTGGCAGAGGACTTCTTTAGTTGCTCCACCACATTGAATGGCATTCACAACTGATGAGTCATGGTAGCTTGCTCCTTTAGCTTCATAGCTGGTGCATCTGGTTGCCTAACAATAACCAGGGTGATCATGGGGGATTTTGCTTTCGGAGGAGGTGGATTCAGACAACTGGGAGCAGTCGCCTTGGACTGCTATGGAACTGATGATAGATTTTTTGACGGACTGGGCATTGAATTAGATGGACCATCAATCGGCGGTGATGTGAATTCTTTGGTGAATCTTTGCTTTGAATGCGCGTTGTAGTCCTATTGCACCTAAGGCACTTGAGTTATTGGAATGTCATTCGGGAATTTTTACTCTTCTCCTTCCATCCATGAAAAGAGCGCTCAGTCTGGAGCTATATCTAACTCCTCTATGGAAATCCCTTACATTTGAGCAGCGAGGACTACATTATCCATTTGCTGAGAGGGATATGTCTGACCTCTGGAATCGGTTACATTGCTTTGGTGATGTTGCTCTGTGATTTTTTGTTGCAAATTCCCTCATGAACAGTTTTGGGGCATATGTGCATCATTACAAGGGAAGCACCATGAATTAGTCTCCTCGACAAGATTATTTTGGCCCGCTACTAGCTCCTTGTTTAAACTAGGATGGATGGTTTGCATTGGCATAGTCACAAGAACAACTTGGTTGTTCAACTGAGCTTGGGTATTGTCGCGTGATCTATCCTACCACTCATTTGATTGGTAAGGAGCTTTCTCACCTTGATAATTTTGGTAAGCTGGCTTTTGCTAGCTATACTATTGTGGCTTCATAGTTGTCAATTCATTTGTCATGGTCCACATCTTCTCCTTCATCTCATTCATTTCAACCATCAGGAGGTTAGGCATTGGAGCTACACTCGGCGTTTTTCCTGGGTACATGTACATAGACTAGGGAGGACTTGTAGGAGTGTTGTTTGAAGCTACTTCAGCTTCCATGGTATTGAATTCTGGGAACAATGGCATGATGGGTCTTGGTACCAACTTTCTAGCAGCAATAAGATTATTCTCCGCAGTGACAACAAGACCATAAGCATTAGGTAGGGTATTTCCATCAAGAGCTTGTAGCATCATGGAAATATCCGCATTAATAGACTTCAAGTAAAACATGAATGCTAGATCTGGAGGTGGTCGACTACCAACATGAACTCTCTACCAAGTCAAATGAAACCGAGCATTGAAATCGGGTAGAGCTTCATAAGGAGCTCGCTTTATGCTGGCCAACTGATGATATAGCGAAGACTTGTCACCAGCATTCGAAAAACGCTCGTAGAACGAGTCTCCAAGATCGTCCCAAGTAGCAATTGAATTATCCGGAAGAGTACGATACCAGTTCAACGCCTTGCCTCGGAAAGAGGCGGCGAGCAATCTTAGAGTCACATTTTCATTAGAAACACCATGCACTAGACAAACATTGGCCACATCTTGCAAGTGCTTTGTCGGAGTCTTTGATTCATCCCCAAAAAACTTAGGGATAGCCTTTAAAGCAGATATCAGGATTGGAGCCCACACTATAGGAGACACAAGCGCTACCAATGGACTACCAGCATCCCAGGCTACATAATTTTTAGCGGCCATCGACACAGGAGACAAAGGAGAAGAGGGAGGTGAAGTATTAACCTATCGACCTCTCAGGTGGACTAAAACTAATGGTGGTACAAGTAGACCAGGGAATCTTGCAGTTGGCTCATACACTCTTATATCACATGAAAATGCTATTTCACGTCCCACTGGGCGTGCCAAAAAAACAACTATTGATGCAAAATTTTGCAGGGGGCAACAGTCTTATGGGAAACTTAGCTACTGGGGGACTTGTGCACTTAGCTAAGTGACCTCTGGATTTTATCAAAGTCGGATCTTCATTTTTATGGGGGGGAGGTAAAGGGTTAGAAAGATAACATGTAACAGTAAAAACTAAAATAAGGTGATGCGCCAAATTGTGAGAGAAATAACTGAGCACAATGCTTAAAGCAAAGGCTTGAACAGTAACTACTGTCTATCAAATAGATTACCTCAGAGAAACTTCAAACATAAGAACATCAATTCATTGCATAACATAACCTAATACAACATAAGCCAACGCAGAAGAGTAAAACATGGTCTGCATTTTATTAAGCTGTATGAGATTACAAAAGTTGAAACTAGACATTCATATGCTATAGGAAAATAAAAGAACAATCCTAATATTCTATCAAATGCATGAAAAACAGAGAGGCTGAATTGATTGGCACAATCTGAAAACTTCAAGTTTAATAGAAAATATTACAAAAGGCCAATTCCTAGTGCTCAGGAAGTTTTTTAATCTATCTAACAATAACTAAATAAAGAGAGAAAGGGTTGCTTACATAAGCCAACCCACCGCCTAAAAGCCACAGAGAGGAAGATACCTCAAAAAAACATCGACATCCTAGATCTCCTCAAGCTGGCACCGAACAGGAAGATTGCCCAGCAGCGTGCCAACAAACCCGTCCCTAGAGAAAACAAGGCCATGCAGCAGTAGTAGAGAACACGCGACAGTAAAGAAGAAAACGCAGCAGCAAAGGAGAATAAACGGCACAAGTGGCAAATCCCAGATAACCGACACACAAAAACATGCCACGCGTCGAACATGCAGAGCCTAGCAAAAGAAAAAGGGACGCCCCAACGAGAAGCTCTTAGAGGAAGCCATGTGGAAAACGCCAAGCAAAAGTAACTGTTGAGTGGGCCCCCCTCAAAAAGCAGCGAAAGAAAGCCACGCGTTGAATGTATGGAACTCGGCAGAGGCAAAACAATACAGAATGATAGGAAGCTCCGCTAGGAGGCCACATGGAAGACGCAGAAAAGCTATGAGTGATAACGGTCAAGGCAAATCCATGAAGGAAAAGATAACCACAAAGGATAGTCGTTCGTGAATAAAATTTCACACCAACCAAGCAAATGATCCAGCTTTTAGAAGAATTGCAAAGTTCCAACATAATTTATGGGGCCAGATTGTTGATGAGTAGCCTAGGCTAACTTTATAACTACCTAACTTGGAAGGAGCCAAAATGAGTCTGTCGGAATCTATCAAAAAAAAAAATTATCTATGTTGAAGAAGTTTTGATAGCTGAGACTTTTGGTTTGTTGGGAAGCTACATCCAACAAATTTTTTCTATTTTGCATTTGAGAGAAGGTTATCTTCCAACTTCAGGTACTCTTTTAATTTTACTCCCCAATTATGCTTTAAGTATATTCTTGCTTCTTCTAATCCTTAAATCTTGGATAGTGGTGGAAATCCATTCCAAGAGTCATCCTAGAACAATGCTTTTTCTCCATTTCTTATAGACCAAGTTAAATGTGGAATGATAACTTCTCTACAAGTTGTGATAAAGTTCCATATTTTAGATCCCTCTCATGGATTTTCCATTGTAAAATTTCATTCAAGAATTGAGGAGTCCATATATTTTCTTTGTATGATTTTGACCCATTTGGAAGATGATTTTGTAAAAACATTAGACACTAGTTTGGCTCCCAAATTCAGATTCCTTGCCTCTAGGTTTTCAAAACCAGCTCCTCCATGTTTTTATCTTCATAGAGTTTATTCTATTAAATTAGCAAGATTTTTCTCTTTTTTTTCTATCAAGGTTCCCACACTAGAGGAACTTTCTGATGCATTTCTCTAAATTTAGTTGCACTACTTTTGGTAGCTTAAGGATTGACATAAGAAAGTTGGGAATAGTTGAAAGGATTTATTTGATTAATGTGAGCTTTCCTTTCATTGTAATTCATCTTCCTTTCCAAGATGCTATTCTATTTTGGATTTGAGTCAAAATTTTGTTCCAAAACTTAGGGTTGTTTGGCCCAAAAAAGAATGGGATTCCCAAATATTGGCTTTGCAATTCATCATATTTAAAATTAAGAATTGATAGGAGACGTGTTGACACCATTGGGGAGGTGTTTAGAAAGAATATACTTAATTTTTTATCATTTATTTTTTGACCTATGTAGTGTCAACAAAAATTTGTTGGTGACATTTTCACACTTGTTTGGGCCCTCTTTGTAGAATTGTGCCTAATGATGCCTTGATTTTGTGTTGTAATGTGTTTGACACATTCACATTAGGTCTTGGGCCCTTGTGAACTAATGAATATGAATGGTACCTTGTTGTGAAGTGTTGTAACACACTTTCACACTTTTCTAAGGTTTTATTAATTAACTAAACCTAATAAACCTCTTTTTAACCAAAATATACCTTAATCATGTCTTATTTAGAGTGTTGTAAAGTGTTGTAACCCACTTTCACATTTTTCTAAGGTTGTCATTAATAATTGGCCTTCTTTATGCTTTAATTGGCCTTATTTTACATCTGGACGCCTCATTTAATGCATCTTTTCAAGGATAATCCTGACACAAATCAATAACCAATCATAATTCAGGTGTTTTAGGTTGAATGGTCCCAAATTTAGTGATCTGGGACTCATTCACCACCTTGGGAGAATTAGTCCCACCTAGGTTTTTTGGTCCCGAACCTATTTTCACACCTTTCTAATGTAGAGAAGGGGTGGAATAGTTTACCTAACACCACTCAACACAATTCAATCACTACTTTAGTCTCAAGACCCATGCAATGGTGATTTTCACTAACTCACTAGTCTTTCCAACTAGGTCTCCAAAATGGTATTTTCAAGCATATCTTTTAGAGAAGGTCATCTCACCTTGAAACCAAGACCTTTCCAAATACCCATTAGGCTTGTACTAAACATATCTCAAAGTTGGCAAGGGTTGTTTTGGAACAAAACACACTAATTTGTTCTGCTACACCTAAAAAAAGGTTACTTAGGCCACTTTTACAAAGAATCTAGTAGGAAACCACTTTATAGACACCTAAACACTTCACCAATGTTACAAACCAGTCACATAGGGTGACAATCACAAGGTTTTAGCAACACATCACTTTTCCTAGTTGTTGTCCCACTCTATCACCAACCTACCTAGCCTAACACATGAAGATGTTAGGATAGGGCTTTGACAAATACTCCTCCAATCTCCATTCCCTACTCCAAAAACAAGTAAAACAATAAAAAATCACCTAAAACTACCATTCCACCGATTTTGGCTAAACTAAAATGGTGGAATGGTCTGAAAACTACATTTTTGTTCCCAAAACCTTGAAAAGGAGGGTTTCTAAGCGATCTGAGATAAATTGCTTCAAACAAGCTTTATTTCTAATGAAATTCCACTAAACTAAGCTCAAATGAAAGCTAAAACACTATAGAAACCTTTTCCATAAGTCTCAGCTCATGACACTTTAGTATGGGTCCGTACAGAACAAGCAAACACAAAAAAATGCACAAAATTGCATAAAGCAAAGCCTCTTTTTACTTATTTTTGTCACCAAATGATACAATTCCCATGCCTCAAAGTTTGTGAGGCAAAAATACTACCATACAACTATACTAATTAGTTACAAACAGGAAAACACTAAATTGACTGTTCAAATTCTCCTACATGCAATTTTGCCAAGTTGCAAAGCAACTTTTACATTCTTTCACCAACTTTTGCCGAACACCTCAAAATGACCCTATATGACACTAAACATGCAAAAATGGTCTTGAGTCGGCCTTATTACATCAATTAGGTGATAAAACACTCAACTTACTAACTTAGACACCTAAATGCATCACTAAACCAAAATGACCATGGTGCCCCTAGACCATACACCTGGGGTGAAAAGGATTTCATTATCCTAAAGAAATGAGCTCATGAACAGAGAATCCATGTTGTTTTATATCCTCTTCTGAAATTCAAGTAGCATATTCATTTGGTAGGCCATGCCATTTAACCAAGTATTCATTATAAACTTTGTGTCTAGTCCTCTTGGCCTCCCTTGTATCCAATATGCTCTCAAGCTTCATTGGTTGGTTGGGTGGTAGGTCTTTAACCCACTCATCATCTTCAAAACATTTTGTACCCACTTCTTCACCTGCAACCATAGTTCCCTTAAAAGGATAAAGATCAAAAACGTTAAATATGGGTGAGATAGCCAATCCAGGAGGGAGTTCTATCTCATAAGCATTTTTTCCAAACTTGTGGACAACCTTGCAAGGTCCAATCATCGTCATTAGTAACTTAGTGTATATACCTTTAGGTATCCTATCCTTTCTCAGGTGTGCAAGTACCATATCTCCAACCTTGAATTTTACATCCTTCTTCTTCAAATTTGCATGCCTTTTATACTTTTCCACACTCTTTTGTAGATTCTCTCTTACTTGTTGGTGGATATCTCTCATTTCCACTACAAATTCTTCACCTTGTGCACTCCTCTTCTCCATACCCTTTAGATTTATGAGTTCACGTATCCCCCTTGGACTCATACCATATACTATTTCAAATAGACTCCTTCCTATGCTCCAGTTGATGGAATCATTATAGGCATACTCTGCTTGAGGGAGTATCAAGTCCCATTGCTAACCATGCTCTTTGGTAAGACACCTTAATAATTTCCCAAGTTACCTATTGACCACTTCAATCTACCCATCCATTTGTGGGTGATAGGCATAACTGATTATCAAGTTTGTACCCAATTTCCTCCACAAGGTCCTCCAAAAGTGACCTATGAACTTAGTATATCTATCAAACACAATGGTTAAAGGAAGTCCATGAATCCTTACAATCTCCTTGAAAAAAAGTCTAGAAATATGATATGCATCATTATTACTTCTACAAGGAACAAACTGAGCCATTTTACTAAACCTATCCACAACAACAAAAATGCTATCATACCCCCTTTGAGTCTTGGGTAGAACCAATACAAAGTCCATGCTGACTGACTCCCATGGCCAGTCTAGTATTGGTAAGGGTTGATAGAGTCTTGCATTGGAACTAGAGCCTTTAGCCCTTTGGCATATCCCACAACTCTCCACAAACTTCTTGACATTCACATGCATCCTCGGCCAATGATAGAACCTCTTGACCTGCTCCAAGGTCTTATCATACCCAAAGTGTCCACTCAAACTACCACAATGATTTTCTCTGATAAAAATTTCCCTCATAGAGAACTTTGGCACACACAACTGAGCACCCTTAAATAAAAAACCATCTTATAACACAAACTCATTGTGAAATGCATCTTGAGATTGACTGCAAACAACAAATGCATCTTTGAAATCATCATCATCCTCATACATATCTTTTACTGCATCCATCCCCACACTTTGGATTTGTATTTCTTGTACCATCATATATCTCCTTCTCAAGGCATCAAAAACCTTATTTGTTTGTCCCTTCTTGTGCTTAATTGTAAAGTTGTAGGCCTGCAAATACTCCATCCATTTCATGTGCCTCTGACTCAATTTGTCTTGACTATTCAAAAAGCTTAAATCATGATTATCTGTGAATATGAATTCCTTTGGCAAGAGGTAGTGTCTCCATTTCTTGAGGGACTATACCATTTCATAGAGCTCAAGGTCATATGAGGAATACTTCTTTTTTGCTTCATTGAGCTTCTCACTAAAGAATGCTACCGGTCTCCCTTCTTGACTCAGAACTGCACCTATGGCATACTCGCTTACATCACACTCAATGGTGAACACCTTGCTAAAGTCAGGTAATGTGAGTATGGGTTGTTGAGCCACTCTTGTCTTCAAGTATTAAAAAATCCTCTAAGCTTCATCAGTCCATTTAAACTTATTCTTCTTATCTCCTTTGATGGTATCAATGATAGGTGAACAAATGTGGTTAAAATTCTTAATGAACTTCCTGTAGAAACTAGCCAAGCCATGAAATCTCCTTACCTCTGATGTTGTTTTAGGGGTTTTCCAAATGAGTATGGCTTCTACATTTTTGGGATCTATCTTCAAGGTACCTTTGGAGACCACAAAACCAAGGTAAACAAGTTCTTGTTTTATGAACTCACATTTCTTGAAGTTGATCATCAAGTTATCCTCATTCAACTTCATCAACACCATATCCAAATGTTGCATGTGCTCCTCATTTGTCTTACTATATACAAGGATGTCATCCAAGTATACCAGCACAAATTTCCCTATGAATTGCTTGAGAACCTCATTCATCAACCTCATGAATGTTCTTGGGGCATTTGACAACCCAAATGGCTTCACTAGCCACTCATACAAACCCTCATTGGTCTTGAAGAAGGTCTTCCACTCATCTCCTTCCCTTATTCTGATATGATGGTATCCACATTCAAATCATTTTTTGAGAAGTAGCATGCACCTCCTAAACTATCCATCAAGTCCTCCATCTGGGGTATAGGGAATCTATGCCCGGTAGTGATCTTATTAATTGCTCTTGAATCAGTACATAACCTCCAACTTCCATCCTTCTTGGGTGCCAAGACAATAGGCACAACACAAGGGCTCAAGCTTTCCCTTATGAGACCTTTATCCAACAAATATTGAATATAATTTTTGATCTCTTCATTCTACTTGGGTGTCATCTCATATGCTACTTTGTTTGGCAAGCTTGCACCCGATATGAGATAAATATGATGACTCACATCCCTTATGGGAGGAAAAGAACTAGGAAGCTCCTTCTCCACTATGTCTTCATATATTTCCAATAGGGTCTGCACCTCTTTAGGCATCTCCTATCCATCTGTTGTTGTCATAACTGATGTAGGCTTCCCAATGATGGCATAACCAATATCTTCTTCATTCAAACTCTTCAAAAAATCTTTCTCCTTGACCACCAACACACTTGGTCCTTCATGAACTGCACTATCATCTTCTTGTATGGGTGAAAGGATATATGAAACCCCATCCTTCTCTATCACATATATATTCTTCTCCCCATCATGTTTGGCCTTCCTATCAAACTGCCATGGCCTTCCTAGGAGCACGTGGCATACATCCATAGGGATGATGTCACATAATATTTTATCCTTGTAGGGGTCAATGTTAAATTCAACCCAAGCCTGCTCATTCACTAAAACTTGCTGACCGTTATCGAGCCATGAAACTTTGTAGGGTGTTGGATGATGATTCCTTTTCATTTTTAGTTTTTTTATCATCTCCAAAGACACAAGATTATGAGTAGAACCATAATCTACCACTACTTTACATACCTTTCTCTGTGCTTTGCAATTTTTCCTGAATAATGTGTGGGGATTATTTGGTGGTTGGCACCTTGATTAGTGTCCTCCTTAACATCAAAGACTCACCTACCATTGGAGAAACATGTAGAGAACTTGAATTCACACTTTCATTGTCCTCCCCATGCACTATTTGAGTCCTACTCTCTCCACCATGAGAACTAGATGCTTGTTTATCTGGGCACTTCCAAGCTGGGTGTCCAAATTGATTGCAGCTATAAATCTATCTGAGAAAGTGTTGGATCCTCTCCCTTGTCCACTAAACCTTCCTCTACCACCAAATCTCCTTCCTCTAAAGTTACCTCTTCCATTTGAATCTCCACTTTCTTCTTGTCGGTTGCTTGATTCACCTTGTGGCTTTTGTGACTGCCCTCTTTCACCAAAGTTGCCTCTACCTCTAAATTTTTTCCTCTTCCTCTTCCTTGCTGCTCTTGCTTTTTTTTTATTCTTTCTTCTACTTTAGTTGCCAATTGGAAACACTCCCAACTATCCTATGAATTGTAAGACCAATCTCATCTTGTATATTGAATCTAAGGCCATTTAAGTACCTTGCCACTTTCTCAACCTCATCTTCAGTATGTCTTGCCCTTATGCTCAATTTATGAAATTCCTCAATATATGCCATTACATCCAACTCCTTTTGCTTCAAATTTTGTAGCTTCCTAAATGTTTTTATTACATAGTCTATAGGCAAGAATTATGTCTTCACTTTGGCTACCATCCGGTCCCATGAGCTAATCTTTGAATTTCCCTTCTTAACTCTTTCTTCTTAGACATAGTTCCACCATGTTAGGGAACGTCCCTTCAACTTAGCCTTTGCAAATTTCACCTTATTTTTGTCTTCTATCTCCTCAAATTCAAAGAAGTTGTCCAAAGCATCTATCCAAGCCAAAAATTCTTCACTGTCCAATTTTCCACCATACATAGGCACTTCCACTTTCACTTTTGGAAAATTTTTACCCTTGACAACCTTTAGCATCCTGACCATTCTATTTTCTTCACGGTCCAATTCTTCATCCTCTTCTTGGACTCCTGCTGGAGGGCTCTCACTCTCACCCTCATCTTCCTTCTCACTTTGGTCACCACTAACCATTCCTCTCCTTTGATTCTTTTTCAGGGCTACTATTCTTGCAAGGGTTGCTTCTTGTGACTCCTTGTAGATTATTTCCTTCTGAAGTAACTTCTCTTTCAATTCATTTACGTCTTTGGCCATTGGATTACTCTTTGGAGGCATTTTTCTTATGCCCACTCTCATTCACTTTCCCACTTCCAATAAGAACCTTTGCTCTGATACCACCTAATGCAAAGTAGGGCTGGAATATTTGACCTAACACCAATCAACACAATTCAATCACTACTTTAGTCTCAAGACCCCTACAATGGTGATTTTCACTAACTCACTAGTCTTTCCAACTAGGTCTCCACAATGGTGTTTTTAGGCATATCTTTTAGAGAAGGCCATCTCACCTTGAAACCAAGACCTTTTAAAATACCCATTAGGCTTGTATTCAACATATCTCAAAGTTGGCATGGGTTGTTTTGGAACAAAACACACTAATCTGGTCTGCTATGCCTAAAACAAGGCTAATTACACAACTTTTATGAATTATCTACTAGGAAACAACTTTACAAACACCCAATAACTTCACCAATGTTACAAACCAGTCACATAGGGTCACAATCACAAGTTTTTAGCAACAAATCACTCTTCCTAGTTGCTATCCCACTCTATCACCAACCTACCTAGCCTAACACATGAAGATGTTAGGCTAGGTCTTTGACAAAAACTCCTCCAAGCTCCATCACATGCTCGAAAAATAAGTTAAACAATAAAAACTCACCTAAAACTACCATTCCACTGATTTTGGCTAAACTACAATAGTGGAATGGTGTGAAAACTGCATTTTTGTTCCCAAACCCTTGAAAAGGAGGGTTTCTAAGCGGTCTAAGATAAAATGCTTCAAACAATCTTTATTTATAATGAAATTACACTACACTAAGCTCAAATGAAAGATAAAACACTGTAGAAACCTTTCCCATTAGTCTCAGCTCATGACACTTTAGTACGGGTCCATACAGAGAAAGCAAACACATAAAATTGCACAAAATTGCATAAAGCAAAGCCTCTTTTCACTTCTTTTTTTCACCAAATGATACAATTTCCATGCCTCGAAGTTTGTGAGGAAACAATAATTCCATTCAACCGTACTCATCAATTACAAACAAGAAAACACTCAAGTGACTGTTCAAACTCTCCTATATGCAATTTTGACAAGTTGCAAAGCAACTTTTACATTCTTTCACCAACTTTTTCCCAACACCTAAAAAATGATCCTACATGACACTAAACATGAAAAAATGGTCTTGATTCGACCTTATTACATCAATTAGGTGATAGAACAATCAACTTAATAACTTAGACACCTAAATGCATCACTAAACCAAAATGACCATGGTGCCCCTGCACCACTTTATAAACATTTTTAAAAATGGTCCCATAAATTATTCCAAATGGGACTCATTCACCACCTTGGTCGAATGAGTTTCGTGTGGCTCAAAATCAAAATTAATTCAAATTCTTGGCGAGCTTTTATTCTCCTAGATCTAATGTCGACTTGTAGTGTTGTAATTTTTGGAATTCTTGCATAATTAGGTATAAATATAAGGTTCTTTCACTCATTTTCACCTAAGACTTTTGTGAGAACATTCATACTAGCATAATTGAGTTCACAAGAGCATTCAAGAGTATTTAAGGGCATATTATCAAGCATTCTAGAGCATTATTCAAGCATCAATCATCATGATAAATGATTCATGCATCATGTTTTTTTTTGAGCTAACAATTATGATGTAGGGTCTAATGATTCAAGCTAGCCTTCAAATCATGATCTACATCCATTGGATCCATCACATATATGTTTGTAGCACTTCATTTCTAGAGTTTGGTGAGTTGCAACATCATATTTTGTTCATTCATCATTCTCCATTCCTATTTCATTCTATTTCAAGGTTTGATTACCAAAATGGGGTTTGACCAAGGCAAACCCATATCCACTAACAAAAAAAAAATTTCCCCTCTCTTTAGTGTGTGATTTTCAAGTTTAGATTGGAGAAACATTGAAGAGAAAATTTGGAGAAAGTTGTCAAAGTGCCTAGAGTTGTGAAAGTTGTCATCAAGCATTAGAGAACATTGGAGAACACCTACAGGTTGATTTACAAATATTCGAATCCGGAAACCTAAAGAAGCAGATTGAGTAGACTAGGAAGAGAATATTTAGACCTTAAAGTTATAGAAAACCCTAACTAGACTGATTCGCCACTTTTGGTGAATGAGTCGTAGTTTTCGTCAAAATTCTGATTTTTGCAGATTTAGATACACATTTGCCAGATTCATGTTCCCACATAGAAACTTAGATTTTGGACTGATTCACCCAACTTTGTGAATGATTCCCATTCATCATTAAAGTCAAAAATAACAGAGAGAGTGAAGATTGTCATTCTAGGTCCTAAACCCTAGAAAAGCACACAATTTTCCACCTTACATTTTGGTGAACTTGCATCTAGAACATCATAATTCTGATTTGGAGTGCATTATCACCCTAGATTTGTCTTACATTAACAATGCATTAGGATTTGCACTAGTTAACTGGAATTTTAGGGTTTCTAATTTTGCATTAGTGAAAGTTCATATAGCTTGCATTTTTGCATCTTATTTCATTAAAAATCAAATAAAATCTACTTCTGCACTTAGGATTCAGATTATACAACATAGAAAGCATAAAAACCAATTTAAAATATTTGAATTTTTTTAAAAGAATCCCCATTGGGACTCTTTCGCCACCTTGGGCGAATCAATCCCAGTGAACATTTTGCACTGTATTTTTCATCATTTAAAGCTCTATTTTGAGTTTATCTTTGATATTTATAGCTTTCTATTTTAGTTTCCAAAATTTTAATTCTAGTCATTTTATTGTTATTATCTTATATTGCATTTACATTCATTTTTCATTTAGAATCCCTTGCATGAGTATTTTGTGTCCTATTGCTAATATTGTAGTGAGACAAAGTTTGAGACCCATGTCATCCCGTGATAGCACAATCATTGTGGATCTTGGGTTGTCTAGCTCTTTCACTCCTAGTATTGAGACTAGTACACTAAATATGGATCATACCCTCAACAATTCCTTGCCTTCAATTAGTGTGGAACATCTTGAAACAATGGTTGCTAGTGTTCTATAAGAAAATATAATTCAAATCCATGAAGACTTAGAAAAATTATAACATCAAGTGAAAGATGACAAAATTTCAACTACCATCATACCTATTGTAGACAACATTCATCACATGCTTGAAAGTGAAAATGGACTTGAACTTATGCAAAACATAGTTCAAATCTTTGGAAAACACCTTACCTTAACCACTAGTTGTCCTTTACCTACAAGAAATTTCACAAGCCAAGGAGGAAGCCAAGGAGGAACTCAAATTCCTCACACAACAATTTCCTCAATTCCCACCTATACCAACCCTCAAGTCACAACAACAATGCAACCAACTAGTAATGTGATTCCTTGCTTGGGTATTTCTGCTAGCATCCCTAGTACCTTTGTGGCATTGCATGTCATATCTCCTACCACTTTACTACTTATAAGCATTCCATTCACTTGTCCTTTGAACACATACACCACTTCACCTTTTTCACCTCCATATCATAACACAAGCAAATACCATCTCATAAATCAACTCTTCCAAACCATGTCATCCCTTCAAAAATAGATTTCCACCATCAACCAAAATCAAAATGGCCCACCTACATATTATGTCAAAAGTAGTCTATTATCCTTTGAGATATTGTGAACACTGATGCCACAAGGTGTAGAGGTGCCTAGATTCAAGAAATATCAAGGAAATGGAAATCCTTCTAACCATGTTAATGCTTATACCACCTTATGTAGTGACTTTTTCCTTGATGATAAACTCTTGGCTAAGCTTTTCCCTAGGTCCTTGAAGGATATTGCCTTGGAGTGGTTTTCTTCTTTACTGAACAACTCGATCCGTTCATTCAGTGAACTTGTTAAGGCCTTTGTAAACCATTTCCAAGTGCATATGAACCCTAAGATGACCTTGGCTGATTTGATGAGATGCAAGCAAAAAGTAGAAGAAAAGATAACTGAATTTATCTCACGCTATCAATCACTTTATTGCCAAATCGATGTCAAGGTTCTGAAACCTCATCTTCAAAAGATGTTCATAGAAAATTTGCAAACAAATATACAAGACAAGCTTACCATGATGAAATTTCCCTCCTTTATGCACTTGTGTACTGCCCTCCCTGATTATCAAAATTCGGTTAGTATTCGACATACAAAATCCACCTCTAGCCATATTGAGAAATCTGTGCCCACAAACCAAAACAATCCTCAACCTTTTAGAAAATAGAGCAAAGGGTTCCTTAAATTTAATCCCCCTCAACAATCAACTCAGAATGTCAATAACCAAGTCGTTGTTGTTATGGCCATGATACCCTTAAGCTATGGAGACCCGAAAAGACAATTCACTCCCTTACTTGATACCCTTCACAACACAATGTCCCAACTTTTAGAACAACAAATGATTACCTTTCCTCCTATTAAAACCCCCAATCCTAATAAGCCTTTACCTCAAAAATTTAGATCAAACACTTATTTTCATTATCACCGATAATAGACATGATACGAAACATTGTAAGCATCTTAAACATCTTGTGCAAGACCTCATTGATTCTGGTCATCTTTTCGTTGGAGGTGTTAATGATCAAGGAAATAAGTCTATTGCCCCTCCTAACCAAAACTTGCAAATTTTTACCAACCCTATGCCTAAACATAATATTTCATTTGTTAAAGCTAGTGAAACTACAAAGAACGATGTGATGAATGTTGCAACAGATGATGAGAACATATATACAATTCAATAAAGTCCTATGGATGCTAATCAATAGGAACAAAATCCTTTTGATGGTTTGGTTGAAACTCAACATCATAAGGGATGACCTAAAAAGCCTCTTGAGATTGCTTTCTCTTCACAAGATATACTTAAACATGCATGTGATGGTCCTCTTTACATAAACTATCATATCTATGATAAGCCCCCTAATGGGATATTAATAGATCCCATCTTTGGAGAGAACATGATCACCAAAGAATTATTACTTCTACATGAACTTTATCAAGATATATATGATAAACCAAAAGCATGGATCAAGACACATAATGGTTTTATTTTCCCTACAATGGGATCAATCACCTTACCATTGTAAATAGGACCAAAAACATTAGATATCTCATTCTCCATCATCCCACAGTCAGACCAATTTAATGTTAAGCTAGGCTATCCATGGCTTCACTCCATGAATGCGGTCCCTTCAGTCATACTTAAATGCTTAAAGTTTCCCTTTGACAAGGAAATCTTTATCGTCCATCATAGTGGATTTAACCCATTGTCCTCCCGTGGAAACTTTTCCTTAGATTTATTTTGGTCTAAACCTATTAAACCACGAGAAGACTTCTTCTTCCTATCCTATCAAAAGTTCAAGGCAAAGAAAATAGAAAAATTATCCCTCTAAAACATGCCTCAACCTACCATCAAACCTACCATGCTTGATGAAACCATGATTGAACCTAAAGCAACTCCAAACAACCAAGACCAACCTAAGATAGAACCTTCACCTATTTCCTACAAAAGACCAAGAGACAATGAAAAAACCCTATCACACCTCCTAAAATAAAACAAGTTTACAAAGTCAAAGAGAAAGTGGTTGAACAACCTCCTATGGTTCCTTTCGTTCCTCCCATTAGGGAAGAAAAGAAACCTATGGTCGATCGACCCACTCCTACACAAATGCAACTTGAAAAATGAACTAAAAGAAACATAGGTGCTATAGAGCATGGGCATAGACATCGTGCCCTTTCTCGTAGGTTACATGAAGAAATAAATAAATAAAATTAAAATTTGAACTTGATTGAAGCAATGCATGGTGAGTCTACTCCTTCACCGAAACCAAAAGATATTATATCACAACAAGAGTTGAACTCTTCTTTAGGCATTATCATTCAACCTCCTATTGTGATTAATTTTAGATGATGATGAGGAGGTTGCTAAAATTGATGAAGAGGTGCATAATGAATTGAACACATTGTTTTCCTCTTCCATGTGCTTAAATGACAATTCTCCTAAGAAGATTGTTGAACTCGGTGATGTCCCTAGTTTATCACTTGTTATTTTCCCTCTAGCTAGTTTTCCACCTTCTATATATGATGAACATTATTGGGGTACAAACGAATTTCTCATAGGTTGAATCGCATGTGCCTTACTAGTCTTTTACATTATTTCTTTTGTGTGATTGCATGTGCATGATGTGATCCCCCGCGACGTTCTGTTTGATGTATCTCTCTTTGTGGCATTCCTCTATTTGTACCTTCATTCTTCTCTATGTTTTACATCTTTGTCTTGTGTTTTCCTTTTGGGGATGACACAAGGCGTCGATACATTCTTGTCTCTTCCATGTTGACCCAAAATATTTTCTTTATCTCTTTTTCATTTGTCTTCTGTTTTCCTTTTGGGGATGACACAAGGCATCGATACATTCATGTCTCTTCCATGTTGACCCAAAATATTTTCCTTTATCTTTTCTTTGTCTTGTTTTTTCCTTTGAGGGATGATGCAAGGAGTTGAGACATTCATGTTTCTTCCATGTTGACCCGAAAGGTTTTTCTTTGTTTTCACTCTCTTTTTGTTATTCTTCAAGTTTTGAGTATTTGGGGAATGATGTCAGTTCTGAGCTCTCTAAAAACATTGTAGCAAGAGCATACTGATCCCAAATCCATAGATACCTTATGCATTTTTAGCGTTTTCATTTTGGGGCAACCCCCTTTTTCTTTTTCCTTTTCCATGGCGTAGCTTTACTTGGAAACATATAATGACTTGACATAGGGCTTTCTAGGTTAGCTCTCATGTCTTCTTTATTGTTAGCATTTTTCATTTGCTACTTTAAATTAATTTCTCATAGTATGGTGTTTAGCAATTTCTTTAAAGTGGGGGCATACATTGGCATTATTCTTTTGCATTTTTCACGATTCATGGTGCAGTCTTCTTACTTTATACGATGCATTTTTTGCTTTGTGGATGACATCGCGTGTGATGTCTTTCAAGAGCGTGATCTCTCTTAGCATATTATATTACTTTTAGTGGCTTGATGTGATACACTGCATCCCTAATTTGTGAATCTTCTATTCTTTGATTGGCCCTCTCTTGGAGACATTATGCATAATGTTCCCTAAGTTAAAGATCTCGTATGGACTAAGCAAGACTCCCGTGAACATTTCTTATTTTGCATTTGCATTTTTTATTATATGGCCACCTTGCATAATACACCTTGCATGCCTATGGATCCACCTTTTTTTTTCATGAGTTCCAAGCATACAAATTTTTTCTTACCCCATGAAGCTCGAAGTTTATTGTTCATGAGCTCCAAGCATATGAAGTTTTTCTTGCCTCATGAAGCTTGAAAATCATTTTTAGCATGGTGCCTTATTAAAGTTATCTGGAGGTATAACTTTGGTATAGTTTTTGATGGGAAGCCTAACCAAGACATGAATTTCCCTTATCCACTCATGTGTGAGTGTGAGTGCATACCAGTTATGTGTGTATGTGTCTCACCTCTTTTGGATCCTCACCTAGTGGACAACCTAGATCAGTTTCATTGCCTCAAAGTGAGCTTGCATTTTTTAGACACATAGCCTAGATCTAATCCACATCGTGATGGAAAAATGATCGAAGCTTGAACTGATCATTTTATTTTATTTTATCTTTCTTTTCATCTTTGGTAGTAAATGCTTGTGCCTTTATGATGCTCTTTATATTGTTTTCATGTGTTTTATTTTGCACCTATGTTGGTTTATAATGGGATTATGATCCTAGGGGCTTGATCACCCCTCTCGATCATTGTCATCTCATCTTACCAACATTGGTACACTTAGACCCCTCTTGAAGTGAGTTTTAAGAAAGTTCATCCTCTCACTAAAGTGGGGGCTAAATGTAGTGTTAAAAAATGTTGTTGATGACATTTTCACACTTGTTTGGGCCCTCCTTGTATAATTGAGCCTAATGATGCCTTGATTTAGTGTTGTAATGTGTTTGAAACATTCACATTAGGTCTTGGTCCCTTGTGAGCTAATGAATTTAAATTGTACCTTGCTAAAGTGTTGTGAACTATTGTAACACACTTTCACACTTTTCTAAGGTTTTATTAATTAACTAAACCTAATAAACCTCTTTTTAACAAAAATATACCTTAATCATGCCTTATTTAGAGTGTTGTAAAGTTTTGTAACCCCCTTTCACACTTTTCTAAGGTTTTCATTAATAATTGGCTTCTTTATGCTTTAATTGGCCTTATTTTACATCCACAAGCCTTGTTTAATGCATCTTTTCGAGGATAATCTCGACACAAATCAATACCCAATCATAATTTGAAGGTGTTTCAGGTTGAATGGCCCTAGATTTAGTGATCTAGGACTCATTTTCCACCTTGGGAAAATGAGTCCCACCTAGGTTTTTGGGTCTCGAACTTGGTTTCACACCTTTCTAAGCATTTTTAAAAATGGTCCCATTAATTATGCCTAATGGGACTCATTCGCCACCTTGGGAGAATGAGTCCCGTGTGGCCCAAAATCAAAATTAATTCAAATTATTGGTAGGATTTTATCCTCCTAGATCTGATGTCGGCTTGTAGTGTTGTAATTTTGAGAATTCTTGCATAATTAGGTTTAAATGTAAGGTTCCTTCACTCATTTTCACCTAAGACTTTTGTGTGAGAATTCATACTAGCATAATTGAGTTCATAAGAGAATTCAAGCATTCACAAGAGGATTCAAGAGTCTTCAAGGATACATTATCAAGCATTCTAGAGCATTATTCAAGTATGAATCATCATGACAAAGACTTCATGCATCATGTTTGGTTTTGAGCTAACAATTGTGATGTAGGGTTTTATGATTCAAGCTAGCCTTCAAATCAAGATCTACATCCATTGGAGCCATCTCATACATGTTTGCAGCACTTCATTGCTAGGGTTCGGTGAGCTGCAACATCATATTTTATTCATTCATCATTCTCCATTCCTATTTCGTTCTATTTCAAGGTTTGATTACCAAAACGGGGTTTGACCAAGGAAAATCCCTATCCACTAACAAAACAAAATTTTCCCTTCTCTTTATTGTGTGATTTGAAATTTTAGATTGGAGAAACATTGAAGAACAAAGTTGGAGAAAGTTTTCAAAGTGCCTAAAATTGTCAAAGTTGTCACCAAGCATTGGAGAACATTAGAGAACACCTATAGGTTGATTTATAGAGATTCGGATCCGAAAACTTGAAGTAGATTGAGTAGACTAGGAAGAGCAGATTCAGACCTTAAAGTTCTAGAAAATGCTAATTGGACTGATTCACCACTTCTAGCAAATGAGTCCTAGTTTTGGTCAAAATTTTGAGTTTTGCAGATTTAGATACCTGTTTGCCAGATTCCTGTTCCCGCACAAAAACACAGATTTTGGATTGATTCGCCCAACTTGGCGAATGAGTCCCACTCAACATTAAAGTTAGAATTTCCAACATTTCAAAGCCTCATCTAGTCCTCTTCAGATTATCAGGTGCACACATTCCATTCTGTAGCTTTTTGTTTTGTTTCATTTGCATTTCTAAGTCATTTAGTTAGAGTTTGCATCACATTAGTGTTTAACATTACATCTTGCATTGCATTGATCTTTCCAAGTTCTTACTTTGTGGTGAACCACTCATTAGTTTACATTCAACCCCTAGGATTACCCTATTGTAAGATCTCTTTCTCCTCTACATTGAGATCTCTAGGGTTCGTCCTTGAATGAGAGAGAGTGAAGATTGTCATTCTAGGTCCTAAACCATAGAAAAGAACACAATTTTCCACCTTTCAACCTGACACCCTACAATAATACTCTAAAAAAATTTAATGCCTCTTGCTTCTTGGACATTAGATTTGACAATAAAAAATGCATCATCTACAAATAGTGAATGAGTCATGATGATGTTTGAATCTGGGATGTCTATACCCTGCCATGCACCTTGAGCTTGTGCCCCTGATATTACCCAACTTAGTGATTCTTCCATTAAAATGAAAAGGAAAGATGATAAAGGGTCACCTTTTTTGAAACCTTGTGAAGAATTAAAAAATTCAGTC
Organism: Sequoiadendron giganteum; assembly: GCA_007115665.2. Taxonomy (NCBI): domain Eukaryota; kingdom Viridiplantae; phylum Streptophyta; class Pinopsida; order Cupressales; family Cupressaceae; genus Sequoiadendron; species Sequoiadendron giganteum. The sequence goes on from CM021110.1 coordinate 254,606,080, forward strand.
GGATTGTCATTTACTAATACTGAGAAATCGGTCTGTGATATAAAAGAGCTAACCCAATGACACCATTTGTGAGAAAAGCCAAGTTTTTGTAGCACTTTTAGGAGGAAATCCCAATTTAGTCTGTCATAAGCCTTCAACATGTCAAATTTGATAATCATTGCTAGGATTCTATCTTCCTTGAAAGAATACAAAATTTCATGGGCTATTAAGGCCCCTTCAGCTGTATCCTTTCCTAGAACAAAATTCCCTTGCTCATCTATGATAATTCTTGGAATGATCTTGGAAAGTATAATAATGATTCTCTTGGAAAATATTTTGTATATGGTGTTGCATAGTGATATGGGCCTGAAGTTAGTAAAGGTAGAGGAGTTCTAATTTTTAGGAATTAGCGTTGTAAAGGTATTATTCAATTCCTTTAAGATCTTGTCATTTCTCCTTGATTCCTTTAAGGATAACAAAATTTATTTGATCATGAAATCCCATCCTTTTTGGAAGAACATGGTAGTAAACCTATCTAGAATTGGAGCTTTGTCTGGTGACATAGAAAAAACACTTATTTTATTTCTTCTAGTGTAAATGGTTTAACAAGAGCACATTTTAATCCTCAAAAATCAATGAGGGAATATGCTAAACAAATTCATCTGAGATGATAGTATTTTCTTGGGAAACTTGTTGATTTGATGTGCTCAATAAGTTTGAGAAGAAACGAACTACCTCTTTGTTGATTAAATTTTTTTCCTTTAGATTTTGGCATGAGGGGGAGTTGATATTGAATATAGTGTTTATTTTTTATCTGATTTTTGAGGATAGATGAAAATTTTTAGTGTTTTTATCCCTTTCTTTGAGCCATAGTGTTTTTATAAATATTGTGTGAAATGTGAACAATATTTCTAGATATTAGTTTCAATTATTTCTTTAGATGTTCTTATTCTAAATTTTATGCAATGTCTAGTGAATTTCTTATAAATTTCCAATTTCCCCCTCCATATATTGTATATCTATGGGAATTTACACTCATACCCTAAATTTTCTCCCAATTATTTAGTTTAAGTAGTGCACCTTTCTTATTTTTGGTCAAAACCACACCCTTAAAAACCTTAAAATTTATCATATGAGGAAGTTTCCCCTTTCAAAACTAGGTTAATTTTTTTAACCCATAACTTATCCAACTATTGGTACATTTTCCACTAGTCATTGGGTGAGTCAAGGTTAATTTTAAAATAAGTAATTATAGTGTCAAATCTATTTACAAAAACAAGCATCATTGAAAAAGGTATAAGAGTAACAAAGCACAACATATAAAGATATTAATAATATTCTCATAGCTCACTGAACCAATTGATTTGGTGGATCTTAAAATTTAGAAATTTTATGCCATTGAAAAAATTTGGTTCAATAATGGTAATGGGTAGCTTCTAACATCTATAACCTTACATGGTATTGATTAAAGCCATGTTATCCCTATCATACCAAGGGTATATCCTAATATCCATAACCTTTATGCTATTGAAAACATCTAGTTGAACCCTAAGATAAAATGGTTAGCTCCTATTAATTTGTCACTTACATAATACTGGTGATAAAAAAGATAAAATACACCTACATCATATTATGGGAAACCCCTAACATCCTTCGCCTCTATGTCATTAGTGAAATGTGTTTAATCTTTAAGATATAACATATAGAACCAAGTGCACATAATCTAGATATCATAAGGATTCACGGTTGAACACAATGTTGTGCTGAGAGGGAGTTGAACTAGCATATCTTAAAACTTGACCATTTTCATTTACAGATTAACAACACATCACATAATTGAAAAGAACATAAAATAACACATGCATCACATGAAGACACCAATATTTTTATGTGGAAAACCTAATGAGGGTAAAACCACGGTGAGGATTAACTCACAATAGATGTAGCTCAATGCTAACCAAAATTATAATGTTTAAAGATCACTGGCTATGGACTTGCAAACTAAGGTATACAACCTTAGAGAAAGATACAAAAGGACTTGATGAGACTCACTATCTCAAATTAGGATACATGAAGAATATAATGAGAAAATTGATTATGAACTACTTTGGGGAAGCATCTAACATATGTTGAAGCTACAAATACTATTTCACACAATTTTCCCTTTACACTAATTTTGGACACTTCATCTCTTTCATTATACTCAGTCTTGAATTAATATTTACCACCACCTCACAAATGAATTTTATCTTCTATATATCCTCTGCAATAGCATAAAACACCAATTAGGTCGGCTCCAAGATGACCATTAGATGAAACAATTGATATTGTATGGGTTGGCTTCAGAACACATCCAAAATCAAAGAGATTTATTTATAGATTATCATACGCTATGTGAGGGCCCAAATGCATCACAACACATTCTTAAAGATAAAATTAATTGATCAATATCAATCATAGAGAATGAAACAAGTCATGTAGGCCCAAATAGTATTAATACCATCAATACTCTCATTGTTTGACTTCACATAGTTGGGAAGGTACCATAATCATCATGCAGACTGAGATATAGGTTCTTTGGATCATGCACAATATTCATTCAGCCTTTTCCTTAAGTATCTAATCATAAAATATTGGAGCAAGAGGAGAAACCCATATAATAAACTAAAATACAACAACACCGATAGACTGTAGAAAATTCTCATTAAAAAATTGAACTTGTGGACCAACACAACACTTTATACTGTTAATTAATATGTCATGAATGCTAATGAAAATTTTCATAGAACCACAAGACTAATACTTCAAATCTAGAAGAATTTGGATTATTCCAATAAGGCTTCAACAACACAGTACTCTGCTAGAGCACAAACCAAAACATTGTTATTTATAAATTTCACTATAGAAGGTTTGGTAGATTGATTTCATGGATGTGGAACATTCACAAATCAATCACCTTTCCTTCACAACCACAAGAAAAGATACTTCAATGTGGAAGAATCCAGATAAACATTTCATGAATCGACCTTAGAGTAATGACTCTACCTTAGATTCAGTCTTGTGAGTGCTTTAGCAAAATTTCTACAACTTAACTCTATATGTGGTACATCAAACTATGATGATATCAATGTAAACACATTGTGAACTTATATGAACATGAGTATTAAATCCTCCACATCATACTTGGTTACCATGACGAACAATATTCTTCCCCATGCAACTCTATTGACTTGCCCCAACTAATATCACATCATAACAACTATCTTTAGAGAATGTGCATACTTTATCATCACATTTGACATCAATGACACCCATATTGGGTTTACATTAATAACAACGCTTATTTCCAACATTCACAAGTATTGGTCAATTTGACTTGGTTATATACCACATAAAGTGATCCATATACATTAGGTCCTATAGGTCTTAAGGTCAAATTAGTGACTTGTAACACATTGAACACATAACTTGACCTCTAATCAAACATAAATGTACATCAAAACATACCAACTCTTAAAATAATCAACACCTATTCATTTTATTTAATTATTATTTGGAAAAATATTATTTATCATATAAAAATTAGCTCACACTAGTAATATAAAACAATATCCCACTTTTGAGTACAAAACATCTTTCTATAATACCAATGATAAATCTTAGCATATAATTATACATTGGATAAATATAATAGTGAAACAATATACCATATTTGGTAATATTATTAGTTTCCCACATATGGTAAATGAACTAAAAGGAATTTCATCCTAAAATCAACATAGATTTGAGTATGTATATAAAGTAGGTAGATCATTATTTTATATTAAGACTTTCTTACCATCATATCATAATGGCTAAATTTAACATCATCATTAATTGTAAAGTTAGAATTTTTTATTATACCCTTATTTCTTGGAAGAATAGACCTCACTAGGTTTTGAGGCTAACCTATATCCTCCTATATGTATCACTAATCCAAGAAACAAGACCATAGTGTTCAACACATAAAATTTTATTATTAAACTTTAAATAATTTTAAAGGCATTCTCATAGATTCACATCATGTCATAATAGGATGGTAGAAACACTAAAAGTTCATTGAAGATTGGATTATATTTTAGTTAAGCCACCACAAAAAACCTTAGGGTAGAGAAGATGGATTTTGTTTCCTTGGATTAAACCTATATAGTGGGGACATATTAAATGGAAATGTGACTTCATTTCAATTTGATATAAATTTTAGCCTCATGATGAATCATACTAGACAAGGAAGGATGGTCAATTTTAGAAGTGACCCCAACCTTGAATCTATTTTTGAAATCCTCCCATTATTGACTTGGTTCATAAGGGAATCCTTCACCTAAGGACTACCCACACACTTTCTTCCAAAAAATATCAAGGTCATATGTAGTTATTCTCAAAATAATGTCTCAAGAAACATACCTATAGGTTCCTATGCCTAGGGTTTAATAACCACTCAAGGAAATTTCCTCATAGAAATGAAATAAAAATAATAATATAGAAGGATATCCATAGAAAAGACTAAAACTCAATATTGTGGAAAATCACCATTTACCAAGAGTCGTTCTAAAATAAATTTATAGCTCATAGATTTTTATTAGTTACCGTTTGATATCCCAATAAGGTTCCTTTAAATGATTCCCTAACAATTAACTTTACCGTCTAGTACAAACAAGTACTAAGGAACTTCAAAGGACACAAAGATCTCAATTTTAGATCTCTCCATAATTATGATTTGTATTTTAGAATAGACATGCTATAACCCTTATTGGCTCATCCCATTAAGGCACATAATAGGTCTATTACTTACCAATAAGAAATAAACATAGGTTGACCATTTCATAAAAATCGCTAGAAGAGACCTACATAATAATAGATTCATATTCTTAACAAATATTCAACCATCAAGATCAATAATGGTATACAATGATAATAAATCTAATAAAATGACATCATAGCAATTCTCTACTCATAACCCCAATGTATTGCATACAATTCTTATTCATACATGTAGGGTAAACTAGTGTTAGCTTAGTAATATTTTGCATACTTAACCATAATACAAACTATTAGCCATAGGATGTGGAGATAGAATGAACACTTAACCTATAATTATAATAAAATTATACCATATAAAAGGATATAGAGTATATAACATCTTACAAGGTGTGTTAATATGAATCCATACTCCCATCTGATATGGGGCAATACCATCTAGCCCAACACATCATTTGGAGAGATCTATTATCACCGACAAGAAAATGAAGGTTTAAATGGTTATATCACATCCACCCAAATAAAATAAATATTAATGGGATTATCCCCTTCATTTTAATATTGAGCATTAACCTTGTTAGGCATAGTGAAATACAATTATCAACAAAAAATGGTGATACTCCAACTATAGGTATCATCATGATACCTTAGGATATTATTAATATAAAAGTATCACGCCTCACAATACTGGTACACTTGTTAGAATTTTAAGGGAATTGTCTTATCTAAATTATAAAAAAATGTGATTCATCACCATGGAGATCAACTGAAACAAGGAATTCATATATGTGGTGTAGTGGTTAGCACAAATCATTTAGGGGTTATATGTTACCTATCTTTATTTATAAAAATGGACCCTAGATCCTGAATTTTTACTTATAGATATAATTTACACACACACATTGTGACATTGATTAACATTCAAACACTAAAAGTAACCTCTCAAGGAAAAAAATGTTTTCCACAAAATGTCAAATAATGGTTTATATCATCATACAAGCCCAATAATAGGTTCTCGGTCTCAATTATAATAGACATCAAGTACACGTGTACTCTAGTTACCCCTAATTTCAAGCATTCCACACCATATATAATCATTGAGAGCAGTCAATAGAATTGTAAAAATGATTTTTATTGACCACAAGTACTACAACAGTATAGCCCTAGGTATTTGGATCACATCAATATAAATGACCATATTGTTGCAAAGACGGTTGTCATTGCACCAAAAGATCAACCTGTTAATGAATCCATGAGAGGTAGTTAAGCCATGTCACGAACCCGAGTGTCGTGTTGCACAACACAAGGAGACCAAGGGTGAACACCTTGCGACAATCCCCCCCAATGCAAGCAAGGGGTTCAAACTCATGACCCAGGATTTGATACAAATTGTTGCAAAGACAGTTGACGTTGCACCAAAAGATTGACCTATTAATTCTCAATACAACCGCCAGAGTTAATAAATTCACAGGAGGCAGTTAATCCATATCATGAACTTGAGTGCTATGCTGCACAACACAAGGAGACCAAGGGCGCACTCATTGCAACACATATAACTAGGTACATAAATTCTATGAATGATCAATGAACATGAATTATAAGGAACTTCAACCAATATACACTAGTAAGTGCAATAAGTTGGGTCCATTTTTTGGCCAGAAAGTGGAAGTATTTTTCTTGAAAATTGATTTTTTTCATAGTTTGAGTAAAAATTTGAAGTACTTAGACATAGAATCTTAACATGGTCCAAAAATATGAAATGGTGAATTTTTTATTTGGCTTTAAAATATGTAATTTATTCTAATACCCAAATGATAAAATTAAATTTTTTATATGATGTACAAAAAATATTTTTTTAAGTCCTGTGTTTTAAGCCAAAACATGTATGACCAACATAATTTGACCCAAATAAAAGTATTTTCATAATTCCTTTTGGGGAAATATGATTAAAAAATACTACCTGTGATTTCGATTTTATGAACCAATTTCCTTAAAAATAAATTAATAAGTAGAAAAATATGTCCAATCATAAAAATAAAATTACATATTTGAAAACTAGGCATCATGATCTTTAATGAATCTTAATTTCATAAAAAAAAATGAAAAAAACCATTAGTCATATTGTTAAAGTCAAATTTTCTCTTGGTAGTTTAATGTCATTATACTTGCAAGTCCAAATCCGAGAGTTGGATTTCCAAGCCTAAAAAATAAAAACCATGGGTTTCAAATCTTAATTTTTATGAAATTCATACCTACTCCAAACTGTGTACTCATTCTAAAAAAAAATGGATATGTGATGTAAATAGAAATACTTGTGTCTGTTTCATTTTAAAAAGTGTACCTATTTTAAAAAGGATACCAATTTCTATTTAAAACAAGTACCCATTTTTTTAATGAAACTGTAAGATAGGAAAAATCAAATAGATTTAGATTAAGTGACAGCCAACACTTCTAAACTATTATCCCAATCTAAACAAGAGAATACAAACAAAGAGAGCAATCAAAATGAAAGCAAATGAAATAAAACACTCCCCTTTGAAGTTGATTCTTTCTCTTGTCTCTCCTATTTCTTCTTATGCCAATATTGCCCTCAGATTTGTTGTTGAAGTTGTGCAAATACCTGCAAATAGTAAGCAAGAAAGTTGGAGATAATGACTGTTCAATTGAAAATGGAGGGGAAGGGTTTCTTTTATAGACAACCATTCGAATGGACGGACAAGATTGATCTTCCAAAAAGATTCTAAGATCAACGGATGAGGATTCATGAGAGGGAAGTTACGAAATGGATGGCCAAGATCGAGTTTCTAGAAAGATGCCAAGATCTACGGTTGAGAATTGATGCAACCAGAATATGCCATGCATGGAAAAGATATGACACCGACGGCTATGACGCCTGACGGCTATGACGGACATGCAGACTATGACATGAAATAATGACAGGGGATCTTTGACCAAAATAGAGGGATAAATAATTTATTTTAAATTATTTATTCGAAAATGGAAGAGAAGGACAAGTGGCAAATAAATAATTTATTTTAAATCATTTATTTGGAGGAAATGAAAAAGGAGATTTAATTAAATTCATAAATTTAATTAAAGGAGGAGATATAAATTAAATATGGATAATTGATTAGGATCAATTATTTAAAGGAGAAGAATGACACATAATTAAATAATTTCGTTAATTATTTAATTATAGAAAAATAAAAGGTCAAATAATTATTATTATCTGACTATAGACATGTGATAAAAGATAAATAATTAAATAAATAATGATTTATTTAATTATTGAAGAAAGGGGTATTAGTGACGCAATTAAATAATTTTAATTGATCAAGATAGAAATGAGAAGGTGAATCAATTAAATAATTAAAAACTATTTAATTAATAAAGGAATATGATCGAACATAATTGAATAATTAAAATTATTCAATTATTGAAAGATGATGACTAGGAAAAATGATGCTCATAGACTTAGGACATTTTTCAGTGTCTACAGAAACTGGTAACCATTCCTATTAGATTTCTTTTTTATCATGAAAGTTTTACTAAAAATGGACTCATTATCTAGTTTTTACCTACACAATATTAGCTATAATGAGAAATAATAACATTTTAAAATAATTCAAGAAGAGTTTGTGCATAAATTATTTTTTATTGAATTATACCCATAATATTTAGTGAATGTTATCATGATAAGAAATGGTCTTTGCAATTACATATAAAAGAAAACTGTTCTCAATTATTATTTTATGGGTATCCTAAAATTTTCTCAAAGCTCCAAATTAAGTGTAGGTAGTTAGGGTGTTATTTTATATTTAAATAATTTTATAAAGCCTTTTTAATAGAATAATTTCAAAACTACGTTATACTAAGGCATTTCTTGAATCCTTGTTAATATTAAGCATTTTATCAAATAACTTACATTCCTTGAATAAGATCCTAATATGTATGATTCCATTCCAAGAGTATTATTATAAGCCTTTTCATTATTTCATCATGTCATGGGGTCATCCCACAATAATGGATTTCAAACTTGGGACATTTTGATTTTTGCTTAAAATCACATATTTTTTAGAAAAAATAATGATTTAAGTCTTAATGGGTTTCATCTAAAGAGTTTTAATTGAAGAGGGTTATATAAGACCCCCTTGGATAGAACCCCTTTAGTCTTAATTCATACCCACAATGGAGTCTCCTTCACACCTATCAAGATGCTGACAAAAAATGACTTTATCTTTATCTTTTGAGTCATCTAATAAAGTCCTTTAGAAATTATGTTTTGTAATTATGTAGCCTTTATTGTAATATTTCCAAAAAGTATAATTTTGAATATTTTTTATTTCATTATATTTATATTTTATTTTTTTTGAATGTAGATTTTTCACCAAACATCAAGATATTTGTTCCACAAACATGAAAAAATAGAAAAATAGAGAAAAAAATATAAAAATATGTGTGCACTAGATATTGATATGTTACAACATACACCTATGTGCAAATAATAATTTCTCCAACTTCAAAAATTAATTAAAAATATATATGCAACAAAAAACTATGAAAAAAACATATATACACTAGATATTAATGTTATGAATATATATTTTAAAAACTATAATTTTATCTTTCCAATAAAAAAATTATGCGCTATGACATAAACATCACTTTTTAAAAATGTTGTTCACTACAAAAAATAAGTTATTAAAATTTTATGTAAGAAAATCACAATTATTTCTAATTTAAAAAACATATATTTATAATCTACACACAAATCCTCACAAATTACTAGTTGACATCATCCCCAAGTTATTAAAGATTAAGTTGTTATAGATTTCATAAATTAAATTTTTGATGAAAAATGTTGATTTCAATGCCCTACTTTGACCAAAAAGTAGGACACAAAACTATTTTTGAAATTGTCAAGAATACTTCTTTCATTATGAAAAAATCCCCACTAACCCCAATAGATGCCCATCATGACCAAAAGCACCACAACCCAAAGCATTCCTATGTCCATCTTTAGATGATGTTTTAATAGACCTCTCAATATAAATAACATTAATACTTACTAAATTCTTGATCTACAATTAAAGTTCCAAAATGATACTTCTTATATATCCATTATTCTTTTTCTCTTCTTTACATGGCTCCCAAAAATGGTTCAAGGTCCTTGCCATTAAAACATTTATAAAATCTCTTTATTACATTTTGATGGATGTTCATACTTGTGCCCAACCCATCACTTTGAATATAGCTATGGAAGAGTGATTTTATTCCTCCTTATGTAATGTTGTTGGTGGCACATCTCTTCCTCCTAGCTATCCAAACATTCACCATAAATTTGTCTCTTCCCTTTTCCAATTTAATTTAATTTTTAATTTATTTGTTTTACATGTAGGTCCCATGTGTAGACCTCCTTACATAAGGGATGTGACATTTTTAGGTTCGTTTTTAAAAAGTATAGTTATTAGTTACTAATGTTAATTTAGATGTTTTATTGGTAGAAGGAGATGTAAATTTGAAACATCATGGTATGCTAAATATTTTATTGAGAATTATAAAAATTCTTAAGCAATATGATTTTTTTGTTTTCATTTTTAAAAGATTTGAACATAGTACTAGAGTGTTTAATATACCATACACTTATTCTTTTATTTAAATTAAATATAAATTTGTTATTAGTTCCTATTTTTGGTAGAGATATACATGTCTTCATTATGAAGTATTTGTCTTTCTTGATGTAGGAGAAAATTCATTAATATAATAAGTTTATGATTTTTTACATAATTTGTATGCTAAAAAGTGAGTAAAACCTAATTTTTTAATTGTTTACTTGGTTTATCATTCATTGACAGGACTATTTTTAATTTATTTAAAAGTTTGGGTTAAAGTGTTCCCAATGAAAATATCGCAACTTGAATATTAAACTTCTTTCTAATGTTTTTTTTTTAAATGAGCACATGATCTTAAATGAGATTGACATTCTTCACTTCCAGTCTAACTCTATGTCATAGATTTAAGTAGGTGATGGCTTTAAATACTATTTCGTGGTTGTGTAATAAGCATCCTAGTTATTAATTTTTTTACTACACCATTAATATTATCTGAATCAATCAAGCAACACCTATTCATTTTAGAAGTGTTTTGAAAAAGTGCGATTTTCACTTTGCATAAATTTATAATATAAAATTAATATTATTTGTGGTGCATCTAAGGGATCTAGGGATGTGTGCTTCATATGGTTTAGACATTATAGGGGTCACTTTGTATGTTGTGTGTAATATTGGGGTAAATATTTAATGCAATTTTGCATATTGGAAACATATTTAATGTTAGAAAACATTAGTACCAAAAAGGGAAAAACTACTACTAGCAAGTAAATAAGGGGGACATGATTTTGTAAGCCCGTGGTATTAGAAACATGTTTTATTTTTTGGTAGTTTTGTGCAAGATTATTTTTATAAAAGAAAGAACTTGAGTTGTTTTTGAGGTTGACTATCTTAATCTTTGGCTTGTTGGCTAAGGTTGATTGAGAATCTCTTGTAGGTTATATATGTGCGGAGAGGAAGCATGGACTCGGATATGTGGTTTCATGATTCTCATTTTATTATTCATATGGGGAGAAAGTAGAGAGATTTTCATTTTAAATTTATTCATGGAGACTCTAAAAATTCATTTTAATTTATGTTAATGAGGTAATACATTGAGTGGGTACTTTTGGAGATTGGGTTTTTTCCTCATGATTTTTTTTCCAAGATACATCTTGTGTCATATTAATGGTATGTTTGTTTATTATTTTATATTATAGATTTTAAATACTTCTATGTGTAATTTATTCTCATGGGATTATGCCAAAATAGTTCTATATGACTACAAATATTCTTTCATTCAATATTAGAGCATGGTTATCAAGTTGTGGGAGGAGGTATCCTAAGTATTATTTTTGATTAATTAACAGTCCAAACAAAATAGCAGCATGACTAGAATAGTAGAGAACCCTTAGAAGGATTATATTTTTTTGCATTATTGAATCCATGAATTTGTAGAAAAATAATGAAAATGTTTCTAAGGTCACATGTGTTTGCAAAATTGGAATGTTATAGATCAAGGTTTCATGGAGTTTTGACAAATGGTTTTTTATTTGGGATATTTTTGTGAGGGTTTTGGGTGTGATATTTTTTTGAAGACTTGCTATACAAAAAACTGACTATTGAGTCTAGATAGCCCAAAAACTTATATTTTTATATAAAACACTACATGGTTTGTAAAAAATAAATTTGGCCCATTTTTGGGAGGGCATGGAGAAAATATCAACTCAAAAATCTATATAGTTTATATGAATCCATATAATTGTATGGTTTGTATGGATGCACAATTAATTTCAATTCTTCCAATTTCACTATTATAAAGCCTTTAGCCCTAAATTTGAAGTGGATTACCTAAAAGTATCAAGTTGTAATATTAAATATACAAATATAGTATTATTTTAGCTCTAATAACAAAGTAATTGTCACCTATATTATTGAGTAACCATAATTCAAAGCTTGTATTAATTAAATATTTAAAAAATAGAATAATGATGATAAGACATTAAAAGAAAATAACATTCTAAGAAACATATATTAAATTTTAATATATGTAATAGGTGATTCTACAATGATGTCATCGCATATCTAGGCCCAACATATAAGACACAATCATGGTGTCAATTTACACAAGGACAACAAGCATAAATCAATCAATTAAATTTATTTATATCTATCATATTATAGGGCTAATAAAATATTAAGTATTACTTTTTACTATTAATCTCTAGTTGTATAGTTAACATACCTCTTAAAAAGAAAGTCATGCACCTCTCAAATATTTTGCAGCTTAATTGAAGGGTAACAATATTTTAAAAAATGATCTACTATAATAACAACCAATAGAGTCAAACACATTAGGTTTTATATTCCAAGTTCTTTTCTCCTCCCATAAAGCAAAAATAAAATTTGTTTTCGTGTTTCTTTTAGTGTTTTTTACCCATGTATTCTACATTCTTGCATACTTTGTTGTGTATGGAAAAAGAATTCTTTAAAAACTATTGTGGGGGTTGAGATTTCACATTGAAGCTAGTTTTCTTTTACTGAAAATCCATCTATGGTTTAAAAAAATAAAAACTTGAGGTTGAAATTATTGTGTATGTATTTCTAAAAACCAATAAGATGCCATGTAGTCCAATGTTTGTAAAAATAATGTGTGGCAAGAGTCATACGAGCATCTTCATTTTTTCAAATTTGATAGCTTGAAGTTCAAACCAACCAATAAAAAAATACATGTGTGTATTATTCTTCTTTTTTTACAGGTGGGGTGAAAGGTTGAAAATTGTCGCTCTATAGATTAGGACATAGAACAAAAATTATTCCACACTTCTCATTTAAGGAAACCCTAGATATCTCAATTCAAGGATGGAATGAGGGAAAGACATCTACAATAGGTTGTCCTAGGGTGTGATAAAATTCTAAAAGGGGTTCACCACCAAGCTAGGGCTTGGAAAGACAAGAAATGAATGTAACATGCAATACCTAACTAAATGGCCTAGGAAATGAAACTGAAATATAGAATAATAAAATAAGAATGATCAAAGGCACACCTGGAAGAGTGATGAGGTCAAAATAAGCTCCAAAACCCTAAAATCTTGTTGTTTGATGCCCATTAGGACTCATACTCCAATCTGGGTGATTTAGTCCTAGACTAGGGTTTTTGTGCCAAAACTAGAATATAGAACTGTTGAATCAGGATCTATAGAAAAAGTCTGAAAAATAGGTATATTGGTACTTATACACCACAAGTGGTGTATCAGTCTCGTTTTGTCGAGAAGTGTCTCATTTTTTCGCAAAGCGTCCCAGGAGCAGAATTTTGAAGTGAAAATTTATAAGCCTCTAAAGATGGATTAAATAAGCACTTTCCCATTGGTTTCATGAAAATAGGTTGCATATCTTTCTCTAGATCTATTTTTTTGTGATTCTTGACAACTTTGAAAAAAATTGCAACTTTATCATTTTGGCACTTTTGAGGGCTTCAAATCCAAATTTTCTTCAACCTACAAACCTGCAATCACACAAAGAGAGAAAGTGTTATTTTGTTAGGAAATGGGGTTTTGCCTTGGTCAAACCTTGTTTTCGTAATCAAACCTTAATGAGAAACAATGAGACATGAAACAATGATACCTTGAATGATGTCTTGAAATATAAATCTGTAATTTAACATGAAGTGGCTGTGTAGAATGTAGATCTTGATCTTGAATTAGATGTAGGAAAATTATTAATCTTGGATCTTGAATGCTACATCACAATACTAGCTCAACAACATGTTTGATGCCTTGTGCCTTTGACATGATGATGGATCTTGAATTGTTGCAACAAATGATGAATAAATCTACCCTTGAATGCTTTAGAAATGATCTTGTAAACTCTCTTGATGCTCTTGTGAATTCTTGTAATCATAAAACTTCTATTAGGAATGCACTTGTGAAAGTATTAGGTGAAAATTAGTGAAATAACCTTGTATTTATACTTGTTTATGCCAAATTCCTCGAAATTACAACACTACAAGCCGACATAAGATCTAGGAGATTAAAATCTTGCCAAGAATTTGAATTTAATTTAGGTTTAAGCCACACATGCCTCATACACCAGAAGTGGTGTATGAGTCCCATTAGGCTAGGCTTTGGGACACATCTTTCAAGAAATTCTTAGATTGATGTGAAATCGGGATCGGGGCCTCAAAAATTTTGAAGCTTAGGTGGGACTCATATGCCCAAGGTAGCATATGAGTCCTAGATCACTAAATATGGGCCATACAATCCAAAAAAACATGAATTATGACTGGTTGTTGGTAAATGTCAAGATTATCTTTAGAAAAATGCATTAAATAAGGCTTGTGGATGCAAAATAAGGCAAATTAAAGCATAAAGAAGTCCAATTAATTAGTAAATCCCTAGATTAGTATGAAAGTGTAAAGGTACACTTTATAACATCCTAAATAAGGCACAATTAAGTCCATTTAGTTTACAAGGGTCCCAAACTTAATGTGAAGGTGTAAATAAATACACTAAATTAAGGTAAAATTAGGTCTATTTAGCAAAAAAGGGCCCTAAACCTAATGTGAATGTGTAAAAAAAATCAAAATACTAGATCAATGCAACATTAGTATCAATTTAATATTAATTATTCCCAAATTAAGTGTGAAAATATAAAGGATGACATTTTTCTACACTAAATTTAGCCCCCACTTTAGTGAGAGGAGGAACTTGCTTCAAACTCACATTAAAGTGGACATTCAAGAGGGGTCCACATGTACCAATGAGGATGGTTTAGGATAACAAAGATCAAAGGAGGTGGAAAAGCCTCGAGGATCCAAGATCCCATGTTAAGCCAACATAAGCACAAAGGGACACACACCAGGTGAACGATATGCAACATCAAGATAAACACATATACAATGTCAAAGATATAAAGATGAAAGAAAAAGAAAGAACAAGTGGATCAAGATTCGATCATTTGTCTTGCACATTGTGGATCAAATCTAAGTTGTTCATCCAAAAATATATGCTCACTTTAAGGTAACAAAACTTCAGGTTGTATGTTGGGTGAGTATCCAAAGGGGGTGGCTTAGTGATAAATTCATGCCCTCTGTATCAGTTTCTCATTGTATAATGAGAAACTCATGCCCACATTTTAGGCTTCTCATCATACGCTAACCATACCAAAGCTATACCTCTTGATAAATTTGACAAGGTGCCACAAAATATGAACAACATGGTTCATGAGGCAAGAAAAACTTTGTATGCTTGACACCCATGAATAAACAAGATGGCACCACAGGCAAAAAAAGTGTGTTATGGAAGGTGGCCCTATAACAGATGTTGTAAATGTGAAATGGTGTAAGGTAAGTTAAAATTTATTTTTATTAGTTAATGTATGGTCTCTTCTTAGGGAACATTGTGCTTAATATCTCCAAGAGAGGACAAGTCAAAGAAATATCACGCTCTCAGAGGGAATCAAACCCAATGACACCACCAAGAAAAGGATGCATCGCAAGAAGAAATAAAATTGCATAGTGAAACATGAGTGTCGATGTATTCTCCCACTTTAAAGTGGTTTCTAACACCATTGCTTTGAGCAATTTCTTTAAAGTAGAAGAAGAAATGAGAGGTTATTCGGAAAGCCCTATACTAGGTCATATGTTTTCGAATACTACATCATGAAAAGGGGAAGTGGTTGTCCCAAAAATGTATAGCTTAGTACGTCACATGCAAGCCAACTTAGGGCATGTCATCCACATCCAAAGCTTTCTCTTATATGTACATGAAATGCAATCAATTAGCCAAAAGAGACAATGACAAGTGACATACGAGGACAAGGCTACCTAACCCCTTTCCCCCACTTAGTGCAAGACAAGTATGAGCCAAATAGGATGAAAATAAGTATCAATTAGAGGAACTAGGTGCTTCAACACAAGGAAGAGCACCACACTCCTTTAGATGTTTAATTTTGTTACCCAAAGCCTTACATTCATTAGTAGAAAGACCATGAACTCTATTATATGCACAAAATGAACTCTTGTGGTAAAATTTCTTTCATGTCCTTGGAGGGAGAGATATCAAATGATATTGGAGGAGTCTCAAAAAGATACCCTCTTGATCAATGGAATATGTTCCTTTATTTTGTGACAAAGATATCTCTTGCTTTGTACAAGGTGTTATACCTACACAAGACTCTTTAGATTGTGAGATTTTGTTCTCTTCTTTAAAGGAAGGCATAAAATCTAACAAAGCCCAATCATTAGTGGTTTATTTCATGACATTGATATAAAGAAAAGATTTATTTATTTATTTCATTTATTTAAAAGGATAATAATCAAGACCACTAGTGTCTATCAGTTCATGATGCACTAATGTTAAAGTTGGCTTGGAAGAATATTTTGTAATAGTGTTGATATTAAGTGAAAGCTTTCTTGTTTCTTTTGAGGGATAGTAACAAAGACCATTAGTCATTCCTTGTATGTTAGGCTCTATAGGGACATGGATACCTTGTTCTCTAGCACCGCATCCTTTCCCACTATAACCAAGTTGTTTCATAAGCTCGTAAAATTTTCCATAAATATTTTTCATTTTTTTGGATTTGTTGGTTTTTCATAGTAAGCTTCATCAATTTTTTTTGTATAAATTTCTTCTTCTTCTAAAGTGTTTGAGGTGGATTCTTTCAAAGGGTCTTCTGAATTTTGTGTTGAAATTAACACTTTTTATTTTTTGGATTCTTTGTTGATGATCTTGTATTCTCCCATGAATGTAGGTATGAAATCAAAGGAACTCGAAGTATCTTCCAATAATTTTGTGACTTCTTCAATATGTTTTTCTCTTGCATAGGTTCTACTTGTGTAGTTGGTGTCAATTTTTTCAAAGTATTTTCCTTGTTTTTCTCAATGTTTAAACAATTGTTTGGCTCAGGATCAACTTCGAGTATGTACACTTTGTTGTTGTAGACGTACTTCATTATATGTTGAAGAGTACAAGGCACCTCATTCATTGCATGAATCCACAGTCTACCTAAAAGAAGATTATATGAAAGATCATTAGGCATAACATGAATCAGTGTTTCTAATGTGGCCTTTCCAACTTTAATAGGTAAAGTGATCACACCAAGCGTTTGTTTTCCTATATTGTTGAATCCATGAATAGATAAAGGATCAGGTTGAATTTTTTTATTTATCCACACCAAGATTATCCAAAAGGGTCACACTACACACATTAATCATGGATCCATTGTCAACAAGGTTTATTTTTATTCCCAACCTATTATAAATAGATATTATCATGAAAGCATCATTTTTTTTGCACTTTCAAAGGAGGAAGCTCACTTTGGTGGAAAACAATGTCAGCATTCATTTCTTGAATCATGGTTGCTATATCATTCAATTGCACAATAGGAGGGGTAGGAACTTGTTGTAAGGCACTTTGAATCATGTTATAGTAATGTGGGGAGGCTTGAATAAGGTCCCATAATGATATCTCAACAAGAGTATTCTTTAGTTGTTCAACAAGATTGTACTCATTTCCACTTTGTAAAAGCAAACGAGGGCCAGGCAAGATAGGGCTAGGCAATGGAAGGGATGTTGAAGGTGTTTGGAATGGTTGCAAATTGTTTCTAGTGTTGTATATATGATCAATGGTACTATAACTCAATTTATGCGAAACATTATTCTTAGGTGGGTAAAGGATAAGTTTGGATTTGTTTTGAGTTTGTGGTCATTGTGAGGGTGGGTAAAGAATTATAGGATTCTTAGGATGTCCCATATGTTATGCAGGATGTCCATTAATCAAGGGGGATCTAATGGATACTTGTGCATTCATAACCTCACCGGTTTAGATTTTATGTGTTTCTAATGAAGGGGAGTATAGTGTCATATTTTCACCATCATCTAAGAAATAAATACACATGCCAACGCTCTCATTTTTATCCACCATTATATCTTCCCTAGTAGGAGGGTTTTTAGGACAACTACTAACTAGATTTTCATGACATTCAAAGATTGGTTCTTCTAAAATGACTTCATCACAAGTAAGGGAGTTATCAATGGTTGGATTGTCTTGCTTATCAATGATGGCATTCTCTTGTTCAATAATGTTTTCCCTAGGGGAAGAAAGGCAACTAATATTTTCATGACTTTCATCGATTGGGTTTTCTAACACCAAAGTATCTTCTTCACAACTAGGAGAGATACAAGGAGAAGAACAAATGTGATTGTCAAGATTTTCCATAATTTCATTCCTTTGTCCCATAACATCTTCCAAGATACGTAGGGGAAGAAACGTAAAGAGGGTTGTCATAGATCTTAAATATTTGATCATCTAGCACCAACATATCTTCCTCTTACAATTTCATCTTCAAAAACATTATCACAAGAAGGGAAGGTGTTGGGAGATGAAAGTAGACTAGTTGAAGTTTCAATGGTCTCTTGTTGTGGTATGTGATCGCCATGATTACCTATGGTTGTGTCCTCTTATTCATCAATGTATTTCCTAATCAGAGAGGTAGGAGGAGAGAAACAACTAGGACTCTCAAAACTCTCATTTATTGGTTCCTCTAACACCAAAATATCTTCTTCATAAATAGGAGAGATATTAGGAGAAGAAAAAATATGATTGTTATGATTGCCCAAGATCGTATTCTCTCTCGCTAAAGAGTTCTCATAGGGAGGATACAAAACATTTCTTAGCATGCCTAGATAGGTAAGATACTAACATTTTTTGGCCAAGAATGAAAAGTACTTCTAACCATCTCATGCAATGCTTCAACAATGTAAAAAATTTATATCCAAAGATGAAAAATAATTTTATCCAATGAATGCAAATATTTAAAAATGTAGACAATGTGTATCCAAAAATGAAAAGCACTTTTATCAAACTTATGCAAAGCTTCATGAATGTAAACATTGTGTATGCAAAATTGAAAAGTATTTTTATCCATATTATGGAAAGTTTTAGAAATGTGAACATTTTCAGATTTGATGATTTTTGTTATTAAAATGATTTCGAAAATGAATACCCTAAATTGATGTTTTTGACCTAGATGCATAAAACAAAAGTTCTTAAAACTTTTCAGACTAATACTAGATTACCAACAAGCTTAAGAAGCACGAAAACAAGGTTTTTAATGTTGTAAAAGGCAGATTTAGCCCTAATCTAGGAATAAATTGCCCAGAGGGGTGTATGAGTCCCAATCAAGGTTTTTTGGGGGTTCAAATGCTGAAAAATACACAACACAAAATTCCCAAAAAGTAGGAAAAATAACTTGTACTGAGACCAAACTGCCCAGAGGGGTGTATGAGTCCTAGTTTAGGGTTTTTGCACTGTTTTCAGCAAATTTTGTGTGAATTTTATTATTTCTTCTTTGAATTATGTATAGGCTAAGTGCAAATGTAGATTTCAAGTCAATTTCAATGATGTAAGAGGAAAAAGTGCAACCTACATGCACTTTCACTAATGGAAGATTTAGAAACCCTAGATGCCAATTAACTAATGCAAAGTTAATGGAAGCTAGATCTAGGATTATGATGCACTCCAAATCAGAAATGAGATGTTTTAGAGGCTAGTTTACCAAAATTATTTGTTGAAAAATTCCGCTGTATGTTAGGGAGATAGATAAACACTTTTCTCCAAATATCATTCAAGGAAACCCTAGATATCTCAATTCAAGGATAGAATGAGGGAAAGAGATTTGTAATAGGTTGTCCTATGGTGTGATAAAAGTCTAAAAGGAGGTTCACTACCAAGCTAGGGCTTGGAAAGACAAGAAATGAATGTAACATGCAAAACCTAACTAAATGACCTAGGAAATGAAATTGAAATATATAATAATAAGCCGAGAATGATTAGAGGCACACCTAGAAGAGAGATGAGGTCAAAACAAGCTCCAAAACCCTAAAATATTTTTGTTTGATGCTCATTGGGACTCATATGCTAGTTTGGGTGATTTAGTCCCAAACTAGGCTTTTTGTGTTGAAACTGGAATCTAGAACTATTGAATCAGGATCTACATAAAAAGTTTGAAAATAGGTATACTAGGACTCATATGCCACAAGTGGCATATTAGTCCCATTTTATCGCAAAGTGTCTCATGTTGTTGCAAAGTGTCCCAAGAGCATAATTCTGAAGTGAAAATTTGTGAGACCCTGAAGATGGATTAAATAAGCACTTTCCCATTGGTTTCATGCAAATAGGTTGGATATCTTGCTCTAGATCTAAGTTTTTGTGAGTCTTGACAACTTTTCATGACAACCTTTGCAACTTTGTCATTTTGGAACTTTTGAGGGCTTCAAATCCACTTTTTCTTCAACCTACAAACCTTGAATCACACAGAGAGAGAGAGAGAGAGAGAGAGAGAGAGAGAGAGAGAGAGAGAGTTTTGTTTTGTTAGGGAATGGGGGTTTTCCTTGGTCAAACCCCATTTTGGTAATCAAACCTCAATGAGAAGTAATGAAAAATGAAACATGAAACAATGATACCTTGAATGATGTCTTGAAATATAAATCTACAATCTAACATGAAGTGGCTATGCAGAATGTAGATCTTGATCTTGAATTAGATGTAGAACAATGCTTAATCTTGGATCATGAATGCTACATCACAATACTAGCTCAATAACATGTTTGATGCCTTGTTCCTTTGACATGATGATGGATCTTGAATTGTTGCAAAAAATGATGAAGAAATCTTTCCTTGAATTCTTTATAAATTCTCTTGTAAACTCTCTTGATGCTCTTGTGAAGTCTTATAATAAAAAACTTGTAATTAGGAATACACTCTTGAAAGTATTAGGTGAAAATGAGTGAAATAACCTTGTATTTATACTTGTTTATGCCAAATTCCTTAAAATTACAACACTACAAGTTGAAATCGGATCTAGGAGAATAAAATACGACCAATAATTTGAATTTAATTTATGTTTAAGCCACACATAACTCATATGCCAGAATTGATGTATGAGTCCCATTAGGCTAGGCTTTGGGACATATTTTTCAATAAATGCTTTATTTGATGTGAAATCAGGATCAGGGCCCTAAAACTTAGGTGGGATGCATACGCCCAAGGTGGTGTATGAGTCCCATATCACTAAAGCTAGGCCATACAATTTGAAAACAAATGAATTATAATTGGTTGTTGGTAAATGTTGGGATTATCCTCAAAAAAGTGCATTAAATAAGGCCAATTAAAACATAAAGAAGCCTAATTAATTAATAGATCCCTAGATTAGTGTGAAAGTGTAAAGGTACACTTTACAACACCCTGAATAAGGCACAATTAATTCCATTTAGTTTACAAGGGTCTAAAACTTAATGTGAAGGTGTAAATAAATACACTAAATTAAGGTAAAATTAGGTCTATTTAGCTTAGAAGGGCCCTAAACCTAATTTGAATGTTTAAAACACATCACAAAACTATATCAAGGAAACATTAGGATCAATTTAACATTAATTATTCCCAAATTAAGTGTTAAAATGTAAAGGATGACATTTTTCTACTCTACAGGGGATCTTGGCATATTTGGATTATCAATTACAAGAATAGATTTCAAGACTATAGAATAGTTAGTTTTGATAACTAGTATAGTTTAAATGCACTAGATGCTAGGTTGTCTTATATATGTTGGATAATTTTAGTTATTGTGTTTCATCCAAATTTTCATCTATCTTTGTTAAAATATCCACAAATATAATAATAGAAACAATATATTTCATAATATAGATCTCACACAACATAAGAGATGTGTGTGGGTTAATATGCCCTAATACTCAATATATATAAAATAAAGTAAACTCTTGAGGTAGGGTAACACCATACAATACTCCTTATAGAATAATCCAATCCATGCTATATAACCATGATATCCCAAATACAAAATTATAATTCACACATATCCTTACAATAATATAATTAATCCTAATGAAGGCCTACTCATTGATAATATAATTAATTACACAAGTTGTTTACATGAACCAATATAACTAAACTAAGGAATGTCTACCACATGATGGAATCTCCATCCACCTAAACATATTATAATATAATATCCCTAAGAACATAACATTCTATCTCTCCTTGACATGTTTCATCCTCAAAAAATGAAAAGAATCCAGATAATATGACTATTGTGAGTTATTAAAAATATTACTCCATGATCAATCATCCAACCATCCATAGTTGATCCTCATCATAGATTTTTTTTATAGTGCCTAGATCCCATCCTTGAGCCATATTTTTTGTACCTATTTTATTCCATTTCTTATCATAGTAAGTCCTCCTTTGCTTCCATGATTAGAAATTAATTTTATGATACCAATAATTTTTATGATTATTTATTTGATTATGATTAGGTCCATATTGATTGGGTTTTTTATTCTATGTACTATCATTCCTCCATTATTATTGCCTCTCACAATGATGTGGATGCATATATATTGCACCCTTTGCTATCACTAGAACCTTCTATGATTCTTTGGCATTTAATCATGCCACTTTTTTGTTGACTCCTTAGTAGAATTGTTTGTCTTCTCTTTTTTCTCAACATATTTATCCTCTTGTTTTCCTCTAATTCATTGTTACAACCTTCATGTGATTCTTTATTTATCTCTTCCTCAACTTTTCTTTGGAATCTATTATGTGTAATGTCTTGTAATGTAACCTTCTTCCTCATATTCCAAAGCTTCATGAACTTATTATGCACATTAATATGTATTGTTCCTAAAGACTATAACCAAGGATAACCAAGAATAATATGCAACCCATCCATATCCAAATCAAGAACTTTTAAATGTAAAAAATATTTATCCATAAAGATATTTAAATATTCAAAAGTTTAATGTATGTACCTGATATTTGACTATCTTTTATGTTCTTTTCTTGTACATGTAGCTTCTTGGCTAATTCCATGTTGATGAAGTTATACTTGTTGCTTGGTTTTATAAATATAATAATATTTTCCTTTTGAATTCATCCACAAAATTGAAAGATCGAATCTTCCTTCCTTATAATCAAAGTGCATGTACTTGTATCATCTCCTTCTTCTAGTTATTATCCTTCTCCATCTTCTTTTTCTTCTACCTTCCCCTCCTCCTCTTCTTTTTCCTCCTCTTCATCCTCTTCTTAATTTTCTTCCTCCTCTTCCTCCTCTTATTCCTCATATTAATTTTATTCTTCCTCTTCTTCTTCTTCCTCTTCTTTTGGAACCCATTTGTTTAAGAAAAATGATTCTAGTTCCTCCAAACAAAAAATATCTTCAAACATTGAAATAAATCATTGCCTAGATTCACCACTTAAAAATAATATTTTCCATAATATACTTTTACCATGAGGTATTTTATATTTGTACCACCATTCTAATGCATCTCCACTTCCATCAAAATTAGGAACATCTATTGAAACTAGGATTTAACAAAAAAATATTTCAATAGATACTCATTATATCAAATCCAATTGACCCAAATTTTATCTAACCAATACATGATGTAGTTGACATCAATTAAAAAATTAAATTGATAGATCCTTGATGAATTTTGATGAGCTTTCCAAAATTTGTAAATTTAAGAAAATTACTCTAATTTGCATCCTAGAAGGCAAATTTATGAAAAAATAATAAAATTTTAATAAATCGCTAAATTTTGGTGATAAAACCTTTTATTTTGGAATGTATCTTCCTTATATGATCATTCATCTTCAGTAAAACATTGCAAAATAATTCGCAACCATCTATCAATTATAGATAAATATTCAAAAACTAAGATTTTATCCACTTTTTCCTAAATCGATGCTTTGATACCACTTGATAAGATCCACACATATAATAATGGAAATAATATAATTCAAAATATAAATATCACACAACACAAGAATTTTTTGTGGGATAATATTCCCTATTATCCAATATATGCAAAAATAGAGTAAACCCTTGAGATAGGGTAACACCGTACAATACTCCTTATGGAAGAAGCCACTCCGTGCTATATCTCCAAGAGATCTCAAATACACTACCAAAATTCACACATATCCTTACAATGATAATAACCTCCTTTATATAGACCTCATCCTAATAATGTAATGGATGGATAATCCTAATGAAGGCCTACTCATCACATAATATAATTAATTAAACAAGTTATCCACATGAACTAAAATAACTAACCTAAGGGATGTGTGCCACATGTTGGAATCTCCATCCACCTAAATATATTATAATATCATATCCCTAGGTACATAACACTTTTCTTCCTATAATTGATGGTTTTGTTCCATTCAAAACTCTAGTAGGTGAATGATAGAATACTAAACATATATACCAAAAAAGTGTTGTCTACATTTATTGTACCTATCTTCATTCATGTTTCCTCCTTTACATTGTATTCAAATAGGAAGATAACGATATGAGCACACTAACAATCAAATTATGGCACATACCATAAAAATTTCATTCCACCTTCTCAATCATTTAGCCTCTCTCAAATTTTTTAGTAGTTTCTTTTGGTCAAAACATGGATTTTTCTATACAATCACTCATAGTTGTAGGAACTGAAAATATTTCTCATGGTAGCTGCAAGTTTCTATGTTTGTATACTTTTTTCCCTTGTTCAAAGGGTGGTTATCTATTAGTTTTTTTTAAATAGGTGTAAAATGATTAGTAATGTTCCTAGTGGGCCTACTATGCTAGAGATTAGATATGATAGATATGCTTCTATCTCATACCTATGTTTGGATGGATAGAGAAAATAAAACAAAATTTCTACAAAGAAACCTTGTTTTCTATTCAACTTGTGAAATTTACTATATTTTATTTTAATATAGAGGATTTTCAAAACAAATATTTTTGGAATCTTCTCATACAAATGACATAAAATGTTAAAAAATAAATAATAGATATCCTATCATGCAAATTAATAAATAATATTTTTCTCCTTCATAAATTTACTAATTTTATTGTGAGAGAAATTAATTATTTTATTTATTTTATTTATTCCAACAATAGATCTAAACTATTCTAAATAGCTTATAAGCTTCAAATGATGACTTGATGGATTCCTTGTACTCTATTACATTTTATTTGTGTTTGGTTTGAATTTCCATCTATATTTTCATGTCATATTATTGATGAGTTTATTCCATTCGACCCTTTAGTGAGTGAAAGATAAAATACTAAGCATATAAAGAACTTCAAACAACACTTGTAAAGTACAAATAGTTATTGGAGTTAAAAAAATCACCAAATATGTTGGTTGTATTGGTTGCATCAATCTTAAATATTGTAGTTAATCAAGAGGCTAATAATATGAATAGACTACCACTCAAAACATATCACATAGCATGAAAATTTCATGCCACCTTCTTGATCACAAAGGCTCTATCTAAGAAGCTACCATATTTTTTTGTTCATAGTATGAATCTATACTCTAGCTAAATAGTATGTTAGTGATCAAAGTTGTAGGTCCCAAATCCCTAAAGTTTGATCTTCTTCCAAGCATCAAGGGTGTAAAACTTGAAAAGAAAATCACTAGCTTATGTTTAGGCTAGGAAACAATGAACCACTTATTGAGGTGGTAAAACCTCCTTCACTTTTGGCTCTAGTAAACTAAGGGATGCATCCTTGAGATACAACAATAGAATCATTGTAGAAATTAAACACTTTGACACAAACCATACCCATTGCATAGTGCATCCCTATTTTCGTTGTCACTGCATGCCTATATGTTGGTTTGAGGATTTCAAGGTTAGACACCTAATTAACTAGGGGTATGTGCAGGATCATGATGGGCCAAAAAGTGACGATATCAAAGTGATATGATGGCCCATGTGGCTGACGACTTTTTTTTTACCCAAAATTGATGGAATGAAAAGGGTTTTTAAAGGAGATTCTCAACTTTCCACCAATATAAATTATGCCTTACTTTGAATTTAATAAATAATTATTATTCATTTTCTATTTGAATTACAACTGAAGTCCTTATTGATAGGCTGATTGCAAAAAATCTATCGCTTTCAAATGGTATCAAATTTTTTGAATCTAAAACATGCGTCACATTATATAATTCACATACTATAGGATTAAAAAAAAAAAAATGAATTTCATGAAGTTATGACCAAGTTAAGGTGGTCAGACATACGAGTTTTTATATTTTTTAAAATTTGTAATAAAAAATTCATAATTAATTATTTACTTGGAAAAGAAATTACAAAAAAATATGCATCACATCGGGACATGAGTCCCCTACTTATATCTAAAATATTATAAAAAAATATTATCATTTTATCATGGTTAGGGTGGTCAGACAAACACCTACTTCTTATTTTTTTCCCTAAAATTTAAGTACTACTGCATTGAAATTTCAAATTTTCACCAAATAGATTTTTGAAAAAAAAAACCTAGTAGTTTAGAAACTACATTCAATTTTCTACAAATTCTATTCTTACATATTTTTGAATTAATATAGATAAATTATTCAAAATTTTACGTCAAGTTCCCTAACTCTGATTTTCTAAATTTTATTGCCACTTAAGGGCCTGTTTTTTCCATGATGATCCTGCAAATACCCCTAGACAAACTTCCACATTAGTTATTTGAAATTATTTTAATGATAACCCTAGTGTTATTTTATGTATTCAAACATGGTAGTGAGATCACACTACATCAAATAAACTAAAAAGATGATTAAACATATTTATTTTAGTTTTGTAGTGGGATGGATGATTGGATGGGTGGATCCAGTAGGAGATTGGTGCCTATATCTAGTTGGAAAATAGATTTATGAAATTCACACAAAATGTGCAATAGCTGAAAACAGTGGTGATATCTTAATGAATATACTACAAAATACTATCTTCCTAAATGCAAAAATAATCTAGGTTTTACACATATATTAAAAAATACAACACATGTTTGTAGAATATTAAATAGTCTACTTACAAATCCAATATAATACCCATGTATTTCATTTATTGTCCTACAAAAATACCTCAAACAAGCTTTAGAAGGATTTCACAATCATTCGATTAGCTAAGAAATCATCAACATATCTAGAAATTAAAACCATACATAGGGATACATTCAATCAAGGTTGATTTTTCTTTTAATCATCCTCTCTTCAAAGGTTGAAATTACTTATTACAAATTTGGGATGAACCCAAATCATTATAGAATCAAAATGTTATACCTAGAGTTAGGATATTTTAAACCCTAGAGCTTCTTACAAATATTTCTCTTTCTCTCCCATTTTTTATTCTTTCAAACATGAAAATATAACAATATATAGAAAATATTCCAAAGCTAGTCCCCCCATAGATGGGTGACACATTTCAATCAAAGATCACAAGATGAACCACCATAAAATAACTAACCTATCATGTTAATTGTTAAGGAAAATCATGTGAACTCCATTGCAATTGAGATCATGAATACCATGAAGAATTATAGTTTTAATTGTTGCATGGCTAATTTTATTTTCCACTTTTGCATGTGAATCAACACATTTTGAAAAAATATTGTTTTTAGGTAGGAAAAATTGATTGGGTAGTTGTAAGGCCTCAATGGATTCTTAATGGTTCTCTAGGTCATGTAGAAGTGATTCAAAAAAAATCCTTTTGCACCCTTTTTTGCAATTTTAAAATTTATCACACCCATCCACAACTTATCTATTAGAAATTATGACCTTTCACAAACCATATCACACTTTCATAGAGTTCACAAAGTTATGAAATTTAAGACATTTATAACTTGGTCACTTTTCTCCTTTTTACTCTTCACTTATCTCTCCTTTTCATCTTATCACATTTTTAAAAATGAAGAAATCATGAACCTATATCACTCTTTTGGTAAGTTTGCAAACTCTTGAAGTTACCAACATCATGAACACTTTCAATTTCTTTGTCTTCTTATTCTTCACCTATTTTACACTTTTCCTCTTATGTCATGTGTCTTTTCTCCATGTTGCACTTACACACTTTTTGCAAACCAACAAATCTTAAGAACTTTGTCACACTTTTCTCTAGTTTGTGAACTAACTTTGCAACATACCTTACTTATCCTTCCTTTTTTATACTTTTGGTGAGTTCCTTAACTTTTGAAAAACCTAATTATTATTGACTTTTTGTAAAGTTCATGAAATTATGAACTTTGCAACATCATGAACTTTGCCGATTGAATTATATTCTCTTTGTCAGAGTTTTAAGGAGTTCGTGACCTCAAAAACTTCTCAAATTTTTCATTAAAGGTACAAATGGAAACCATTATACTTAGCTAATTTTTTTGGCAATTTGGGCAAATAACCCTAAGTATAAAGGAGAAAGACACAATACAAAGAGAAAATTTAAATATAAGAGCCCAAGGAAGATATTTTGGATTGGATATAAATGATGGGTGAGTATGGTCAAATACATAAGGGAGAAATTTTCTTGGTCTAAAAAAGGATTTTTCTTATCCATTTTACTCTTTGTAGTGTGAAAATTTCATATTATCTAACTAGTTCCTAGTTAGGACCTTTTCACACATGTTCACATGTTAAGTCTACTTAGTGAGTTAGGAGTATTTTTTGAAGTCTTATTTGTCATGTGATCTTATCTTATCTTATCCCCTAGTTTTCAAGTGACATAGGATTAATACACTTGCCATCATCCTAGTTTTTTCTACCTCTCAAACTTGCCTATATAAGCAATGTCTCATATGTACATTTTGTATTGTATTGCATAGAATCACATTTGATCTAATATATTTTTCATCCATTATTAAAAATTTATGCTCTTTCTTTTCTCTCTTGTGGAGTGATATTTTTTTCTGGGTTATCTTGGGATCTTGAATCTTTGAGTGACTTTAACATGGTATCAGAGCTTCAAGTCTACAAATCCCCTTCTTAGATTTGAGGGTGATTTTGGCATGAGATTTTTCTAGGTGCACTTGGGATTAAAACATATCTCACAATTAATTCTAGAAGGTACCAAAACCACCATTTTCATATAAATCACTATATTTTGGCCATAAAAAAATAGCCATTTTTTGGAGGGTTTGGAAAATTTGGCAGATGATCAATCCATACAATTCCTAAAATTTTATGGATCCATATGATATGAATATTCTACACATATCAATAGGTCAATCTATAGTCATTGGTAGAGAGTATTCATCGAATATGTCCTAATTGTCACATTCTCTAACTCACCTTTGCACAACTGTGTTTGACTTTGTCATTCAATAGCCTATCATACTTTAATATTTAAATATATATATATTCTATGTTAAGTTAGGTTTCTCTAGATTGGCACTTGATTTTTGACCCCTAATTTTGTTAAGTGCTTGAGGGGAATAAATATTCCAAAGAGTGGGGGGCATGTGAGAGTAGCCACCCTATAACCTCTACACTACCAATAGTTAGCCAAGGCACCACCCCACAAGTACCTGCTACTTGTCCTTGCACCCAAAACCTTTAGCCCTTAGTCATATGGGAGACCAACACTTAGGCTGAAGGGTCCATTTTTTTTCTTTTTTGGCTTGACTATACTAAAATTAGGAAAATTGCTATAATTTTGTTGCAACTGTCAAAAATTTCAAATGAGATATCATCAAAAAACTAGTTTTGAAACAGTTCATAGCGATGGAATCCATTTTTCATAATTTTGTTGTAGGTGAATTTAATTTTTGATTTAAGTTAGATTTTTTAAGACTTCCAAGCTCATATTTTTTTCTTGTTTATCTAATTTTCATGATTCTTGTGGAATTGGAAATGTATTGAGGATCTCTTTAGATTTATCCATGCACTTTTTCTAGATTTATCCCTATTTATATTTTGTTTATATTTGTGCATATTTGCATTCTAGTTGATAAATTGGACATATTGACACCTAGAGAAGTTTTCTCCTTTTGCAAATGCTTCATTTTAGTCTAGATCATATTGGAAAATTCCAATTTAAGTTTGAGGATATCATTTTGAGATAATATTGTAGTTTTCTATATTTGGTCCATCTTGGCATTGTAAAATCTTGAAAACAATTTTGGAATTGTAATTGCACTACATATAATGTACCAAATCATACTTTTGGGGATTCTTGATTGAGCTATTTGGGGGGTCTCTAAGTGCATTCTTTTGATCTATTTTCTTGTCCTCTTCTTTTCATATGAATCACTCTAAGGTTCCTTTGCTAACCCCATATATAATTACACAATTTGGCATCACCATGCATATAATGCCTTAATGAATATAGGCCACTCTCTAAATATTAAAAAGGCACCCGAACCTATAGATGGTATAAAAAGATAAAATGGATGATTAATCATGAAAAATATCTTATTTCACTTGATCTATTGTTTCAAATTGAACCACACAAGGATTCTTATGAAGCTTGGAACAAATTGAAAATATTGTACAACATAAAATGAAGTAAAAGGCTATCAAATTGATTTAATGCATTGGTGAGCCTTGATCCAAATAAATTTGACAACATCCCAGATTATATAACTGTTGTACCCCAAATTAAAAAAAATTCTACACTTAGGAATTTTGAAGAAATGAGTCGAAGTCTTGTTAAAATCCGCCAAAAAGGTCAAAATTGGGGTTTGCATGTCATGCATGGTGGTCAAAAACTTGAAATTTTCAAAATCTGACAATCTGGGTCAGCACAGAATGACCAAATCAACAAAACCCAAATTTCAGTTTTGAACCCTAAATTTTAGGAAAATTTCTATTTTTAGTAACTTTCTAAAAATAGAACTTTTCTGGGTTTCTTTTGAAATGGATGCTGGAAAAATTTACTAAAAATAGAAATTTTGGCTTCTAGGGTTGAAACTGATTTTGATTGGCTTAAAATACTTCATCATCAGGCTGGTGCAGTCAGAATCATGAAAAGATCATTTTTACCCTAGTGGGTCTATTCTTCTTTTTTCAGAAGGTTTTTCAAGAGCATCAAGGTCATCAATGGAGGTCAGTCAACTACCAAGTGCTAGAAACAAACATTCAAGCATGAAACACAAGATGCTAATAATGAACATGGACGAAAAATGAAGAACGGAGAAAGGAAGTTGTGAAAGTTGAAAAATGTGAAATTTTGGCTAACACTAGAGACACCTGGTGCCCCCACTCAGTTTGGGTGCCCAAACATTTGTGCCTTAGAAAAATTTCATCTTCAATAGCCAGGGCAAAGGAAAGCACATCAAATGAAGGAGAGAATTGAAAATCTTAGAAAATATTATGTCTACCAGTCATGGGCACCCCAGAAGAAGATAGGCGCCCAAATTTTCAAGGCATTAGAAGATGGAATTAGGGTTTGTGCTCCCAAGCAATGTTGTTCAGATTATTCTTAGCTTCGCAGTGATCTCGACAGTGCAGTCATCAAATCACTCAGTCACCTGAAATTCAAGATCGAAGAGAGGAGTCTCAACCAAGAAGCTGAAAGCAAATCATGAGAACATCAGAAAAATGTCTAAGTCTAGAGAATTGAGTGCCCCGGAAGGAGATAAGTGTCCAAGATTTTAAGGTGTTAGATGAATGAATTTGCAGATGAGGCCTCCAACGTGACTTCATCAAATTTGATCAAGATTTCCAAGGAAACTATTAGCATGTTCATCGGAGGTTGCATACATCGGATCTCAAAGGCTGAATAGAAGGAAAAATGCAAGTAAAATGATAGAAGTCAAAAGCAAAGATGAAAATCTCAGAATAAAATCTAACACTGGAAAAGTTACGCACCCTAGCTAGCCAGGGGCACCCAATCTTTTGACCCACTAAACTCGGTTTTCAGGAAACATCACTCCTAAGAGACCCTTCTCAGAATCTTCTCAGCTATCCAGTGAATCTGACAACCAATCGATATGATCAGTTTAGCTCTCAAAACCACAAAAATCATCTGAAGGTCAAAAAATAAGCAAGAACTTGAAAATCATAAAAATGGCTAACACTGGTAAAGATGGGTGTCCCTGGAGGAGATAGGCACCCAACATTTTGAAGGGTCAAATGAAGTTTTTTTCAAAAGTTGCCTCCAAAAAAACTTCATCAGATTCGATCAAGCTTCGCACTGAATCATTCAGCTCATTCGTGAGATCAATCTGGAAGTCAAAAATCAAGATCAAACTAGTGTTGAAAATCAAGAAGAAAATTTGAAATTCTAAAAAAATGGTTGTCTAAAGAAGATAGGCGCCTCTAGCCAAGAAAGGTTCCTAAGAAGCCATGCCTTAGTCAATTTTTTAAAATTTTCAAAATTTGAAGAAGAGGGAAAACATCCAAGTTCAATGGATAAGCTCAGGCTAGGGTTTTGAAGACTTAGGGCAAAAGAAAGTTGATTTTCTCAAGGAAAAACTTATTTAAGGCACCTTTGTCTTTCATTTTTCATATTTTTCTTGCAGGTGGCATTCAAAGAGAAGTGGAGCAGCAACTAAAGAAATTTTCTTTCAAGATTTGAGAACTCAAGATTGCTAATTTTTCAAATTTCTTCATAAATTTTCAGACCAGCACACAGAAGAGCCTGCTTTTTCATGCTTTTTCATCCAGAACATCAATTCTTTGAAGAAGGAGGTCAAGGTTTTCAATTTCTAGTGATCTAGGTCATCTTAGTTCGTGATTCTGAACAAGTTTTGAAGAAATTTTTCAAGTTGCAGCAGCTGCTTTTTCTTCACATGTGTCAAAGAACATCAAAATTTTCAAGTTTTAATCATCTAGGTCCTTCTAGAATAGTCTTCTGAACAAAACCAAAGTCACAGCTTTTTTAGAAAAATTTCAAGATCTAGGGATTACTTCTTTTTCAATCAGACTTCAAGATTTTAGCATCTGATCAAATGAGTTCATCCAATATGTGCTTTTGAACAAAACCCAGGTGCCAACTTTTTCATGCTTTTTCTGAGGAAATTAGGGTTTCCTGCTTTTTCAATCTACACTCAAAAATTTCAAAAACAGATGATTTGGGTTTGCTTGTAACGAAACTCTAAACAAAACCCATATCTTAGAATATTTTTAAAAAAAATCATGTGTTTGAAGAAGAAAATTAGCAACCTAAAAATAGAAAGTGTGCAAAAACTTGTATGAATATAGAAAATTTTACAGTCAATCTTTAAGTTTTACAGTATGGAGTACATTCCCACTGAGTTCAAGACCATATCTGTACTGTATCATGACTTTGCTGGGACAACTGAGACTGACTTGCACCACATCAAGCCAGTATTCAATATGCATGCTTTGGAAGACGCAGGCAATGTCAGCATTAGGCACCTTGGCCATTCAGGACTTCTTGTAGCAGCATCTATTCCCTTTTCAGTAAACAACTTAGAATTTTTAATTGCTTGCATCAAGCATTACTATCCTGCAGCGAGGGACATTCAATCGATGGATGGAAGAGTGATTGGTAGCCTAAAGCCAGATATGATCGAAAAATGCTTCTCAATTTTGCCTTGGCCAGAAAATATTACCATCTCTATGGAAGAATGTGAAAGGGTATGGGAGATGCATAAAGAGAAATACAACAAGAAGATTTCATAGAAGTGGATGAAGGAAAAACATAAGATATTTCCTAAGACCATTGGGAGAGGAGAGTTTAAGGATGAAATTTCCATAATAATCACCTAGCTCAACCGGATTACTAGCCAAGCAAATGCAACAAAGTTTCAGCCTTTGATGTTTTATGTGATACCTCATATCATGAAGAAAATGTATTTTTATGATTGGCCAATATTGATCAGTGACTGCCTTCATCACCAGATAACTAAATACTTTAATAGGCATCAATTCCACATGATCTCCTACCTAGTCTACCTAGTGGCCTTCTAAGGAAAATTCAGAGGGTTGAACATTGAGGGCTCTTTGAATGCACAACATGTATACAAATACTACACTCAGTTGGAGTTCATATCATCATCGCATCACTACAAAAGAGTAAACGAAGCTTTCCTAATGTATACGGTGCGAGACCTAGATAATGAGTTACACATACGCATTTCATCTATTGTCAGGACAAAAATGTTAGAATGGGCGGATTGGTTTATTCAGTTTGCTACTTTCACCTACATAAGAGTTTATAGCTATTCTTGTGCTCCTCTCATGTTACCGAGGTATCCATTAGATGAATTTTTGTGCATGGATATTCTAAGGCAAGTATCAAATGTTCACACTCGCTTGTGGAATAAAAACAAACTAGCCTTCATCTTTCCTTTTGAATTAGGAATCTACAAATGTAGATCATCAACAGATGCCAAGATAATGGGTGGTGAGTTGGCTAAACTTGGTCTCAAGCCTTTCAGTGAGAGACGATCATATGAACCCCATGGTGTCTATGCATTGAAACTTGGTCAAAACTATTCTCATGTGCCCACACTTGAGGATTATTGGGCCAATTGCAGAGATGATTTTGAGGTTCGAAGGCATAGTAACAACAGACTTACTCTTCATTAGATGAAATATTTTCTTTGTCTGAGGATATTGAGGGGTTATTAAATGATGATGGGGACGTACATCTCCCAGCATACACTCGAAATCAGATTGAGAAACAACCTCTTCCATAGGTTAATTGGGCCAACAAAGAATGCATCTCAGTGGAAGAAAGGACACGCCAAGTCATTGAGTACAACAAGACTTTCTTGGTCCTCAAGAGGAAGGAATCCATTCTGGTAGCAAAGCCACCAAGAATACAACCATTACTTCCCTCTTCTTCTAAAGCACAAGGGAAGATGAAGGGAAAAAGTCAGTCTGAACAGGGTGTAAAGGGTAATATATCAACGAAGAATGCAAAGAAAAGGTTGGACTTCTTGGGTATAGTCATACGAGAGTAGCCAACACTTGAAATAGAAGCCCCTCCAGAAGAGCCCATACCTCAAAAAGAAACAAAAGATGTGCCCTTGACACATGATTCTCTACCATCTCCAAGGCCTTCACCAATTCATATTGATTTGGAGGAGGTAGAAGAAGAGATTGCAGCTGAACCTCCCATGGAATTTAGCAGAGATACCACATCTTGGCTTGAGAGCTCCTTGGGAAGGACAAGAAGAAGACCTTCATATCATCTTAATTTTGATTATCTTGACAATGTGTATCAGGTTGAACCTAAAAGGAAAGCAAAGAAACATATACACTTTGAGAGAAATCTTGATGGCGAGATGGTCATGGAGATGACTACACCTCCTGAAGATAGAAATAGGGATGAAGTGGATGTAGATGATTTTGTAATGGTAAAATCCAATCTTGGCAAGAGCACTAGGCATACTAATATGAGTTTGTTCAAAATGGTATCTGGAAACCTTCAAGAAAGAGTGCTAAAAGATGGAGAGGACAAGGAAGCCCTCAAGGTTGAAAACCATCAACTACGATTATACATTTTTAACCTTGTTCATGGAACTTCACAAACAACTCAGTTGCTGCCATAGGTTTTAGAGACACTTGAGGCAGTTGGTAATTTGTGGGAAAAAAACACAGGAATGGATTGAGGAAATCATCACTAGGGGCATATAAATTCTAGCATAGATATATTAGTTGAGATATAATACCCATGATTTGCACCAAGGTATCTAGAGATTTGAGTAGTTGATAGCAGAAGTGAAGACTATGCATGAAATCATCATTGCAGATTTAGATATGACATATGGCTCAATGGTTGCAAGAGAACACAAAAGACAAATTATTGCATGGAAATAATATGAATTGTTCAAAGTGAAAACTTATGAAAGGATATCTAAGGAGTTTTTTGTATACAAACAAAGGGTGGTTGATTCTTTCAAATTCATAAGGGATTTTGTCACAAAGATCCCTTGTTGGTATTTTCATGATGATGGTTCCTATGTCGGGCTTGATGAAGTCCAAGTAGAGTTTCAAAGTATTGTTCGTGGAAGCGATGGAAGTGTCAGAAAGATGAGTTAGGTTTCGATGATGTCAGCAAGATTCGAGAAAGCAGCTAAGGAGAATGAAGATTTCCTGAGATCAATTATTGATGGTGAAGAAATCTTAGAAAAGTGGAACTTCACTATTGATAGTATTGATGCACCTAACAGAGATACAGTTTCCCTCTTTTTAGCAGATGTGATTGAGATATAAAACAAATTTTATCTAGAAGCTTTCTTCCTAGCTTTCTTTCCATTCTCATCTTAATTATTATCCACTCTTTGGAGAAGAGAAAGAAAACAAATGTAATAGTTGGCATTTCCTATTTTCCATGATTTCTTAGTTTTAGATGATTATCTTCTTTAGTTTCAAAAATAAATCTTGCATGCTGGCAAGTATTAGTTGTAAAATTAAGGAGATTTTAGGATTCCCTACTCCTCTGCTTAGTTATAAATAAGGGTAGCCTTGCCCATTTTTCTTTAACCATGCTAGTGATAATGAGATGTTATGCCTCTTAGTCCCTTCTCATTTTTATTCAATGTCGTTCAGAACCTTGATTGTGATAGTGAAATTGATGAGCTTATTTCAGCCTTCAAGATTTCTATTTAGTTTTTGTTTGATCTTGTGCTAAGTGTTAATCTGGTTTTGATCGCATGTTGCATGCATGTTTTGCTACAACTTGTTATCCCAAAGGTGTAAATCTTGATAATTGAGAAGGAGGATCTTATGCATGTCTTGCTTTGATTTAATGTCGCTATTTTCAATGTTCGTTTATGTGTTGAAATCATTCCTCGTTCACTTCTAGGATTTAAACTATGTGTTTATTTAAATATTTAGAAGCGTCTTTAGCGTAAGTTAGTTGTAGTTGATAGTTTTTATATAAAAGAGAAAAGATCAGCTGCAACATTAAGAGTTCTATAACCTTGTGTTCTCGTAGCTGAGATAAAAAACATAGGCCAATAGTTATTATTTCTTTCTTTTTTCAGTAAAAGAGGGAGCTTCCCCTCTGAATTTGAAGAGCAATTTAATGCACATATCTGTCTATTTCGAAACCCCATTCCAAAGGTGCGATTTGAAATGCCAACAGTTTTCTATCACCCACCATGAGGCACGAGGCATAGAACTTGAAGAAAGATTGTGCTTTATGACACGTGAATGACTCTTTGGCGTCCTACTGCTCCAGTTGAATTGCTTGATCTTACACCTCAAGTTATCTAGCCAAATCTCAAGATAATTGAAGGAGAGAAAATGGACATTATCAACAACCTAAGGATTTTTATCTTTGAGAAGAAGGAGACCCCTGCTCAGTGGAGAAAAGTTGCTAACATACTAGACAAAAAGAAAGGAAAGTTGATATTGTCGTCACAAGACCTGTATTACCTGATCCTACATGGAATTAGACAATCTTGGCTTACATAGTCTATACAAGAAGGAGGAAGAACCCTCTATTTCAAGAAGACATCAACGTTTATACAGATCCTTTCTTGCCACATCTTATTCAAGTTGGAGAGCCACCAACGAAGCTCTTGAAGTCATCACTCTACTTGAGATCAAGGAAGAAGAACCTGCAGTTCAACCACGAGCGATGGGTGACAATAACAACAACAACCATAATCAGAGAAGAGAGATCCCACTAGCTTGGGGTAATCAAATTGGAGCTTTGGCCTTGGCAGAAATTTATGAACTACCTAAAGGATCAAGAAATCACTTTCCATAGTTCCATGGAGATGGAACTCAACATCCTGATGATCATGTTTCCACCTTCTCAATAGCTTGTGGCATCTTGCATGTAGCACATGAACACATTGCAGTATGTCTCTTTGTCGAGACACTTAATGGTGTTTTTTTCTAAATGGTTTCATCACTTATAATTGAGTTGCATAATAAACTGGGCTACTATGAGCGAGAAGTTAATTGCAAGATTCAAGCCTGTAGAAGACAATCATCGATTGTTCACCCAACTTTCCAATTCAAAGATGGAAGCCCATGAACCAATGAGAGAGTTTGTGGCGAGGTTTAATCACCTAGTCACACGTCTTTCACATACCCTCAATCCATCACCTGAAATTCTATTGAGAAGTTTCATTAATGCTCTCCCATCTGAGATAGCCTTTTTCCTCAAATCAACCAATGAAACAAAATTAGAAAATGCACAGCAAGGTGAAATAGAGATTGAGGACAACATGATTACTATTGGAAAAGTGAAGGGACATTCCATTAGGAATTTGGTTTAGAGTTCTACGGACCCACTGTTACAAAAGGTGGCTAATGAAATGTCTATTCTTAAGAGGCAGTTGCCCACTCAGCCTACACTGACTACTCCACCAGCACCACTTGTGTTGCTTGCACCGCAACAATATTAAGCACCACAACAATATCAAGCACCTCAGCAGCCATTTCTACCAAGGAGAAATAACTTTCAACCTTACAGTAATTTTAGGCCATGAGGACCACCTCCACCAAGGCAAGCAGCTAATAATACATAGAATGTTGTATTTTTCTCTTTTCATGATACCAATGAACACATTGGGTCCTCGTGTCCTGAGAATTTGAGAATGACTTAGATCATGGATTTTTTTGAAACTACACCAAGTTCAAGATTTGTACCAACTCCTAGTTCGAATGTTGTCTTACCACAATCAGACAACTTCGATGGCGACTCCACAATGAGATACTTTGAAATTGAACCCAATATTGAAGAAGAAGAAGAGGATCCTCATCATTACTCTCTTGTCATGAATCCTAAAAAATTTATATCACCTGTGTTTACACGAACTCAACATCAGAAATCATGGGATGAAGAGAGATTGAAGGTACAAAAAGAAAAAGAAAAAGAAAAAGTAAAAGGGAAGGAAGTAGCTTCTACTTCCAAGTCTTCTCAAGAGAACATAAGTGCTCAAGACTCATCTTCAGCAAACTTTGATATTGTAGACTCCCTGATGAATAAAAAAGTGCAGATTTCTCAACTAGAATATCTCCAAGATCACCCAGAACAAGTCGAACAACTTCTTAAATTTGTGAAGAAAGGACCAACAAAGCAGCCAACATTGCTCAAATCATCTGTTCTAGTGGAGGACAAGCCTAGGCCCTTTTATATTTCTCTGTATATGGAGGGTTACAAATTGAGCAATTCTATCATCGATTCAGGAGCCTCAAACAATGCCATGCCTCTACAAGTAATGAATGATTTAGGACTTTCATGCACCGACACAAAAGACAAATGTTATTCACTAGAGTCTAAGTCAGTGTTTTTAGTCAAATAGTTGAAAGATGCTCAAGTGAGGCTAGCAGCTTGCCTAGAGAAGAAGATTATGATGACCATCCTGGTAGCTAACATTTCAGCTAGCTACAGGATGCTATTAAGAAGAAGTTTTTGTAAGGACCTCGGTGGAGAAATACAAATGGATTGGTCTTTTGTGACTATTCCAATAAAGAATGGTACTTTCAAGTTGGAACCAGAGCCCAAGTCTCGATTTGCAGTGGTTAAGTCTCAGGATCCTCAAGCACAAGTTTTGTTTCAAGAAATGGGTCCTGAAACTTATGCTTTGTTAGAAGAGATAACTGACGAAGAAGATAAAAACAATGAACCCATCGAAGGGAAGTTTACAAAAGAGGAAAAGGAAAGAGAAAGGTATGCTCTGAAGAAAAATGATAGAAAATCCAGAATTGTGGACCATGCAATTTGATGGAAATTGCTCGACTGTTGGTTCAAGAGTGGGAGTTGTCATAATTTCTCCCGAAGGAAAACTGTATCCATTTGCATACCGCTTGTAATGTGAGTGTACGAACAATACATCGGAATATGAGGCACTTTTTTTAGGTCTCAAGAATGCAAGAGATATGGGTATTAAGCAACTCAAAGTTGAAGGTGGTGCAGAACTAGTCATCAAGCAAGTCAGAAATCAGTATCAAGTGAGAAAAGATCACCTTCGAAGCTATAAAAATAGGGTCTGGAATGCAATCGATTGGTTTGAAGCATTTGATATTAAGTACTTTCCACATGTGTAAAATAGTAAAGAAGATACCCTAGCAATATCTACTTCTCTTTTCATACCAAATGTTGATTTCAGTCAGATTTATTTTTCTATCGAACTCATACACAAGCCCGCTATTCCTGACAACAATCGAAATTGGCAAGTTTTTAATGACGATGATCATATCAAAGAATTTCTTACTATGCAAGATAAATTTGAAGGTTTATCCTTTGAAGGGATTTCATCTCCTTTTAGAGAGTCAATAACTAAGGATTTCAAAATAATCAAGTCACGCATCGTTCAGTTGTAGGGAAATCAAATTTCCAAAGAAGAAGTTTCCTTGGAAGATGTTTTTGATAGACAGGATAGACACAAAGAAGATACTAGACCCTCTAAAGAAAAGGATTTTATATAGCTGAAAGGAAACAAAATTCCTAAAGGTTTAGTTTCCTTAGAGAATCTATTTGACAGGAATGATAGACATAACAAAGATCAGAGAAACTCAAGTGATAAGACTTTTGTTGATTATCACCCAGTGAACATTGGCACTGAAGACAAGCCCCAACTTGTAAATTTGGGCAATTTCTATACACCAGAAGAGAGTGAGAACCTTATCGCCTTGTTCAAACAACATCGAGATGTTTTTTCCTAGTCCTACGAGGATTTGAAAGTCTTCATGCCCACAAAATTGTCTCACACAATTCCTTTGAAACCTGATGCTAAGGATTTCAGGCAGAAGTAGAGATATTATAATTCGTGTGTTCAAAGTATAATCTATGCGCAGATACAAAAGATGGTGGATGCCAAGATCATCTTTTTGATTCATCATTCTACTTGGGTGTCAAACATAGTTCCTGTGTGAAAGAAGAATGGAGAAATCAGAATTTGTGTCGATTTCAGGAACTTAAATTAGTCTTCTCTGAGGGATAATTATCCATTGTCGATCATGGATCACACCTTGCAAATTGTCACTGGGTCAGAAATGCTATCCTTGATGGTTTTTATAAGTATAATCAAATTGTAGTAGCTGAAAATGACTAGTTTAAGACCACATTCACCACTCCATGGGGAACATTTGCATATGAAAGAATGCCTTTTGGTCTTATTAATGTGGGTGTAACTTTCCAGAGATCCATGGACTTGGAATTCAAAGACTTGAAAAATAAAGTCATTGTTGTTTATCTAGACAATCTCACTATCTTTTTGAAGAGGCGACAAGATCATTTCTCTCATTTATCAGATGCTTTTGAAAGGTGCAGATCATCATATTGCTCTGAATCCTAAAAAGTCCATCTTTGCAGTAATAGAAGGAAAACTACTCAGTCATATTGTTTCAAGGGAGGGAACCCAAATTGATCCAAGTCAGGTTCAATCTTTTAGAAATTTGTCTCTTCCAACCAGCAAGACTAGGGTACACTCTTTCTTTCGTAAAGTGAATTTCATATGAAGGTTTATACTAGATTTTTCTGAACTGACAAAGAACATATCTATCATGATGAAGAAGAAGTCCACTTTCAAGTGGACAGAGGAAGGCAAGAAGGCTTTTTTTGCAATCAAATAAGCTATCATTCGAGCACCAGTGTTGGTACACCCTGATTTTGAAAAGAGTTTTATCCTTTACTGTTATGCATCAGAACACACTATGTCTGCAATATTGACACAAAATTTGAGTGAAGAGATAGATTATCCTATTGCAATCATGAGTAGTAGTTTTAAGGCCAGCGAAACACGATATAAATTTTAGATTCTACATCTTGAACTCTCACACGATAGTTTATATAACTAATCCAGCAATAAAAAGTGTGCTAACCCAACAAGAAATCAGCTCTAAAAGAGGTAACTAGGTTGTGAAAGTTCAAGAGTATGACTTGGAGACTCAACCAACCAAACTCATTCGCAGGAGAGGTCTATGTTAGTTGATAGTTGAAGATGGTGATAAGAAGCTCCAGGAAAAAGGTATACCTGAACATGAACCTAAAGAGAAAGAGCATCTTCCTATGGTCCTATTGGTCAAGTCTGCAGGAGAATGGTTCACAGAGATATGGTATTACCTGACATATGGAAATTGTCTAAGTCATTTGGATAAACAATAAAGGAGAACATTGAAGTTGAAATCAAAAAATTATGTGATAATGAGTAACATTTTGTACAAGCGTGGGCTTGATGGAACATTTTATTTTAGCATCACCAAAGACCAACAACGACGTTTGTTGGAAGCCTTTCATAGTCAAGCATGCGGCGGCCATTTTTCTTCAAGGGTGACTGTACTCAAAATCTTACAAGCACAATTCTTTTGGTCAACTATGTTTCACAATGCGTATGAATGGGTGCATAGACGCCAATTGTGTCAACAGTTTGTTGGCAAGATGAAGTTGGCAGCCATTCCTCTCAGACTAGTTGTTATAGACACCACATTTCAACAATGGGGATTATATTTTGTCGGTCCTATCAACCCATGATCTAGTAAGGGGCATATTTATGTCCTTACAACCATAGATTATTTCACAAAATGGGTTTAGGCCATTCCAACCAAGCAGGCGACTTCTGAAGTGGTGTGTAACTTCTTATAGGAAAACATTGTTACACGCTTCAGAGTGCCTCACAAAATTGTAACTGATAATGCATCATTTTTCTCATCAAAGGAGCTACTGGAGTTCTATTTTGGTCACAACTTTACCTTATCTCATTCATCAGATTATTACCCTCAAGGTAATGGGCAGGTTGAGTCATCAAACATGAACATAATTACAATAGTACTCAAGTTAGTTGATTCTAATCAATGAACTTGGCATAAGAAACTCTATGATGCTCTCTGGGTTGACAAAATCACTCCAAAGAGAGCCATTGGAACTTCACCTTTTATCATTATGTATGGTACAAAATCTATGCTACTTATCACATTGGAATTGTCTACCTTGCAGCTGGCAACCACAGTGGAAGATGGGGAGTTCATAGATCCTATTGAAAAGCACATCATGTACCTGACAAAGCTTCAAGAAGAAAGGGTGGAGGTGGTAGACATAATCACCCAACATCAAGAGCGGGTGAAGAATTTTTTTGACAAGAAAGCTCGCCAGTGAGATTTTGAAGCCGATGATCAAGTCCTACTATGGGATAAGAGACATTAGCCCAAGGGAATGCATGAAAAATTTGATTCCTTGTGACTGGGGTCATTCAAGATTCATGAGCTCGCAGGGGAGAACACTTGTATTCTCTCGCGCTTAGATGGGAGTCTCATACCACTACCTCATAGTGGAGAGTACCTAAAGCACTTCATCCCTTTGGGGGTGGAGTAAAGAATTTTCAATAAGTTTTTTGTAAATAATTGTCTTGTGTTTTCGTGATGTGTTTCCCCTTTTCATGACGTGATCGTAATGTTGTGTTTCCCCTTTCCATAATAGTTTCGTCGTGTTTTAGGTGATTGGGAGTCTTGTTTTAGGTGATTTCTAAGAAAGTCCAACTATTAGGTGATTCTAGGAAGCCTGATCATAGGTGACTTAGGGAAATTCTTGCAATCTATTATTAGGAAATGATGTTGAC
Source organism: Sequoiadendron giganteum (assembly GCA_007115665.2). Classification (NCBI taxonomy): domain Eukaryota; kingdom Viridiplantae; phylum Streptophyta; class Pinopsida; order Cupressales; family Cupressaceae; genus Sequoiadendron; species Sequoiadendron giganteum. Next base: position 254,649,735 of record CM021110.1, read on the forward strand.
TCTGATACCCAATGGACAAGGCACTAGTCTAAGCTTAAAATCTAGAGATTCTATGGTTCCCCTATGCTAAAAGTATTCAACATGGTCCCCATACGAATCCAATGTTGTACCCCAAATTCAAATTTTTGCTACACTTAGACATTTTGAAGAAATGAATCAAAGTCTTGTTAAAATCCACTAAAAAGGTCAAAATTGGGGTTTGCATCTCATGAATGAGGGTCAAAAACTTGAAATTTTCAAAATTTGACAATCTGGGTCAACTCAAAACGACCAAATCAACAAAACACATATTTCAGTTTTTCAACCCTAAATTTTAGGAAAATTTCTATTTTTAGTAACTTTCTCACAATAGAACTTTTTATGGGTTTTTTTGGGTTTCTTTCGAAACGGATGCTGACAAAATTTACTAAAAATAGAAAGTGTGGCTTCTAGAGTTGAAACTAATTTTGATTGGCTTAAAATAATTCCTCATCAGGTTAGTGCAGTTGGAATCACGAAAAGATCAATTTTACCCTAGTGGGTCTATTTTGCTTTTTCAAAAGCTTTTTCAAGAGCATCAAGGTCATGAATGGAGGTCAGTCAGCTGTCAGGTGTCAGAAACAAACATTCAAGCATGGAACAAAAGTTTCTAATGATGAACATGCACGAAGAATGAAGAACGAACAAAGGAAGTTGTCAAAGTTGAAAAATGTGAAATTTTGGCTAACACTAGAGACACCTGGTGCCCCTACTCAGTTTGGGCACCCAAACATTCATAACTTAGAAAAAATTCATCTCCAGTAGCTAGGGAAAAGGAAAGCACGTCAAACGAAGGAGAGAATCGAAAATATCAAAAAATATTCTGTTTACCAATCATGGGCACCCCAGAAGAAGATAGGCGCCCAAAATTTCAAGGCTCCTAGGAAATGTTCGAGATCAAACAGAGGAGTCTCAACCAGGAAGCTGAAAGCAAATCATGAGAAAATCAGAAAAATGTCTAAGTCTAGAGAACTTGGGTGCCCCAGAAGGAGATAGGCTCCCAAGCTTTTGAGGTATCAGATGAATGAATTTGCAGATGATTCCTCCAACGTGACTTCATCAAATTTGATCAATCTTTCCAAGGAAACCATCAACATGCTCATCGAAGGTTGCATGCATCGGATCTCAAAGGTTGCACCCAAGATTTTGACCCACTAAACTCATTTTTTAGGAAACATCACTCCTAAGAGACCCTTCTAAGAATATTCTCAGCTATTCAGTGAATCTGACAACTAGTCAATCTGATCAGTTTAGCTCCCAGAACCACAAAAATCATCTGAAGGCAAAAAAACAATCAAGAACTTTAAAATCATAAAAATGGCTAACACTAGTAAAGATGGGCGCCCCTTGAGCAGATAAGTACCCAAAATTTTGAAGGGTTAGATGATTTTTTTGTCAAAAATTTCCTCCAAACAAACTTCATCAGATTCGATCAAGCTCCTCAATGAATCATTCAGCTCATCCATGAGATCAATCTGGAAGCTGGAAATCAGGATCAAACTAGGGTTGAAAAATCAAGAAGAAAAGTTGAAATTCTAAAAAATGGGTAAGTCTGAAGAAGATAGGCGCCTCTAGCCAAGAAAGGTGCCCAAGAAGCCATGCCTTAGTCAAATTTTAAAAAAATTTAAAATTTGAAGAAGGGGAAAAATGCCCAAGTTCAATGCATAAGCTCAGGCTAGGGTTTTGAAGATTTAGGGCAAAAGAAAGTTGATTTTCTCAAGGAAAAACTTATTTAAGGTGCCTTTGTCTTTCATTTTTCATATTTTTCTTATAGGTGGCATCCAAAGAGAAGTGGAGCAACAACTAAATAATTTTTCTTTCAAGATTTGAGAACTCAAGATTGTTGTTTTTTCAAAGTTCATATATTTTTAGACCAGCACATAGAAGAGCCTACTTTTTCATGCGTTTTCATCCAGAACATCAATTCTTTGAAGGAGGTCAAGGTTTTGAATTTCTAGTGATCTGGGTCATCTTAGTTTGTGATTTTGAACAAGTTTTGAAGAATTTTTTCAAGTTGCAGCAGCTGCTTTTTCTTCGCATGTCCCAAAGAACATCAAAATTTTCAAGTTTTAATCATCTCGGTGCTTCTAGAACAGTCTTCTGAACAAAATCCAAGTCACAACTTTTTCAGAAAAAATTCAAGATCTAGGGTTTGTTGCTTTTTCAATTAGACTTCAAGATTTTCAACATCTAATCAAATGTTCATCCAAAATGTGCTTCTGAACAAAACCCAGGTGCCAGTGTTGTCATGCTTTTTCTAAGGAAATTAGGGTTTGCTACTTTTTCAATCTACACTCAAAATTTTCAAAAATGGATGATCTAGGTTTTCTTGTAACAAAACTCTAAACAAAATCCATATCTCAAAATATTTTTGAAAAAATTCATCTGTTTGGAAAAGAAAATCAGCAAGCCAAAAATAGAAAGTGTGCAAAAACTTGTATGAATATAGGCAAGTTTATAGCCAGTCTTTGAGTTTTGCAATATGGAGTACATTCCCACTGAGTTCAAGACCATATCAGTACTGTATCATGACTTCATTGGAATAGCTGAGACTGACTTGCACCACATCAAGCCAATATTCAATTTGCATGCTTTGGAAGACGTGGGTAATGTGACCATTAGGCATCTTGGCCATTCAGGACTTCTTGCAACAACATCTATTACCTTTTCAATACAGAGCTTAGAATTTTTAATTTCTTGCATCAAGCATTACAATCTTGTAGCGAGGGAGATTCAGTCGGTGGATGGAAGAGTGATTTACAGCCTAAAGCCAGATATGATCAAAAAATGCTTCTCAATTCTACCTTGGCTAGGAAGTGTTACCATCTCTATGGAAGAATGTGAAAGGGTATGGGAGAGGCATAAAGAGAAATATAGCAAGAAGATTGCACAAAAGTGAATGAACAAAAAAAATAAGACATTGCCAAAGAACATTGGGAGAGGAGAGTTTAAGGATGAAACTACCATAATAATCACCTAACTCAACCAGATTATTGGCCAAGCAGATGCAACAAAGTGTCAGCCCTGGATGTTTTATGTGATACCTCATATCATGAAGAAAACAAATTTTTATGATTGGCCAACATTGATCAATGACTACCTTCATCACCAGATAACTGAATACTTTAATAGGCATGAATTCTACATGATCTCCTGCCTAGTCTACCTAGTGGCCTTCCAAGGAAAATTCAGAGGGTTGAACATTGAGAGGTCTTTGAATGTAAAATTTTTTACAAATACTACACTCAGCTAGAGTTCATAGCATCATCACATCACTACAAAAGAGTAAATGAAGCTTTCCTGATGTATACGGTGTGAGACTTGGATAATGAGTTACACATATGCATTTCATCTATTTCTAGGACAACAATGTCAGAATGGGCAGATTGGTTTATTCAGTTTGCTACTCTCACCTACATAAGAGTTTATGGCTATTTCAGTGCTCCTCTCATGTAATCGAGGTATTCATCAGCTAAATGTGTTTTTGAAATGCACATAAGACAATTGAGAGAGGGGGTTAATCAGTTGCATCAATTCTTTCTACTTATAAACTTAAACAATTTCACTTTAATTTCAATCTATTGCTAAGTGTAAACATGAAATGCAAATAATAGAAACACAACACCAGAGACACTAGATTTACATGGAAAATCGAATAAGGGAAAAACCACAGTGAGGATTAACTCACAATATAGAAGAATGCAAAACTAGATACATAGGCTCACTACCTGAGGGATCACTACCCAGATTAAGGGATCACTGCCTTAGGACTCATTGTCCATAAAAGGAGGTTCACTACCTATAGAAAATTATAAAGAAATAGATAAAGATCCACCACTAGGATTTCCACACACTTCGCAACTTGAACAAAATAATATAAATACAATTAAGTTTTGTTGTTGCACTTCGCTCTTCCACACTTTTCTTTTCACACTTATTCGCAACGCTCTTCTCTTGCTCGAATCGAATGATGGATGGATGATCAATTTTCTTCAAATTTTCACTTATATACCATCTTCAACCTTAGAGACATTCATAAGGTCATCTATTCAATTACAAATTAAAAATTCAAACAAAGTTAGCTACTCAACATTCCCACAGTGGATAAGAATGTGAGAGGACCAATTACATATTTAATTTAGGACCCAAACACCATCTTGGATCACACACACACTTTCACAAATCAATGCACAAACATCATGTAACATGTAAATACCGGGTCGGCCGAACCTAATGAAAACACAAATGAACTTGAAGTACACGCATCACCAGCAAGATAATCTCACACAAATGGTCCAACATGCTTCACCAGTCATTTTACCATCTTTGAGAACAACTTAGATACATTTGCAACATCTTCAACAAACTTCATTCACAGAGAATACTTCACCATTTCAACCGGGACAACCAGTCAGAATATCGGAGCTCTAGAGCAGGCCTTCTAAAGTGCAAAAACACATACAACTTTTCCAAAATATAGAAAACAAACCATATAGTAATCTCCCAAATCCACAAGATATGAAACCAAATACCAGAGGACTACAGAGCCAAAACATTTCTCCTAGTCAACAACCAGATAACTCTGCAAACCCAGTTCATACACCAGTGAACATAACTTCTACTCTCCACCAACCCAAAAGCTAAAACTTAGAATATATATTCCACATAAGCTCAAGAAAAAACCTATAAAACCTCATAAACAAAATATAAACACAAATGAATTACTTGGAAAATACACAACTTGCTCAAATTTTATAGTGTTGACATCAATGACAACACCATCAAACATCTCCATACTTGCAACAGTTTTGTGCATGGAATTTCTAAGGTAACTATCAGATGTTCACACTCGCTTGCAGAATAAAAATAAACCAACCTTTAGCTTTCCTTTTGAATTAGGAATTTAAAGATGTAGATCATCAGTAGATGCCAAGATAATGGGCGGTGAGTTGACTGAACTTGGTCTCAATCCTTTCAGCAAGAGACGATCATATGATCCCCATGGTGTCTATGCATCCAGACTTGGTCAAAACTATGCTCATGTGCCCACACTTGAGGATTATTGGGTCAATTGTAGAGATGAGTTCGAGGTTTGAAGATGTAGTAACAACAGACTTACTCTTCATCAGATGAAAGATTGTTTGTCTAATGATATTAAGGGGTTATCAAATGATGATGGGGAAGTACTTATCCCAGCATACACTCAAAATCAGATTGAGAAACAACCTCTTCCACATGTTAATTGGTCCAACATAGAATGCATCTCAGTGGAAGAAAGGACACGCCAATTCATTGAGTAAAACAAGACTTTCTTGGTCCTCAAGAGGAAGGAATCCATTCTAGTAGCAAAGCCACCAAGAATACAACCATCACTTCCCTCTTCTTCTAGAGCACAACCGAAGATGAAGGGAAAAAGTTAGTCTCAACAGGGTGTAAAGGGTAGTAGATCAATGAAGAATGCAAAGAAAAGGTTGGACTTCTCAAGTATAGTCATATAGGAGCAGCCAACAGTTGAAATAGAAGCCCCTCTAGAAGATCCCATACCTCAAAAAGAAATAGAAGATGTGCCCTTGACACATGATCCTCTTCCATCTCCAAGGCCTTCACCAATTCATAGATTTGGAGGAAAAGGAGGTAGAAGATGAGATTGCAGCTAAACCTTCCATGGAATTTAGCAGAGATACCACATCTTGGCTTGAGAACTCCTTGGGAAGGACAAGAAGAAGACTTTCATATCAGCTAAATTTTGATGATCTTGACAATGTGTATTAGGAAGCACCTAAAAAGAAAGAAAAGAAACAGATGCACTTTGAGAGAAATCTTGATGGCGAGATGGTCATGGAGACAGCTACACCTCCTGAAGATAGAAATAGGGATGAAGTGGATGTAGATGACTTTGTAATGGTAAAATCCAATCTTGGCAAGAGTACTAGGCATGCTTATATGAGTTTTCTCAAAATGGTATCTAAAAACCTTCAAAAAAGAGTGCTAAAAGATAGAGAGGACAAGGTAGCCCTCAAGGCTGAAAACCGTCAACTCTGGTTATAAATTTCTAACCTTGTTCATGGTACTTCACAAACAACTCAGTTGATGCCCTAGGTTTTAGAGACACCAGCTGATCAGCAACAATTGAGGCAATTGGTAATTTGTGAGAAACAGACATAGGAATGGTTTGAGGAAATCATCACTAGGGGCATAGAAATTCTAGCATAGATATATCAGTTCAGATATAATGCCCAGGATTTTCACCAAGGTATCCAGAGATTTGAGTAGTTGATAATAGAAGTGAAGCCTATTCATGACATCGTCATTGCAGATTTAGATATGGCATAAGGCTCAACAGTTGCAAGAGAACACAAAAGACAAATTCTTGCATGGAAAGAATATCACTTTTTCAAAGTTAAAACTTATGAAAGGATATCTAACAATTTTGTTGTATACAAATAAAGGGTGGTTGATGCTTTCAAATTCATAAGGGATTTTGTCACAGAGATCCCTTGCTAGTATTGTCATGATGATGGTTCCTATGTTGGGCTTGATGAAGTCCAATCAGAGTTTCACAGTATTGTTTGTGGCAGCAAGGGGTCAGAAGGATGAGTCTGGTTTCGATGATGTCAGCAAGATTCGAGAAAGCAGCGAAAGAGAATGAAAATTTCCTGAGACCAAGTGTTGATGGTGAAGAAATCTTAGAAAAGCGGAACTTCGCTATTAATAGTATTAATGCACTTGACAGAGATATAGTTTGCTGCTTTTGAGTGGATGTGATCGAGATATAGAACAACTTTCATCTAGAAGCTTTCTTCCTAGCTTTCTTTCCATTCTTGTCTTAATTCTTATCCACTCTTTGGAGAAGAGAAAGAAAAAAAATGTAGTAGTTGGCATTTCCTATTTTCCATGCTTTCTTAGTTGTAGATGTTTATTTTCTTTAGTTTTAGAAATAAAGCTTGCATGTTGTAAAGTATTAGTTGTAAAAGCAAGGAGATTTTAGGATTCCCTACTCCTCTACTTAGTTATAAACAAGGGCATCCTTACCCATTTTTCTTTAACCATGCTAGTGATAACAAGACGTTGTGCCTCTTAGTGCCTTCTCATTATTATTTAGTGTTGTTCAGAACCCAGATTGTGATAGTGAAATTGATGAGCTTATTTCGGCCTTCAAGATTGTTGTATACACCTAAAATTGGTCTAGAGAATCTGATTAATTAAATACAAATTATTTGATTAATTATCCCATTTTCCTCTACTATTGAATAAATAGAAATATTTATGTATATAGTTCACGTTCACATTCACATTTAAATTCTTCTAATCTTAATTAAATAAATAAAATTAAATACTTTGTTTGATTTAATTATCATTTCCCTATTTTATTCTATCACATCAATCTTAAATTAATTAAATAAAGATTAAACACTTTATTGATTAATTGTCATATTCTTCTGTTTAATTTAATAAACAACTTCTATAGTTTGTTTTATTAAATTATTTATCCCTCTTTTGCTAATTTAAATAAATCAAAAATATTTAAATAAAGAAATAAGGAATATTCCTCTATATTTACTCAAAACAAATTAGATATCCTATGTCTAATTTATGTCAAAATTAATTGATTGAAACTTCACGGGAAGAATTGGAGACAAATTGCAAATTTATCTCTCAATCCTCTTCCATCAATCCTTCCTCTTCTCTTGCCTAGTTTTTTCATGGGTAGAGACAATCTCCAAAATCTTCTCAATCTCCTCCATCTCTCACCATTCAATCCTCCAGATTGAATCCAAACCTCTCTTTGCCATCCTCGTGCATTTCTACAGCTAGGAAATCTATAAATAAAGCTTCATTCAACCAAGAAAAGGATCCAGGATCCATATTATCAAGCTAATGCACTCTTACTCTGTAGGAATTCAAGCATCAAGCATCAAGCATCCAACATCCAACATTTTAGCTTTCATATCATGGCTGCCTCCTGTAGCTGCATTTATCAGTTTTCATGTCAATCCATGTCATATTAGTTTATTTTGTCATCTAGATTTTATCATATTAGATTCACATCATTGCATTCTTTAGATTGTCATTTTAACAGTTATAATGTTATTTAAATATGAGAGCACAATAGCTTAATAAATCTTTGAAGATAGGAGACAATGAGATGCTTTCAGTAGATTATTAGCTTGATCTTTGATACAATGTTTCATTAAGAATTATTTTATTCCTTTCTACTTATTCACACTTACAATTTGGCGCCCACCGTGGGGCCTAACGCCATATTTTTATCAATTTTTCTAAAAAATATTGCACAGGTTCCCGACGTGTTCTGTTTCAGCGCATCCATGGAAAACTATGGTGCTTTCACGCTTTTTTTCAGCGCTTCCATGATACTATAGCAAATCCATTAAATTTTTTAGCACTTTCCACTTTAGCGCTTCCATGAACTATTTCAACACATCAGTAGCCCATCTCCAGAAAATCTAATTTAGCGCTTCCGTGAAGAACTTTGGCGCTTTGGTGTTTTGTTTCAGCGCTTTCGATTTTAGCGCATCAGGTAAAAATTATGGCGCTTTCATGTACCATTTCAGCGCTTCTATAATTTTGATCTAGATCTGACGCGACTGCGGCCAGAATTTCATTTTGATACAGTTAGACTAGAATTTATCAATCCTAGGGTAGCCATCACACTTTTTGCAATATCAGTTAAAAAGGACACCCGATTTTTGTGAAGCAAAATCTTCACATAGATTGGCAAAATTTGTCTTTTGGGCTTAAAATTAATCATTTATCTGCTACACTTGTGTGGTGAATAGGCTTATGCTCTCCCCTTCACTCGGTGATCAAAGTGCTAGACTCATCCTTATTTTCATGCAAATTTACGCTTTTTTTAAAACCTTTAGAAGGCCCACTGTAGTGGGAAAAAGTACTCACCCTATGGGAACGACCTAAGTGGGAACACCTAAAGCCAAGGATTCCAACCCACTCTAATCAAAATGCAAGTTGTCAATGAAATTCCAACTTGACAGTAGTGAGAAAGATAACCATCCCCAAAATCTTTGTTCTAAAGATTAGGAGGTCTCCTGAGGGAGTTTATCAATTGTTGCACCGCACGGAAGCCCTATCTACAAACCATAGTGTAGTGTCCAGATGAGTCATTAACCAAACATTGTAATACTCACGGTGCAAGGGGAGGGAAGAATATGCTCCCAAGACACTCACCATATAATTTCCAAGGACCGTTTGCTCAGAGGACAAGAAATCCAACTCTGAGTATGCACCTGGAAAGAACAAAAACACGGGCACCCTCTAGGGGGTGACACGGCTATGTGCGTCAACGCAATTTTAAGATGTGGGTTGTTGAGTATAATGATGACCTATTTGACCTTAAGAGTGAGTCTGTCTAAATTGTGTACATTTTTCAAAGAAAACCCATGAAAATCAATAAGGACCATTCGTGGTTCTTGAATATACACTACCTATTCAGATTAAAACAATTATTCTACAATTTGCTTGCTATGTTTTCACAAAATCATTAAGAATCAGATAAAAGATCATCCAGAAAATAGCAAATCAAATCAAGTCAGGAAATTCATGATTCGAAAGTGGAAATCAACCAAGTTTGTCAAAAGAGCCATCAAAATCACCAAACCCAATAGACCACTTAGTTATCGGGATAATTTGAGAAGAAGGCATTTCTTATATCAGAATTGAAAGATCTTTTTACAACATAGAACCTTCATTCATAGTTATCACAACTTTGCTAGAGGTCATACTCTTGATTATGCAGTAGAACCACTTTATTCACGATCTTTCTTCCAAAGAAGAGCCCTCACACAATATCACAACCGTAGTCAATGCATACATTAGTCCTACTTCCCACAACCTATGATAGAATATTCCACAAGACCAACTCAAAATTTACAATAGGGAGTCTTTAAAATCCTTTTTTTAGCGCTCTAGAATTTTGTTTCAGCGCTTCGGGACTCTGTTTTAGCGCTTTCATAAAATAGCGCTTCCAAGCACTATTTTAGCACTTCCGATCACTGTTTTAGCGCTTCCATCAAATAGCATTGTCATCATCTGTTTCAACACTTTCAGGCACTGTTTTAGTGCATCCATTAAGATAATGCTTCCATTATCTAATTTAGTGCTTTTGAACTCTATTCTAGCGCTTCGGTGAAATAGCGCTTCCATCACCTATTTTAGCGCATCTGAACTCTGTTTTAGCAATTTCAAAATAGAGAGTTCCAAATCATATGAGTCAATTTGTCTATCATTTACACACGGACTTTATCAAAATAGAAGTACCTTTTTATTAGAATCATTGTCTAGAAATCGAAATCAGATAGGTTCATACAAATTTCCAATCTTTTCAACTGAAACACTCATCTTGCAAATCATAAAGTTTCAAATCAAAACACAATCTCGATTATTACGCTAAAATTTCATCATTGGGATATTATCATCCTATCATCACAAAACAAAGCATAATAATCGGATTTTTAACCTAGTCTTATCAATAAGATATATCATCTTATTCGACTTTGTTAAAAATTCACTTGACATTTTCCAACATAGAAGATCAAATTTTGGGAGAAAGAACAAAAACTTGTATGCCAATCTTCAATAGGTTGCAAAAACATAAGCTCTTAAAAAAGGAAATTGAAACATCAAATACAATGGTAGAAGAAAATCCCTGAAATAGTCTACATCAAAGTGACAAAAATGAAATAACTCTAGAAGACATACAAACAGCCCAACAGGATCCCAAATTCCATAAATTCATGGAAAAGATCTTAGAATAGGACATGGAGAAATACCTCTTAATGTTGGTTGAATCAGGTGCTAATCTTCCCAAAGACTTTAACGTAGATCGCCTAAGAGAAGAACTTGGAACCAGCGAAGCCAAAATACCACAACCCACACAAGGTATAGATCCAGTTGTTGCGTTAACATCCCAAATGAAAATATTACAACAAAAAATACAAGACATGACAAAAGGGAACACCAAAAGATATGAAGTACAGGACATTTTTCCTTATCCTTTCGACTCAACAACAGATATGATACCTTTTCCTTGACACTGTGAATTCCCCAAGTATGAAAAATACAATGGAAGATCAGATCCAATCAATCATATTCGCAAATTCAAAACCATGAGCCTAGACTTTTCCCAAGAGGAAACTTATCTGATGAGATTATTCCCAAGAAGCTTGGGAGGTTCATGTATGGAATGGTTTTCAAAATTACAACTAGGAATAAGGACTTTTGAAGAACTTGTCAACAGGTTCATCTCTCAGTATTCTTTTAACATCCAACACGATGTCACAATAAAGGATCCCTATAACCTAAAACAAAACAAAGGGGAGACATTCTTGTCCTTTCTACAAAGATGGCAACGATTGTTCACTAGATATCCTCGATCCATTCTTGAGAAAGAGAAAATAGAGTTGTTCATCGACAACTTGATAGAGGAGATGAGTTATAGACTTGAATTGCAATGTCCTCCTACATTTGAAAAAGTGATAGAAAATGGCCTTAAGATTGAAGAAGTGCTAGTCAAAAGAGGGGTTATTAAACATTTCAAGGACAAATCAAATAACACAAACTCCTCAAATCAATACCACAACAGTGATAAACTAAAATTTTGGCAAAAGAACCGAAATACGACTACCAACGAAACAAGTGATTTACAAAACACCAAACCAGTCTTCAACTTGATAGCATCTACTTCAAAAATAAATCAAAACAACGATCAAATCATCAAGTCAAATGTCATTTAGAACAACGAAATCACAAAACCGCAATCATACCAAAAACCATCAAATCGGCGTAGGTTCACATCTTTAGGCCAAACATTGGAATCAGCGATGAAAGAACTAGTCACTAGTGGTCTTATCACTACGTGGGAAGCAAGATTCTAGGATCCAAAGGTCAAACCACCATGGTGGAATGACTCAAATTACTGCAAATTCCACAACAATAAAGGCAACAAAACTAATGATTGCATGGAGTTAAAACACGTAGTTCAAGATCTAATCGACAATAACAAGGTATATATAGAGGTACCCCAAAACAATAATGATCATTCAGCGTTCAAGGACCCTTTACCAAACTATGACAAAGGAGCATCATCTTCTACAAAAAAAAAAGGTAAAAATATCAATCATATCTACGATAAAACAATCCTTTGTCTTACTGAAGTAGAGAGTGATCATACCATTATTCAAAACATGGATGAACACGAAACCGATGACACTACCCCTTTGGATTTTCTCCCAAGCATACCAGTCCTTGAAAATCAAAATAAATGTAATAAAAATCAGAGAACGATAGGACTATCAACCAGCAAATGTAATGACAAGGGAGCAATCCAAGGTAGTGTTAAAGGGAGTTGGGTCTAAAAATGCATATCCACCTCCATCTCATTACAACATTGTCGATCAGCTTCAAAAAATTCCAGCGCAGATATCAATACTAGAACTTCTTAAACTATCTCCATCGCATAAGGAGGTTCTAGAACAAGCACTAGTTGCCACTACAGTACCGAAAAATCTAGTTGTTTGCCAATTCCAAGCTATCGTGGGGCATTTGACTACTCCACATTGTTTATCATTCTCTGAACAGGATGATGTGTCACTCAACCATCCCCATAACACTGCACTCCATATCAAAGTCTTAATCCACAATCATCGTGTCAAAAGAGTCTTAATAGATGGGGGAGTTGGTTTGAACATTTGCACTCTTAAGTAAATCCGTGCACTAGGGTATTCTGATGATGCTATTGATGCCCGAAGGAAAATGACCATAAAAGCATATGATGATGAAGAGAGATCTTCAAAGGGACTAATTGTGTTACCAATTCAAGTGGGACCAATGATGAAACACATAGCATGTCAAGTACTAGAAAAAGAGTTGACTTACAACATAATCTTAGGACGTCCCTAGATCCACGAAATGCAGGCAGTACCTTCCACATATCACCAATGCTTAAAATTCCCATTAAATGGATAGGAGGTGACTATATCTGTTGATTATAATCATCCTCAGCATTGTGAAACACTTAGAAACTCTCAAGATACCTTTGTGTCTCACAATCAGGAAGCATCCAGTTCAAAATCATCAAATGAAGAAAAACATCCAAATATCATCACCAAATGGGTAGAGAAGAAGGATAAAACAAAAGATACAAATCTTGTTGACACTCAATTAATAGACAATTCATATCCCCAAACTTCTTTATCACAGAAATCTCAAGAGCAGGTCCAGTTGACAGACAAGGGAATGGGGCAATATTCTATGCAGCAATCGCTTAATCTTTCATAGTTAATGCCATCTCCAAAGACATATGGCCAACCATCAATGATAAAACATCAAACATCATTTCCTGTCAGAATTCTAGAAGAAAGGTTTGTAAAAGCTAATACCATAGAGGATGAATCAGACAACAAAGCAATCCTTGATTGGTTAGACAAAGATGAAGAACCATCAACATCAAATAGTAGTATCAAGAACGTCAATATCAATAAAGACAAATATGGCAAAGGGAAAGCTATCCTAGAAAAAATGGGTTATGAGGGACAAGGACCTGTTGGTTTCAGGAAGGAAGGAATAGTTGAGCCTATTCAGCCCCTCACTCTCCATTCAAAGGAGAAGACAGGACTAGGATAATTTGAAGAACAAAAACAGGAGATGACAAGGCAAGCTGTAGAAAGAATCCTTCAAGTTAGAGATAGCTCTTAAATGGATTCAAATGAAAATGAGTGGGATTTGTGTTCCCATTTATCTTACACCGATATTCAAATTGATGTAATACAAAAATATGCACCTACATGTGAGGAGGGACAAAGCTCTGGGTCTAGACCATTTGTATCAATATCACTAAATATCGATGACTCAAGTGGGGACGAACAGACATCAAGTGAACTAGACGATCTTGAAGAAGGTACCATCATTGACCTCGATATCCCAAATAACAACTATGATGAAATGGTTGTCCTAACCCTTACATCCATCAACCTAAATGAATCTGATGACTTCATGTCATTAATCCATCCCGAACTTATTGACTGGGAACCTATCGAACCTCTGACTATACCCATGTTTACAAATGATGATGCCATAATAAATTTTCTATGTCATGAAAAACTTGGTACGAGTTCTATCTGTAATACTCATAACAATGTGACTCGGCAGGAGGGTGTCAAATCTTCCAGTTGCAAAAGTAAAAACAAGGATAATAGATCTAATGGTGAAAACCATTCCATGGCAGCATTAGATCTGGAAAAAGAAAAAATAAAGAATGCATCTCACGGTGAAAAACTCTCTGAGGCACCGAAAGATGGGAGATTTGACACTCTTCTAGAACATTATCATGAGCACTCATCAGTTCTGGTAGAACCAACACAATCTGTAAATATCGGCATTGAAGAAAAAGAAAAAATCCTACATCTGGCAGAATCTATGACAGATCAAGAAAGACCAGAATTCATCAATTTCTTTAAGGAACGAAGCATCAACTTTGCTTGGTCATATTCCGATATGCCAGGCTTGGATCCAAATCTTCTCATGCATCATTTGTCTTTGCCTGCAGGAATCAAGCATGTGAAGCAAAAATTGAGAAAAATGCATCCTCATATCGCATTAATGGTAAAGACTGAGTTAAAGAAATTGCTAGATGCTGGATTCATAAGGTCTATTGACTATGCTGAGTGGATATCAAACATTGTACCTATTTCAAAGTCGGACAATAGCATCAAGATATGTATGGATTTCAGGGACCTAAATAAAGCATGCCGAAAGGATGATTTCTCATTACCAAATATAGACATCATTGTGGACTTGACGACAGGGCATGCCATGTTGTCAATCATGGATGGTTTTTTTGGATATAATCAAATTAAAATAGCTCTAGAAGATCAGGAAAAGACAACATTTACATGTCCATGGGGAACCTTCTACTGGAATGTCATGCCATTTCGTCTGAAAAATGTAGGAGCCACCTATCAAAGAGCAATGACAACAATCTTTCATGATATGATGCACAACTTAATGGAGGATTATGTGGATGAGATTCTGGAAAAATATTGTACAAGGGAAGGACATCTACATATCCTGAGAAAAATCTTCACACGGCTAGAGAAATTCAATGTCAGGATAAACCCCAAGAAGTGTGTCTTTGGGGTCACATCAACGAAACTGTTGGGGTACATTGTCTTAGAAAAGGGCATTGAAGTGGATCCAACAAAATTCAAGGAAATAATGGAAATGTCACCTCTTAGAAATATTAGTCAACTCAGATCACTACAGGGAAGGTTCCAATTGATCAGGAGATTTATCTCCCAGCTAGCGGACAAAATTCATCCATTTAATCACCTTTTGCATAAAAATTTTGTTTTTAAATGGGATAATGGGTGTGACAACGTTCGATCAAATAAAAAAATATCTAATGTCACAACCTATTCTCATGTCACCAACTGAAGGAAGACCTCTAATATTGTACATTGCAACAATAGATATATCTTTAGGAGTATTATTGGCACAAGAGGATTATGAAGGAAAGGAACATGCCATCTACTATATCAACAGGACATTAAATGTCTATGAAATAAACTACACCTTCATAGAAAATCATGCTTAGTGGTGGTGTTTGCTACTCAATAGTTGAGACATTATATGCTAACCCATACAATCAGGCGTATAGCAAAGATCGACCCCTTAAAATATTTACTCAGTAAAGTTTCCTTAATAGGTAAACTGGCAAAGTGGGTCATGCTATTAAGTGAATTTGATATTCAATATGTGGATAGAAATCCATCAAGGTTCAAGCAATCACCGAATAATTGGCTAAGGCTCCTTTATCAGATGATCGACCTATGCCCATGGAGTTTCCAGATGCGAACATTCTAACAGTGACGCCACAATAATGGATATTATATTTTGATGGATCATACACATAGCGAGGATCTGGAGTAGGGATTTTGTTCATCACTCCCCAAGGACACACCATTCCAAAATCATATAGACTGATGTTTTAATGTACAAATAATGTGGTGGAATATGAAGCATTGATCATTGGGGTCAAGATAGCAATTGAATGGAGGATCACAGACCTACAAGTATATGGGGACTCTCAACTAGTCATTTATCAAGTAAATGATGAGTATCAGACAAACGATGAAAATTTGATGCCCTACAAGAAAAAAATAGATGATCTAAAGAAGTTTTTTGTCAACATCAAATTTGATCAAATTCCAAGGGCAAAGAACAAAGTTGTAGATGTTATGGCCACAACTGCTTCACTATTACAATTTCCAGAGAAACAAGGTTGTTATGAGTTTATGGTAG
Source organism: Sequoiadendron giganteum (assembly GCA_007115665.2). NCBI lineage: Eukaryota > Viridiplantae > Streptophyta > Pinopsida > Cupressales > Cupressaceae > Sequoiadendron > Sequoiadendron giganteum. Next base: position 254,666,085 of record CM021110.1, read on the forward strand.
AACAAGTACCATGTCCTTCTTACAATAGATCAGTATCCAACACCATATGCCATCTAGAGACCATTGAAACCTCCATCTATGAAAAAACCTATGCTTACTTGAAAGATAATATCCTCCCTCCCGATCTTTCCAAGAACCAAAAACGTAATTTCATCCGCCAATCCGCTTGACATAATTTAATCGCTAACATCCTTTATCATTGAGGTCTTGATGGTACCTTACTCCGATGTTTGGAACATGAAGAATCTGAGATGTCCTTATGAGAGGTTCATGAGGGTATTTGTGGCACTCATTCGAGTGGAATAACTCTAGCAAAGAAACTCCTTCGTTTAGGATATTATTGGCCATGCATGGAGAAAGAATCTTATCGGTTTGTAAAGAAATGTCAAAAGTGTTAGATTCATAGTAATCTGATTCATGCACCAGCACAAGAACTACATCTCTTCACATCAACATGGCCCTTTTTTCAATGGGGCCTAGATCTAGTAGGAAAAATCAATCCCTCTTCATCCAATGGAAACAAGTTCATAATAACAACTACAAAATACTTCACAAAATGGATAGAAGCAATGCCTCTTACAATGATCACGGGGAAGAAAATCTCATCTTTCATCTTGAATTACATAATATTTTAGTATGGCATCCCTCAATCTATTATCATTGATAATGGACGGCCTTTCAAAAACCAATATGTTCAAGAATTGTGTGAAAAGTTTCATATCCAACATCGTTTCTCAACACCATAATATCCTCAAGGAAATGGCCAAGCAGAGGCCTCTAACAAAACAATTCTAAAAATCCTCAAGAAGAAGGTAAACGATGTTGGACGTGATTGGCATGTTCAACTCAATCCTACACTGTGGGCCTACAGAACCAGTATCAAAACACCAACAGGAGCAACACCACATGCCTTGGTATATGGATCAGAGGCCATACTACCTATTGAAGTAGAGATTCCATCACTCTGTGTATCACTCAGAGGAATCATTTCAAATGAGGACTATAGGGTATCCAGATTACAAGAACTAGAATTATTGGATGAGCATCATCAACAAGTTGTTAATCATCTCATAGCATATCAATAGTGAATATCAAGGAGTTACAATCATAGGGTAAAACCTAGGGTTTTTCAAGTTGGCGATTTGGTTCTAAAAGAAAACCCGAGAAATCAACAAGATAGGGAAAAGAAAGGGAAATTTGAGCCTAATTGGCTAGGTCCTTTTGTCATCATGTCAGTATACGGATCAAGGGCTTATCAACTGTCAATGTCAGAAGGGGATTTTTTTGATGAACCTATCAACAGTATCCATCTCAGAAAGTTCTATACCTGAATTCCTAGTGCACGGGTCAAACTTTTGAAAAAGGGTTTCCTTGACAAAAACCTAGAAAACAGGCATCTTGGCAACAGAAAATACAAAAAGATACAAAAATAAATAAAAATAAATACAAAAAAAGAGTATAATCAAAACATATGGTGAAAACCCGGAAACAGGTGTCATATGTGATTCTAAATTAGCTTTCCCATCTATTTCGATACATATTAGGATCATTAGTCTAGCAGTCATTACCATTTCATATCATATCATTAGTCTTGCCATCATTACATCCATTATCAAACCAGGTCGCATGGTCATGTCTCACTCTAGCTTGGGGGCAACATCTGGATATCACTGGGGGCAACGAGAACATCGGTCTCACCAAATGGGAAAACAATAGTACGACAAGAAACCAAAAACAATGATCAAAGCATAGCATCAATCACCATCAGAAAGGCATCAACCATCTGTATCATATCAGAAAATCCAAAAAAAAGTCAAAAAGTCAATCTAGAAAAGAAAAACCAAAATTGTGAGTCTGTGTCAATCGAACTACGTGGTCTTTGCATGTGTAGCGTAGGCAAGGCTAATCTTTGATTAGCCCCCGAGACCCCTCGGATAAGTTAGTAAGTTAGGTCTTTGGTCAAAATCTTGGAAAATCGCAAAAAAACATCGCAAAATCAAGATGGATGATCTAATTTGAATAATGATTGAAACACTCTAAGTTAAAAGTGGATTAAGTTGTATTTTTGATTAATTATTATCATTTCTTTGGAGTAACTCGATGATGTAAATGAACTAGAGAAACAAGGAAGAAGAATGATATTTTTATTGTCTATTGTCTCTTAATTAATCATATAAATGTGTTAATTGTCGAGGGATGTGCTATGCAAATTTATCACCGATGACATTCGGAATTCACACATTGAAATGATTAATCACTGCTTGTTTACGCAATGAATGCTCAGTTCATCTCAGTTCAATTATACTTAGATGCTTGTGTTCGCTTGCAATATCAAAAATCATGAAAGTAGTACTTAGGTCGTCATTGGTCTAACATATACTATTTATGCTTGTACTCACTTTCAACATCCTAAAAAGCTCTATGATGATACCAAACACAAAAGTACTGTTAAAATGACAATGGTCTGCATATAATTGCATGATAAAATTAGATTGCATTCATAATAAATTATAAATCTGCAGAGTGATTGTTGCGTAAGGGATTCAAATTAGTGATTATCTTTTCTACAAATATGATTGAGTATACTTGACATTAAACCAAAAATCATCCAAAAACATATAGGAGCATCATCTCATCATTCATGCATTTAACATTAAATAATTATACATTTATCATACCATTTTTCTTCCACACCATATCATAAATAAATACATCATGTTCATCATTCATTACATTATCGTCCATCAACATCATATCATTTAAATAAATACATCATTTTCATTACATCATATCATTCATTACATTATTATCATATGCATATGATCAATTTTTAACCCATAAATCATTTGTCATCCATAAATTGTATCACAAAATTTCATCATCCATCCATTATCATTCATCACAAAATCATCATTTTATTATCATTATCACATTTAAAATAAAAAGCATTTACCATCCATACATTTCATCATATCATAAATGATTACATCATTAATCAACATTATTACCATCCATCCATACATTTCATCATATTGAAATAAATACATGGCATGCCATTATTATCCACATCCATACATCATAGATCATCATTTACAACATCATACATTATTGTTCATAACATCCATACATCATATATTCTGCATATGCGTTCCTCTAGAATCATCACATGATACATCATCACATAAAATAAAAGCACACATCATAGAATAATAAACCATCATAAATATAAATCACTGCATATCATATATATCATCAAATGTCAAGTATACAATGAAGTCTAAAATAAGAAAAGATACATCGTCAAAAAAATAGTTGACTCGAAGTATACATCATAACTCAAAAAGAATGTCTCGGAATCACAATACAACATCTACGATCTGCTGCTACCAGAATGAGCAGGACCAATAGGACTAGTACCACCACCACCCTCGGAAGGAACAAGATCTCTGGGATCTTCTCGTGGAGGTTGTGTCACACCCTCGCTAACTATTCGGGTACGAGTCTAACCAGATCTCAATGGGGCATAGCTAACTCTACAATCGACAGGCACTACATCATGATACCTACCTCTGTAGAACTCTACCTCTCAACCATCCCACAAAACATCTCTCATATAATCTACAATCGAAGTACCATCGTCTACTTTATGTAGTGTCTCAGCCATCTCCTGTTCCCTCTCGACAATCTATCTAGCACTATCTCACTCAGCTGTCAAGGTATCAGCCTGAGTCTAAACAATTGACAACTGTCCCTGTACCTGTGCTAATGCCTGGGCATGAGCCTGTGCTTATGTTTGCATCTGAGTCTGCATCTGTACTAACAAACCCTGTGCTTGTACCAACTGCCCCTATAGAGTTTGTACCTGTGTATGTAGACTAGAAATCTGCCTTTGATGATCGACCGACGGTACTGCCACTGCTCGTCTCTTGCGAGGCCTGCTCGATGATGGACCAACACTGACTAGCCCAGCCCTTCCACCACCACCATCACTATCATCATTGCTACTGTCATCACTGCCACTCTTAGTACTATTTCCTAATGCAGTATCATCACCACTACTATCCTCCTCCACAGGTAACGATGTTGGCTCATGAGGAATAGTAATATGAGGATGGGGAGATAATGCCAAAAATGTTGCGTACTCCTCTATCACAAGTGCCTCTACAATATCTCTATGCATATCCCAGGCAGATGGATACAGAGTCCTATACCCCTCTACTAATGTCTCATATGATAGAAATGGCCCCCAATCTGCTACATCACTCTGTCGCCGAGCATAATGGGCTACCCCTTGAGGCATACATTGAACAATGCCATACTGCCTATACACTCACCGCAATAGAAATCTCTACAATACAAAGGGGTCCTGCCAATCAAGTACATGGAATCACATAGATACCCAAGCACTATGTCATCCTCATCCCACTGCTCATAGTCCAGATACGACCACCAGACAACACTCTCCGTGTCATCCAAAACTCATCTCCAATGCTCTAACTTACCCATCTGAGCCTGGGTAAGTCTACCTTTGTACCTGAAAACATAAGGTCTGCCTGCAGGTCTGTCAAGAACTAGAAATGGTCGAGCAATAGAAAAATGCTCCCATCCCACACCTGTAATAGGGTCATCCCCACTAATAAGTTGTGTGCTCCCAAGTATACCACTGAATGTAAATAGTGGTAGAGATGTGCTAGCATACACATCCCCCATGCATATCTCATCTCATGCACCACCATGCTCTCCAAAATATGGCCCCAACCCACAAAGAATCCCTTTGACCTGCGATCAGGACAAAGGAAACCTCCAATGAATCTAGCTAATACTGCTAGTAGTGAAGCATATGCATCAGCTATCGTCTGCCATCGGACACTCGGTCTGACAATGTGTTGATCCTAAAAGACTCTATGAAGAGAATCTCTCCCACCAACCTCATGTGAATCATATACAACAATCTCTCCCATAAATGGAATCTGTGGTATCCGCCACACATCCTCGGGTGTGACCATCATCTCACCGGTGGGTAAATGAAAGGTGTTATGGTCACTGTGCCACCGCTCGGCCAAAGTAGTAAGGAGACCCTGATTAATCCTAATCTAGGGCATATCAAGACTAGTAAGGCCACATCAACCTATGATCTGAATCTCATCCGGAGTCAAATGAAGAATCAAATCGGTAGTCCAAGAAAACCACTCTCGCATCTGGAGAGTACCGAGATCCTCCTATCATCATAAAAAATTTAAAATCAGTGCACTATGTCAAGAATCAAAAGTCAATCTACTATCAGATCCAATCAAACTTTGGTATGAATTTTCAATCAAAATTCATGAACAAACATCAACAAACCTCACCTATCATGAGGTTCATCAACATTATCTAATCTCACCTATCATGAGGTTTATCAAAATGAATCATTCCTCACCTATCATGAGGATTATCACAAATAGGATTATTTCTCACCTATCATGAGAGTAAGTCTTGTTAATCATCAGAATCAGTCATTAAGAATTTTGGATAATCATATCATACCAAACCGAAGAATTGACATGATCGAAATTGGCAAAAATCAAAGTTAACTATGTCAAAATTTTCAAATTTGACATGGATGCGCTAAAATAGGCATCCAAAGCGCTAAAAATCAAAAGTGCCACTTTATCATTTAGATGTGCTAAAATAGGAAACCGAAGCGCCACTTTGCTCAAAGCGCTATTTTAGCACATCAATGCAATAAAACAATCCATCAAAGTGCTACTTTACCAGAAGTGCTATAATAGACCATCGATGTGCCAATTTACCACATCAAAGTGCTAAAACATTCTAGGTGCTAAGATTCGGCATCGAAGCACTAAATTTAACTACCTAAGCGCTAAATCATGAAAGCGCTAATCTATCTAACGAAAGCGCTAGAGAAAATAACGCAAGCACTAAATATCAAAGTGCTAAAATAGTTTACAAAAGTGCTACATCGGAGTGCAAAGCGCTACAGCGCGACCTTGATGCGCTAAACAAAGAAAAAAATGCAAAAGCATGAAAAATACACAAAAATCGAGAAAATTCAAAATGCGAGGTGGAATATGGGTACATACCAGAGGTCCGTAGGTGGCCAACCATTGGTGACGTCGTACGCGCTCGAAACGATGAGTGTGGTAGAGGATTGGCATCTTGCTCTAGCTGGCTGAAATGCCTCTCTCACTAAAAATTTGAAAGTCAAAAGGTAGAAATGAATATGAAAATGACCTTTTAGACTTTATATAGATTTATGAAAAGGGATTTTGGTGGGTTTTCTTTTATTTTAATTAATTTTATTTATGGAATTAATTGAAATTCATAAGCGAGCTATATTTTCTTCATCAATGTCGGGAGATAAATTATTTCTTCACCAGATCTTTGTCAAATCATCATGAAAATTCTAAAATATCATCAAATCATTAATTTATCTCTTGAGGGGGCATATTATCGGCAATCACCTGAAAATTAATATCTAGGGCATGTCTGGGGCACACTGAATTTTCTTCGAAGCAATGCGTAAACACATCACTTCAAAGAGGGGCAAAATGTATACACCTAAAATTGGTCTGGAGAATTCGATTAATTAAATACAAATTATTTGATTAATTATCCTATTTTCCTCTACTATTGAATAAATAGAAATATTTATTTATATAGTTCACGTTCACATTCACATTAAAATTCTTCTAATCTTAATTAAATAAATAAAATTAAATACTTTGTTTGATTTAATTATCATTTCCCTATTTTATTCTATTACATCAATCTTAAATTAATTAAATAAAGATTAAACACTTTATTGATTAATTGCCATATTCTTCTATTTAATTTAATAAACAACTTCTATAGTTTGTTTTATTAAATTATTTATCCCTCTTTTGCTAATTTAAATAAATAAAAAATATTTAAATAAAGGCATAAGGAATATTCCTCTATATTTCCTCAAAACAAATTAGATATCCTATGTCTAATTTATGTCAAAATCATGTCAAAATTAATTGATTGAAACTTCACGGAAAGAATTGGAGACAAATTGCAAATTTATCTCTCAATCCTCTTCCATCAATCCTTCCTCTTCTCTTGCCTGGTTTTTTCATGGGTAGAGACAATCTCCAAAGTCTTCTCAATCTCCCCCATCTCTCACCATTCAATCCTCTAGATTGAATCCAAACCTCTCTTTGCCATCCCTGTGCATTTCTACAGCTAGGAAATCTATAAATAAAGCTTCATTCAACCAAGAAAAGGATTTAGGATCCAGATTATCAAGCTAATGCACTCTTACTCTGCAAGAATTCAAGCATCAAGCATCAAGAATCCAACATCCAACATCCAGCATTTTAGCTTTCATATCATGGCTACCTCCTATAGCTGCATTTATCAGTTTTCATGTCAATCCATGTCATATTAGTTTCTTTTGTCATCTAGATTTTATCATATTAGTTTCACATCATTGCATCAGCATCATTCCATTCTTTAGATTGTCATTTTAATAGTTATAGTGTTATTTAAATATGAGAGCACGATAGCTTAATAAATATTTGAAGATAGGAGACAATGAGATGCTTTCAGTAAATTATTAGCTTGATCTTTGATACAATATTTCATTAATAAGTGTTTTATTCCTTTCTACTTATTCACACTTACAATTGCTATTCAGTTTATGTTTGATCTTTTTCTAAGTGTTAATTTGGTTTTGATCGCATGTTGCATGCCTGTTTTGCTACAACTTGTTGTCCCAAAGGTGTAAATCTTGATAATTGAGAGGGAGGATCTTATGCCTGTCTTGCTTTGATTTAATGTCTCAATTTTTAATGTTCATTTATGTGTTGAAATCATTCCTCGTTCACTTCTAGGATTTAAACTCCATGTTTATTTAAATCTTTAGAAGCATCTTTAGCATAAGTTAGTTGTAGTTGATAGTTTTTATATAAAATAGAAAACCTCAACTACAACGTCAAGAGTTATATAACCTTGTGTTCTTGTAGCTGAGATTAAAAAGATAGGCCAATAGTTAGTATTTCTTTCTTTTTTTATCAAAAGAGGTAGGTTCCCCTCCAAATTTGAAGAGTAGTTTGCTACACATTGTTGTCCATTTCCAAACCGCATTCCAAAGGTGTGATTTGAAAAACCAACAATAACTATGATCTAAGAGAGAAATGTAAAGCATGTGGAACTAAGAAAAATGATATTCAGTTAGTCTCTAATGTATTAAACAAACTTGGTCTTGATTGTGTAGCTTTTATTTCTAGTTTTCATTCATAGGTTAACTATGGGGTCGGGTTCTAAGGTAATGGAAAAGTGGTGGGGTTTGAACTTAACAGATGGTAACATGAATAATTTTGGCAGCTTGATGAAGGCTAGTTGGAAGAACGTGACTTCATTAAATCTGTGGAGCCATACCGTGTGATCTATTCTCTTGGGGATTGTGGGATATCTTGTTTTATCTCATTCTTGTATCAGGTTGTGCGAGAGTATTTATAATGATTTGACTATTCATGATGGAATATTGCCTCCTTCTAGGGTCTTCGAGCCTGTTAGTTTAGCGTGGGTCTCCTTTGGCACCTTTTGGATGGTTTCTAATTTTAGTTATACGGCCATTCCACATGGTTTTTTGTGCATTCCCTACATGTCCGCCAATTTTTTCCTTGTTTGCCACAATCATCCTAAGAACTTCATTAAATTCATTGTCAAATCACCCCATGGTGATTTTCCCTTCCGGGCATGCGACCTATACGCGGGTGTTATTAGCCTCTGCTATATACCTTGCCTTAACAATCACAATGTGATATTCATCCGTGGTTGCTGCAATTGGTTTTTTTTGCATTTTCTTGGGTTTCTTGTGTAGGTTGGTAAAATGGGTGGTGAGCAGGTGAGGACTAAACCAGACAACTACGAGGAGTTTCAGAACAACCCTTTAGTCTAGCACATTTGTGTGGAAGGTGGCATCGCTCCGCTTATGGAGATCTTGGTCGGTCATGATCCTAACTTGTCGGGTTAGTTTGCCAATTCGTGGAAGGATCGTCAGGTCTCCATTGGTGCAATCTTGTTTGAAATCAATGAGGAAGTCATAGCGCAAGCCACAGGATTACTATGTTCTAGTAAAAAATAGCTCAAACACACCAAGAAATCGGATCATGAAAGCTTAAAATATTTTTTTAGAGGTGAGGAGGCCCCTATGCGGAACCAGTCGGGTTTTGAGAGAGATGCTCTCCCGAAGCCCTGGGATCAGGTGTGCCTGGTGCTGATGAAGTGCATCACTTTGGAAGGTAGGTTTAAAATATGTTTCTTTTATCACTTCCCCCTGTTAAATCATTTAAGACACAAGATGCCTCTTAGTTTCCCATTTTTTTCTTTTAATGGACTTGGAAAACTCGATCGAAAAATGCAAAGAGTCAGCCAGCCTTAACCCCAGTGATCTCCCGCCACTCCCGCTCCATCAGGGGCTCATTCTGAGACTATATCACTTTCATATGGCCCTCTGTCCTCTTAAAGCTATCACGGCTATCTGCATTGAGAACATTGAACCCCTGTCAACTGTGAATATTTCCTCGGTCGAGTCTAAAAGCCCTCCCCGAAAATCCAATATGGGCACTGCGGGAAATCCCAAAGCCAAGATAACCACCAAGAAACTTAAGGGTGGTCTGGGTAAGGCTCATGCTAGCGCAGTGGAAGGTCTTTGTGAATTGAATTCCACTCAGGCAGACTCGGCCTACAAGGCCACCACGGTAAAAAAAGGAAAGGAGAAAGGCATGTTGGCCCCAACTGCTAAGGATGGAAAGGGCAAGAATGCTATAAGGATAGACTCCAAAGGTGATACGGTTGTGGGGACCACTTAGATGACAGGTGGGAAAAATTCCAGAAGTTGATCCGAGAGGTTGGCTAAGAATGGCAAAAAGAGGTTGATTATTGAAGACTTGGAAGAGGAGGAGTCTGACAGCAAAGGGTACAAGGAAGAAGAAACTGAAGATGAGGAGGAAGAAAATGTGGAGGGGCCCCAGTTTACCCCTAAGGACAACAAGGTTCCTATTGGTGGCTCTGCCTCTCACTCTCTGCATCCCCTGGTTGAAGAGCCTGGAGAGGTTTAGGGGACCATGGACATTGGCGAGGAGCCTTGTGATGTGGTAAAGAGAATGGACATGCTCGACAAAAGGTTTCAGGGGTTGACTCGATTCACCATGAAGTTGGGCCACTTCATCATGAGCACTATGTCTAATGCTATAAAGGAGGATTTGGAGGGAAATAACAGTCAGGAGAACAAAGAGTGGGTGGGTGATGAGGTAGTGAACCTCCTGATTAAAAACTGGGACAACGCCAGTTAGCTGCTCCTTGTTCCTGTTTGTCGGTTGTCTCTCTGCGGTCTCTATGCTGCCTATGGGTTGTTTCTTCTTTTTGTTTCCTTTATGTTTTTTGTTTAATCTTGTTCCTTTTTGTCCCTAGTGGCTCATTGTGAAGGGTATGGTGCCTTGTAAATGTTGCTTAACTTTTCAAAAACTATGGGATTTGCATATACTAAACCTTAATTTGTATCTTTTTTTGAGATGTTAATTCATGAGAAACATAAGCTTCTATCTATGGGTCTCAAAAATTTATCACAATATTGGGCTTTGTTGGTTAGTCAAATGAAAGAGTTAGAAAAATCTGATAAGAAACATAAAAATAAAAGAATAATCCACATTTAAATCAAACACAAAACAAATCCTCTCCCAAAGAGAAATCATCTAAGAAGGAAAGCCTAATTATACATATTGTAAGAATAGTGAACATAAAGAACATTCTTTTTTATAAGAAGGATTATGATGAATTGAACTATCTTCTTAGAAATAACTGCATTGGTCTATGTTCCAAAATGTTTGAGTCAACATCTACTTTTTCAAAACAATCTATGAAAAGAGGTCATGCTGGTCTAATAGGTTAGGAAGAGTATTTTTGAGTATTTTGAGTGATTTTATCTTCAATAAGGTCTAACAAGACCATTGAGTAAGATCTAGGGTGAATCTTTAAGTTTTGGAGTCAAAATGTAGAAAATTGGAATCTTGCAAAAATGTAGTCATGTAGCCTTGAGAAGGCAAAATCCTAAATTTGTAATTGGATATGCAAGATTGAGGTCTTAAGGATGTAATAGGGATATTTTTAGTCCATTAGAATGGTTTTAGAAGTCATAGGTCTTTAGGATTAAAAAGTTACTTCAAAATTGCATAATTGCCATAATGTGATTTAATGTAATTTCAACATTAAGGATGTAATCACACTTTCCAACGGTTCCCTCCTTCAAAAATCAGTTGAGGGTCATTGGTAATGATGTGGAAAAGTTTAAATAGCCTCCTTTTGGTCGAGGCAGGTTGTTGGATGAAGTTTTGAAGCATTAAATATAATAAAAAACTCAGTTTTCCTGTTTTTTCCAGCGTTTTTCACTGTTCCCGTGTTTGGTACGGTCTGGTACAGAATTTTACGGACTCCCAATTGGAATGGTTTGAAAGAGGGCAGAGTCTACTTTATTTTGGTGGTGATTTGGATCGTTTTCATTAATTATTGAGTAAGTTACAACAATTTTAGTGAAAGTGGATCTGAAACCTTGCAAAACAAGGGTTTGGTCACCAAAATGGATGTAATTCCCATTTCCACCATGGGAAAAATCTGAAAATTGGTGGAATGATAGATTTAGGGATCATATTCATGTTTCAATTTGTTTTAGAATAAAATATGGAGTTTTGCAAAATTGATGTGATGCCCTAGGTCTGGTTTTTGCTTTGTACAGTCCAAAATGTGATCATTTGAATAGAGTATTTGTTGTTTTTGAGTATTTGAGAAAATATAATGGATGGAAAGCATGGAACAGGTCTTGGGGAACCTGTTGGATTCTTTTAAAGGCATTAGGGGTGTTGGGGTGTGCCTTGACAAGTTGGAAGCTTCCTTGTACAGGCCAAGTTAAGCCTTGTGTATGGCTTGTAAATCAATTTTCTGATACATTTGTTTTGGGTGTTTGATCCTATGCTTTTGGGAACTTGTGGAGGATGGTGTTAGGAGTGTAAAACCATGTTTTATGGTCTGGTTAATGCTTTTAATCAGATTTTATTTTGACTGTCCTAATTGTGAATGTTACAAAGTTGCATGGGCTTGTGTAGGAGCAATGGAAGAATGGATGTTTTTGGGTGCAAGGTCTGTTTGTTTGGTCATGTTGTGCTGTGTGAAGAGTATTTACATCATCCCCAAGTCTTTTTGAGATGTCCGGTTGTGTGAGTCAAGTTGAGTGGTCAAGTTGCTTGTTGGAAGGAATAGTGAAGTTCATTTGTGCATTGAGAGAAGCTTTTCAAAAAAAGGTGTTGCTTCCTCTGCCACTCTGCATCAGTCAACATCTACTTTTTCAAAACAATCTATGAAAAGAGGTCATGCTTGTCTTGATACTACATCAAGTAAAAATAAAGGAAAAGAACTTTTTTCTTCTACAAATATTTGATAAGGGAGATGACATATAGATTGAAGAGAATCTAATCATATGAAATCTTTGCAATCATATTTTTATTTATAGGATACATCTTTGTCTTTGGATCATTTAATACATATATCTCTACTAGATTTTATATTGTCAGCTTTATCAATGTGGCTTGAAACACCTGACTTGATAGTGGAAATTTTTGGCATCGACATAGAGAAACATGAGAAATTTTCAGAGACTTCATACATCTTGAGTTTTCTTCCCTCATATTCCTTAATGGGAATATATCATCCATACACCTTTGGTTTTATTGCTTCCAAAGGTAAGGAATGTTGCTCAATGATCATGGACCATCTTCTAGATTCACTTTCAGCCATCTACCATTGACATGTATTCTACATTGAGGAGGGATCCATGGTCTCTCTTCTTATCTCTTATAGGGGGGAAGTTAATCTTCACATGAGATTTTTTCTATCCCATATTCTACAAATATATTTTCTTCTTTTCTCTCATTTGGGGATGAGTTTTTTCCCATACATTTTTCTCCTTTTCTTCATTTGTGATATATTTTAGTTTTACTTGGGTATCTAACATGGCCTAGTAGCTAGGACCCATCCTTGAATCTTTGCATCATTTTCATTTGTTCATTATTATCTATAAGTTACACTTAAGGGGGGTGTTGGTGTGAACATGGGCTTTTCCTATACAATTTACCCTTTGTAATGTGAACAAGGCACATTATATAACTAAATCCTAGTTATGACCTCTTCACACATGTTCACATTTAAATTTTACTTAGTGACTTAGGAGTATTTCTAAAAGTCTTAGTTGTCATGTGATCTTATCTTATCTTATCCCCTAATTGTCACATGACGTAGGATTAAGACACTTGGCATCATCCTAGTTTGTCCTACCTCTCAACCTTGCCTATATAACCAAGGTCTCATATGTATATCTTGTATTGTATTACATAGGATCACATTTGATCTAATATATTTTGCATCCATTATTAAAATTTATGATCTTTATTTTTTCTCTTGTGAAATGACATTTTTGTTTTGCAAGTGATATTGAGAGCTTGAGTCCCTGGGTGAATCTATAAAAAATAAATATAAATGAGACACAAAAAATGGGGTGCTCTAGTTGGGAACATGTTTCCTTAAAATAAAAATGAGAATCCAAAACTTTAGGAGTAGACTAACACATGGGACAAAAGGAGACTAGGAAAAATTACACTTCATTATAATCAAATAGGGATCATAACTGCACAAAGACTCACACAACACAAGGCTCACAAGACAAAACATAAAATAACCAATAAAAATGTAAAAACATATGTACAAAGACTCATAGAAACTCATCCTCAGGAAAAATAGTGCTTAATATTTTTACCATGAACTAGTAGCTCCAATAATTATCCATTAAGACTCATGAGGTGGAAAGTACCTTGACCACATTCTTTAGTAATTTGATAAGGTTTGACCCACAAGGCATAAAATTTTCCATGTTTTCCTTTATCTTCTAATCTATAATTCCACATGAGAACAAAATCACCCACTTGAAACTCACTTTGGATAGCCTTATAAAAAAATTACATTTTATATTTTTCAGTATTTTGTTCTCACAGGTTGCCCTCCAAGCTTCTTCCAACTCAACCAATTCATGCACTCTTTAGAAAATTATATATTCTTCCCCCTCAAGTTACTATAACATTTTGTGAAATAAAAATTCAATGATAATTGGTAGTTTGACCTTTATACCATAAACTATTTCAAATGGAATCATCCCGATAGCCTTCTTATAGAATATTATATTTACTCAAACAACAAACTTAAGCTTATCATACCATATTTTCTTGTTTACATCTAGAGTCTATATTACGATATTAAAGATAGATTTATTGTTGGACTCAACCTATCCATTTCCCTATGAATGATAAGGGGATGAATGTGTTAGAGATATCACATACTAAGAACACATATCAATGAAGTCATAAAATCTAAAACATGGTGCATTATCAATAACTATGATTCATGATGACATTCCAAATCATGTGATGACATTATTTAGAGAAAAATAAATCACTAATTTAAATGTGTAATTTTGTGTAGGGATTGCCTCTACCCATTTAGTGAACTAATCAATAGCCACCAATATCAATTTATACCCATTACTATACTTTTCAATAATTTACCTTATAAAGTCAATACCCCACTATAGAAATGGAGCCTCAACTAAGATGGTTTTAAAAGAAAGCGGACCTACAAATTTCATATTTCTAGAAACTCTAGAAAAAATCACATCATTGGAAAAACTTGGCCACATCCCTAAACAATGTGGGCCAAAATATCATATTCCTATAATATTATGAGAAATAGTATTTGACATAAAATACCCACCATAGAACCCTTGGTGGTGTTCTTGTAAAAATATTATAGATTGCTCGCTATCTAAACACTTGAGGAATATACCATCAACCTTTTTCACATTAGTTGACATTGGAGTAGCACACACCTCTAATATATTAGATTCAAAGTTCAATTTTATTTATCATCTAATTTTTTTGGACAAATTAGATTCTCCAAATAAAACATGATTCCATTGTACCAAGGAAAATATTTCAAATTAGGAGGAAAAGATTAATTAGAGTCAACCCAATACACTTCAACTACATTCAAGTTTTTCTCAACCATTAACTTGGAAAGGCCTTGACCCCTAACCAACTTGGTCATTTTCACTTCCAATTCATACTCCTAGATCTTGTTGATCCATATGCACCTTTTACTTGATGCCTCCTACGACACAAAATATCTCTAAGTACTATATGTGGCACAAAAATGGTGATTTATGCTTCTACCAACAAAGATATTAAATTATCCATTACATTAATAAGAGCATAGGCATGCTTCTCCATGATGAAGTATCTCAATTCAAACTTTCTCAAATATTTTCTAAAGAATTCTATTTTCTTTGTAACCATAATAATTTTGTATGTAATAAACCAATAACAATAGTGTAAAATGATGTAAAGGGAAATAATTGAAAAGGATTTGAGTAATTTGGGCTTGCCAGTACAAGCAACTTCTTAAGAGAATATCTGATCTCCATGAAGGAAAAGTTGATTCCTTGTACCAATTTGACGATTTCCCTATTTCAACACCTTACATGACCTTTTTTTCTCTACAAAGTTGGGAACAAATCTCCTAATAGATTTTATCCTCCAAAAGAATGATTGGACTACCTTTGACTATCTTCTATTATGAAATGAGATCAATAGATTTGGCTCATTATAGATCAATTCTTACCCCTTATTTGGACACAAAATATCCAAGGAGTTAGCCTTCTTCCACTCTTAATATATATTTATTGGGATTCAAAGAAATCTCATACTCTAAATACCTTTGGAAGATTAACTCCAAGTGTTTACAATTATCATTTAGACCCTTGGGGTATGAATTTAAATCATACTAGTATACCACCATAATTTCAATTATAATGCTAGCAAATGTAACATCCATTACTCTCTAAAATGTCGCTCCTACTTTATTAAACCTGAATGAAATTCTAATATAAACAAATGTTCCGCATGGATTAGTGAAGGTTGTCTTGGTTTTCTCAAATTATTTTACAATTACCTCACCAGAGCTTGAGAAACCATCTATCATCGACATCAATTAGACCCTATTACCTATTGCGACAACTATTCCATGCTATATAGTGTATATTTCTCCTTCAATGACTTGATGTTGGTCCATGCTATGTTTTGATGGTTAAAATGACACAAACAACATTAAAACATAATATTTCTACTCTATTTCTCCTAAAAGAGAAAGACGACATGTAGTAGCCTAACTCCCAAGGTCCTGGTAGTTGGTTCTCAACTGTCTGATGTCACTCAATTGGTTCATGCAACTGTAATATTCAAGGGGCCTATACTGGTAACAAAGGATTTCAAGCTATGACTCTTTTTATCAAAATAGTTCCTATAAATCAATGGGTTTTAAATAAAAGAAAAAGATAGAACAAAGGGGTAAACCAATAAATATGAACCGAATTTATCTAGTATCTAGACATATACTTTCAATGATGAATGTTTCCTAATAGATCATAAAAACCATAAGATGATACAGTCTGTAGCATAATCTATACCACTACATACATTTTAGGTGCTTAACTAACTTCACAATTACTCTTCACAAATATTTCAAGGATTTTCAAAACAACACACATTCATTCATCATCAAAATTATAGATCAACAGACCTTTTAATAACTTCAACTCAATGACAATTTAATAAGATGATCCTTAAATCTAATTCCTTCAAATGACTTTCATCATTCAAGAAACTCTTATGTTTAGCACAATCACTGCATACAGATAGATCATAACTTATCAGCCTTATCAAACAAGCAATTTAATTCCAAACACCATCTTTCGAGTAAACCTATAATTCTATTAACCGTAAAAGATTTAAGTACAATGTATCTCTGCAAAAAAACTCTACAAAATTCTATCTCTTAGCATTAGGCAAGCCAATCCAATTCTCAATTAGCCGACCCTTACAATGTGATACCCATTTGGTATTTATAGCTATACAAAAGAAGTTCAAACTTCACTTCTATTTTAGGCTTTCCACCTTTTTAGGAACAATCAACTTTCTTGGAAACTCAGATCAACTTTGATCTTGAGTCCTTACATTATATATTTAGTTTGATCTAAAAATAGAAGATAGAAATAGAAGAAAAGAAGTCATGTGCCCTCAATACTATCATTGTTGCATGCATGCAACATGCAAGGAAGAAGAACATCATGCATGCAAGATTTTTATGCATGTGAAGCCGGATCCGCCATGAACTCATCATAACTAGTGAAGACTTGTTGTAGCATATCCATATCTAACCCATCAATCTAGTCATCTTCAAATTTGATCCGATCCAACTCAACTGCAACAAACTCTTTCATACTTTTAACCTTGATCAATTCTCTCCCTACAGCTTTATTTCTTCTTTGACTTCTACAAGCCGATCTATCACCAAGTCTCCTCCATCCTCTTTCTCCTGCATGAGTCCTTGGAATCTTTCATTCCATTTCTCTCTAACCTGACTCAAAGGCATGCCATATTTTGTTTAAGTGAGACTTATTGGAGTCTTTATGCTTGCTATATTTCTCCAATGCCTTTGCTTCAGTTAGTTGCACCAAGTTCTTGGGATCAAGAACATTAAATATACTTTGGAACATTTGCGGAGTAAGATCTATAATCACATTATTTTGTGAATCCATGCATAATCTTGTAGCAGGATTGTAGGTACTAGCTACTGTCAATATCAACTCCGGACACTGGACTGATACAGGAAACACAATGATATGTGCAAAACCGGAGTCAACAATCCTTTGTGTTCTCCCTGTCAAGTTTGCTCGTTCTGTAAAGGTCTCTTCATGTAATTCTTCAAAGATATATTGGCCCAGATTGGTATCTATGATATCTGACGAATCTGATTCCACCTTGCTCACTTTCACCATCGGATTCCTATGATCATACCTCAATGTATAAGGTAGTTGTTCTGGTTTCACCTTCTTTATTTTTGGTGTTGTCTTTGATGTTCCAGCCGGTTGATTCCTTCGAGCATCCTCTCCTAACATTCCTGACATCTTTCAGTTCTCTTGCAAGTAAACCTCTAATTAGATCTTTAGATAACATCATAAAACATGCTTTTAAAACATACCTGTTACACATACATCGAAGTCAGAACCAGAAAGAAGCTCAAAAAAATCTCTTTTACAAAACTGGTAGACTCAAAGCAAAAACCAATATAGAAACTTCACCTAAAAACAAATGAGCTCAGAGTCGAAGTCGGAGAAGTTATCGAAACTGGGATTGGAACAAAAAACGGATTTGGTTTTCTTCGAATTTTCATTTTTTCCATATTCTATTTCCATTCCACCTCCACCTCTGATTAGGTTATCATCATTACTTTGAAGAAAGACTTTCCCGTTATACATGGAGCCAAACACGGGATGAGAATAGAATAGATAACCTTCGCAAACAAAATTCTTAAGTTCAAGATCGGTTCCGATCCCGCCTCCACCAGTTATCATATACTTCAAGGAAACCTTTTAAACCTTGGAATCGGAAACAAGATGAGAATGGAATTGATGACTTTTGTAAAACAAAAATCTTAGGTCCATAATCTATTCCGATCCCGCCTCCACCTATGTTATCATGACATCATCAAATACTTTATTCATTTTCATCACAACTTCATGATTAAAACATAGGTCGCTATAAAATGAAAAGGAGCTTTAAAAAAACTACACTCATATGACTGTGGGGAACAATGGTACTTTAGGATATCATTTTTTAATCATGTAAAGTAATTGTAGAGACCAACGAAACCCTAATCTAACATACTTGACAAAAACTAGGGCACAGGTTTAAACCTTTCCATTTTACCATACGATGAAACCCTAATTTAAACAATAAATCTAATCTACCCTAACTCACTGTAAAATCCCTAATCTACCTCACTATAGATTCCTAATTTAACAAACACCATTAACAACCCTTAATCTAATCTAATCTACTGCAAACCAAAAACAACACGACGCAATCATGATTAAGACGTGAAAGCGACGGTGCCCTAAAAATAGAAAGAAACGACATGATAAAACAAGAAAACAAAGATTTAAAGCAAAACAAACAAGACAAAACACGAACCTGCTCATTCAATCACATCGATGATCATAGAATTGCTTTAAAACACAATGATTGAATACGCATGCAAATATAAAGCAAAACACAACGAACAACAAAGATAAAAGACCTACCTCAAACACAAAAAAATCCAAGCTAACTTTTTGAATCAATTCGCACACAATATCCCTTCTCTATCATGATCAATTTGCTCAAACGAACCCTGCTATTGCTCTTCGTGCTCTTAGACTTGTAATAATAGCAATAATGATCGGCTTTAACCCTTAATAAAGGTAAATATGTGAATTTCTACCTACACTGACAATGACCATTAATGCATTAAAACGCAGTAAAGGCGGAGTCAGAACTGTAAGAGAACGAACACTGGTCCGCAGTGTGCTTCAGTCAAAAAGTAAATGACAAAAAGTGGCAGAGGCAGAACTAAAATGGAATCGGGATCTAAAATTTATAAAATTTCCAAACCTCATTCCCATTCCGGCTCCGCGTTTGACAACTAAAAACAAAACAAAAACAAATACAAAAAGTTAAATAAAAGACCACCCTAATAAAACAAAACATAAAAACCGAAACAAAACAAAAATTAAAAAAGTAGTGGAGGTGGGATCGGAATCGATCGTGATTTTGCAAATTTTGATAACAACCATCCCAATTCCCACTCCGGCTCCGCTTCCACTAATGACCAAAAACAAAGGCAAAGAAAAGACTATTGGGATAGAACCAAAAACAAGCCTCAAAAGAACTTTCAGAAGCCGATCCAGTTCTGGTTCCTCTTCCGATAGAGAAACCAAAGAAAAACAAAGTATTAGAAAAACTAGACTCCAAACTTTGTTTCAAAAACAACTAAATACAAAAATAGCAAAGGGGGACCCATTTTGACCAAGGAAAAAGATGGGGTGGTTATGCAAGGCATAACAAATGGCCCAAAGAAAATTTTAGTCACCCAGAAACTACTTGGCTTATAAACACCTTACCTTGAATGAGATTAGATATTTGTAGGATAATCTTGAGTTTGAATCTTAGATGTTATGTGCTCATGAGTTATTTCTGAATCTGAGTGTGTGCTTATATTGTGCATCATTCTTTGTAGATACTTTCTCTGCTTGTGAACAACTATACCTAAGTTTCAAGCTACATAAGTTGAGTCCTTTAACTATCGTCGAGTAAAATCCTGGGTATTGCTCCATTGCCAGACAGGTGTCCATAGCCTCGATGGAGATACCTCTAGTCCTCTCAAAGCATTTATCTGTTGTCAGACAGGTGTCCATAGCCCCGATAGAGATACTTGATTACCCGCTTGATATTGAGCTTGCTTTTCTTTCTTTCTTTCTCTTTCTTCTTTTTTTTATGGATGGAAACTCTTTTATGCATCTCTCAATACTCAGATTCAATGAATCTAAAATGTGGGTTGAGTACTACAATGGATTTCATGATAGTCTTGGAATCTGATTTTTCACTTGAAACATAGATAGAGTCATTCTAAAACAAATAGGTAATTACTCATGCAAATTTTTTTCTAATTTGGTGACAGATCTTTGATCAAAATTCATGAGATATTCACATTTACATCTTCTGTCCTTAATAACTTTTCCAACCCAAACTAGAATGATCATAAAACATAAGTTTTAGAATGAAATCATTTTCAATGATTATAATGAGAATACCTAAACCAATTTCTCTCCTAGTACCAATAGTATACTTTGAATAACAACCCCCCTAACTTGAGATGAGCAAAATAAGAATCCCCAATGAAACAAGACAAAACAAAACAAACAAACAAAACAAAGAAAGAAAACAAAACAAAATAAACAAAACAAGCAAAACAAAAACTAAAAACTAAAAACTAAAAAAAACTAAAACTTAATTACATATGATACAATATAGTAAATTCCTCTCTACCCCTGAGTGAG
Organism: Sequoiadendron giganteum; assembly: GCA_007115665.2. Taxonomy (NCBI): domain Eukaryota; kingdom Viridiplantae; phylum Streptophyta; class Pinopsida; order Cupressales; family Cupressaceae; genus Sequoiadendron; species Sequoiadendron giganteum. Next base: position 254,687,143 of record CM021110.1, read on the forward strand.
CCAAATTAACGGATTCATACTTGCCTCCCTCACTCTTTGTAGAAATTCTCTGATAAGCTCATGGATCTGAATCAAATATCCTTTCCAATACTATCATCCCTTTTGGAATGTTATTGCTCTTTAAATCCATTATCCCTTCTGGATTGTCACTTTCTATTTTGTCACTTTCTGGATTCTAGTCTCCTTGATCCTTGTCAACATCATCAATTATTTGTCCTTGAAATACATCAGAACTCTCCAAAAAGGCCAAAATATGTTGATCATCATTAAACACCTGGAAATGTCGAACATTGTCAGGAATTGCAGGGACTGAAATCAACTCCATAGAAAACCTCTTTAGATTTGAATCTTGCATCGACTCTAATATACATGCTGCAACGGCAAGAGCATCTGCTATTTGATTTGCTTCCCTTGGAATAAGAGTAATCCCAAAGGCATCAAAATCTTCTATTAAATTCTAGACCCTATTCCTATAAGCAACCAATATTTTATTATGGCAAGTGTATTGGCTACGTACTTGTTTCACAATTACCTCAAAGTCTCCCATCACTGTAAGACCAGTTACCTTCTTCTTATGAGCAAACATAAGTCCTCTTGCAAGTGCCTCATATTCAGTCACATTGTTAGTCCAACCAAACTGCAATCTATAAGAAGCAAAATAAGTTTTCCCTTTTGGGTTAGTTAGTTCAATTCCTGCTCCACTTCCTACTTTAGATTTAGAACCATCAAATTTAAGAGTCCATAACTAGTCTTTAGCTGGGAGCTCTTTCTTTTTAGAAACTACAGGGATTTTGTCACTTGTGACATGTGGCGGCTCAGACTTTTGTTGTTTATCAGAATTCGTGTTGAGAAGAAACTCAGTTAACGATCTTCCTAGTTCCTTAATTTGTTCAACAACTACCTCCTGAGCGATTTCTTGGGATGAGTGAGGATCTAACTCATCTTCTATTAACTCCTTTGGCATAGTCAAAGCCTCTGGAATAGGGATAGTGAAATGAAATAGAGATACTTCCACCTCTTCATGATCTGAAAACCCTAAGACCTGAGTCTATTCTACTGGCAAAGACGCTTCCTCTTGAGGAAGACTGACTTGTGTAATAATTGTTGCATCCTTGACTTGGAAAGAGAACTCATTGATGGGAGTCTCAGTTACCTCTTGAGATTCTTGTTTGGGCAGATCTACATGCCTTAGAATATTTATGCATGACTGACAAGTTAACTCTGAATGGTTATGATAGTGTATTCTACACCAATTAGGAAGCAATAAATTACTCAAATCAGTTTTTGTTCCTAAACCAGCCTATCTTGTTGCAATTTCCTTATTAGAACTTGCTGGTTGATGTGAATCATCGAATCGGTGTGGTCTAAGGATAGTGTATCCTCAGAACTCACTACAAAGAAAGTAAGGACTTCCTCTTACTTGTAAACACCCATCTCAGTCTCAAAGAATGCTACTTCATTTGGAGTATCATACTCTATAATCATGTGTTTGAGCCTAGGTTCACTTTCAATTCTTATCTGAGTGGCAACCCCTTTCCATGGTAACCACATGTGTGAGAAGTCCAAGGATAGATACCCTCCTATGCTTTTCATTAGCTCTCAACTTAAGAGCATCCCATATGTTTCTGGGATGTTAGCAACTTGAATATCTATATAGGTCTGGATCCTTGGGTCTGATCCAACCTGCACATGCATGTTCTTCAATTCACCTACAACATTAACTTCGGTTTTATCCAATTGAATCACCTTTTTATTGGTTGGAATAGGACTCAATCCTAACTTTTTACACATTGAAAAAGGCATGACATTCCCTGATGCTACAGAATCTAATAGGCAATTGTGTAGATTCTTTCCAAAGATTCTCAAACTTAACAAGAAAGGCGGGGTACTGGTCTTACCTTTTTACATAGCAGCATTCGTCTCCTTTGCGGGAGTCACTTTACCTTTGCCTTTCAAGCGATCTGTTTCTTCCAAAGCTTTCAATACCACCTCCCTTTGAGTTGGGCACCACTTCATGACATCAAAGAAAGACAGTGATGTCTTCTGCCTTTGCAATTCTACAACAAAATCAAACTCTGAATCATTCCTAAATTGGTACTTAGGAAAAGAAGGTTGATTACCTCTATTATGAGCATTAGAAAGTCCCTTTGGTGGGGGAGGATTGTTATTTGCATTCTGATTTGGTGGAACCATGTTGTTAGGGGGTGCAGATGTAGTGAATGGCCCTTTATTCTGGTTCCTCAGAAAGTGACCACCCTTAGATTGGAAAGCTTGAGCATCATAGACATCTTCCTCTGGCTCATTATCTCCTTGCATAGGGAATTGATACTTTTCTTCAATGGTTTTATAAGTCATGGCAGTGCTGACTGGCCCATTGCCTTGATTGGAATTTCCTGCTTGAGGATGGGCATCAGCCTGTGCAATTTTCACCATCTTCTCCATTTATGTGCAATTGACCTCAGAATGGACTGGTGTATCATGCAACCTACACCAATTTGTCATAAAATTCAAATCAGCAACATTAGTAGTATTTGATCTTTCTTCACCTTCTTGATAATTATGGGGAACTCCTCCATTGTTAGGTCCAGTGTTCCACTACCTATTGTTGTTGTTGTTGTTATTGAACCTTTGATTGTATCCTCTGTTTTGATTTTGATAATTTTGATTTGAGGAATTCTGACTCTGGAAGTACCTATTGGTGTTCTGATTTTTGGTTTTGATTAGCATAATTTCCCTAATAGTTATAACCTTCCTGATTGTTGTAATTCTGGTTTTGATTATTGGGAGGATTTTTCCTAAGTTTTGCCATGTCATTTGAAATCTAAGAGAGAGTCTTTTTGAGAGTGTCTACTTCACTTGTAAGTTGAACAGTTTGATCATTCTGCACATTTTGAACTATGACTGGGGAATGGACATGGGTTGATCCTCCCCCTTCTGGTGGTTGACCTTGAGGTTGATGTGTGGTGTCGTGCATGCTATTGCCAAAGAAAGGCACAGTTGGTGGAGCTTGCAACTCAGATACAGGTCCATAATGGGAATAAGACGTCCCTGGGATAGTATTGTATAACAATGGATTAGGCATCTGATAATTCATTGGAGGAAAAGTTGGTCCTAACCCTCCAGATTGCAGATTTGTCTATTGTTGCAATTTGATAGCCAAATGATAAATCTTAGACAATGAGTCAATCTCATTAGGTTGATAAGTTCTTTGCAAGAATAGGCCAATCAAAGGATCAACAGCTCTCAGATATGCTTGTATGGCCATGGCTTCCGGCACTAGGTAAGGCTCTTGTAGCCTATGATACATTCTATGGAACCTAGTGTTGAACAAGGGCAACAGTTCATGATGTTCCTTTCTGATGGTGGCAAATTGGTGATACAATATTGCAGGGTCCACATAAACCCTAAATTGATTAATAAAAGCATTTTCTAAATCTGTCCAACAAATGATAGATCCCTGGGGAAAATTTAGATACCAATTATATGCCATATCTCCTAAACAATAAGGAAAAAATATACATACCACATCTTGATGAGAAACTTGAGCTCATGTGCAAGCATCTTTGAATGCTTGTATATGTTCCTCTGCACTTCTTGATTCTCCATGCATGTATTTCGGACAAAACATCTCTGGGTTCTTTGGTAAATCATGGAATCCGCCTGGAATAGTCCCTAACGGGGAGGGATTACCCACAAAATAAGCCATTGGTGGGATTGGTTGGGCAAGTGGTGGTGATAAAGGCCGAATTGGTGGTGACGAAGGCCTATTTGGTGGTGGTGTGGATGGAATTGGTGGAAATCTTGGTGGAGTAAGCGGTGGTGGTAATGTAGGTATTTCTACCCTATGACCATGAGGTCTTGGTCTAACCGGGGTTTGAAGTTCTTTGAATAGTTCATGATTAGTAGAGGATCTAAGAACCCTCTTGTATCCCTTCGGTGAAAAAGATCTTCCGCGAGCCAGCTTGTCCCTTCACGCCCTCCTAGCGCCAATTTTTGTTGATGGTTAAAATGACACAAACAACATTAAAAAAAAATATTTCTACTCTATTTCTCCTGAAAGATAAAGACAACATGTAGTAGCCTAACTCCCAAGGTCCTAGTAATTGGTTCTCAATTGTCTGATGTCACTCAATTGGTTCATGCAACTGTAATATTCAAGGGGCCTATGCTGGTAACAAAGGATTTCAAGCTATGGCTCTTTTTATCGAAATAGTTCCTGTAAATCAATGGGTTTTAAATAAAAGAAAAAGATAGAACAAAGGGGTAAACCAGTAAGTATGAACTGAATTTATCTAGTATCTGGACATATACTTTCAATGATGAATGTTTCCTAAAAGATCATAAAAACCATAAGATGATACAGTTTGTAGCATAATCTATACCACTACATACATTTTAGGTGCTTAACTAACTTCACAATTACTCTTCACAAATATTTCAAGGATTTTCAAAACAACACACATTCATTCATCATCAAAATTATAGATCAACAGACCTTTTAATAACTTCAACTCAATGACAATTTAATAAGATGATCCTTAAATATGATTCCTTCAAATGACTTTCATCATTCAAGAAACTCTTATGTTCAGCACAATCACTGCATACAGATAGATCATAACTTATCAGCCTTATCAAACAAGCAATTTAATTCCAAACACCATCTTTCGAGTAAACCTATAATTCTATTAACTATAAAGATTTAAGTACAATGTATCTCTGCAAAAAAACTCTACAAAATTCTATCTCATAGCATTAGGCAAGCCAATCCAATTCTCAATTAGCCGACCCTTACAATGTGATACCATTTGGTATTTATAGCTATACAAAAGAAGTTCAAACTTCACTTCTATTTTAGGCTTTCCACCTTTTTAGGAACAATCAACTTTCTTGGAAACTCAAATCAACTTTGATCTTGAGTCCTTACATTATATATTCAGTTTGATCTAAAAATAGAAGATAGAAATAGAAGAAAAGAAGTCATGCGCCCTCAATACTATCAGTGTTGCATGCATGCAACATGCAAGGAAGAAGAACATCATGCATGCAAGATTTTTATGCATGTGAAGCCGGATCTGCCATGAACTCATCATAACTGGTGAAGACATGTTGTAGCATATCCATATCTGGCCCATCAATCCAGTCATCTTCAAATTTCATCTGATCCAACTCAACTGCAGCAAACTCTTTCATACTTTTAACCTTGATCAATTCTCTCCCTACAGCTTTTATTTCTTCTTTGACTTCTACAAGCCGATCTATCACCAAGTCTCCTCCATCCTCTTTCTCCTGCATGAGTCCTTGGAATCTTTCATTCCATTTCTCTCTAACCTGACTCAAAGGCATGCCATCTTTTGTTTAAGTGAGACTTATTGGAGTATTTATGCTTGCTATATTTCTCCAATGCCTTTGCTTCAGTTAGCTGCACCAAGTTCTTGGGATCAAGAACATTAAATATGCTTTGGAACATTTGTGGAGTAAGATCTATAATCACATTATTTTGTGAATCCATGCATATCTTGTAGCAGGATTGTAGGCACTAGCTATTGTCAATATCAACTCTAGACACTGGACTGATACAGGAAACACAGTGATATGTGCAAGACCGAAGTCAACAATCCTTTGTGTTCTCCCTATCAAGTTTGCTCGTTTTGCAAAGGTCTCTTCATGTAATTCTTCAAAGCTATACTGGCCTAGATTGGTATCTGTGATATCTGACCAGTCTGATTTCACCTTGCTCACTTTCACCACTGGATTCCTATGATCAAACCTCAATGTATAAGATAGCTATTCTTGTTTCACCTTCTTTATTTTTGGTGTTGTCTTTGATGTTCCAACCGATTGATTCCTTCGAGTAGCCTCTCCTGACGTTCCTGACATCTTTCAATTCTCCTGCAAGCAAACCTCTAATTAAATCTTTAGATATCATCATAAAACATGCTTTTAAAACATACCTGTTACACCTACATCGGAGTCAGAACCAGACAGAAGCTCGAAAAAATCTCTTTTACAAAACTGGAAAACTCAAAGCAAAAACCGATATAGAAACTTCACCTAAAAACAAACGGGCTCGGAGTCGAAGTCGGAAAAGTTATCGGAACCGAGATCAAAACAAAAAACGGATTTGGTTTTCTTTGAATTTTCATTTTTTCCATATTCTATTTCCATTCCGCCTCCGCCTCCGATTAGGTTTTCATCGTTACTTTGAAGAAAGACTTTCCCATTATACGCGGAGCTGGACACGAGATGAGAATAGAATAGATAACCTTCGCAAACAAAATTCTTAAGTTCAAGATCGGTTCCGATCCCACCTCCGCCAGTTATCATATACTTCAAGGAAACCTTTTAAAACTTGGAATCGGAAATGGGATGAGAACGAAATTGATGACTTTTGTAAAACAAAAATCTTAGGTCCATAATCTATTCTGATCCCGCCTCCGCCTATGTTATCATGACATCATCAAATACTTTATTCATTTTCATCACAACTTCATGATTAAAACATAGGTCGCTATAAAATGAAAAGGAGCTTTAAAAAAACTACACTCATATGATCGTGGGGAACAATGGCACTTTAGGATATCATTTTTTAATCATTTAAAGTAATTGCAAAGACCAATGAAACCCTAATCTAATAAACCTGACAAAAACTAGGGAAAAGGTTTAAACCTTGCCATTTTACCATATGACGAAACCCTAATTTAAACAATAAATCTAATCTACCCTAACTCACTGTAAAATTCCTAATCTACCTCACTATAGATTCCTAATTTAACAAACACCATTAACAACCCTTAATCTAATCTAATCTACTACAAACCAAAAATGACACGACGCAATCATGATTAAGATATGAAAGCGACGGTGCCCTAAAAATAGAAAGAAACGAAACTATAAAACAAGAAAACAAAGATTTAAAGCAAAACAAACAAGACAAAACATGAACCTACTCATTCAATCACATCGATGATCATAGATTTGCTTTAAAACACAATGATTGAATACACGAGCAAATATAAAGCAAAACACAACGAACACAACTGCAAATAAATAATGAACAACAAAGATAAAAGACCTACCTCAAACGCAAACAAACCCAAGCTAACTTTCTGAATCGATTCGCACACAATATCCCTTCTCTATCACAATCAATTTGCTCAAATGAACCCTACTATTGCTCTTCGCACTCTTAAACTTGTAATAATAGCAATAATGATCGGCTTTAACCCTTAATAAAGGCAAACATGTGAATTTCTACCTACATCGGCAATCACCATTAATGCATTAAAACGCAGTAAAGGCAGAGTTAGAACTGTAAGAGAACGAGTATTGGTCCGCAGTGTGCTTCAGTCAAAAAGTCAATGACAAAAAGCGGCAGAGGCAGAACTAAAATGGAATCGGGATCTAAAATTTATAAAATTTCCAAACCTCATTCCCATTCCGGCTCCGTGTCCAACAACTAAAAACAAAACAAAAAAAAATACAAAAAGTTAAATAAAAGACCAACCTAATAAAACAAAACACAAAAACCGAAACAAAACAAAAATTAAAAAAGTAGTGGAGGCGGGATCGGAATCGATCGTGATTTTGCAAATTTTGATAACCATCCCAATTCCCACTCCAGCTCCGCTTCCACTAACAACCAAAAACAAGCCTCAAAAGAACTTTCAGAACCTGATCCAGTTGCGGTTCCTCTTCCGATAGAGAAACCAAAGAAAAATAAAGTATTGGAAAAACTGGACTCCAAACTTTGTTTCAAAAACAACTAAATACAAAAATAACAAAGAGGGACCCATTTTGACCAAGGAAAAAGATGGGGTGGTTATGCAAGGCATAACACTATGTAGTGTATGTTTGTCTCCACTTTTATTTCTCAATTGTACAAGGTTGGAAACCTACTTTGAATATCTATTTGGTTTGATTATTCCTCCTTTTAGCTTGATGAATTATTATTTTCATTTGAGGGGAAATTGTGGGGTTGATGGGTCTTTGCTTCTATCAAAAAGCCTTTGTTCTAGGCTCCAATAAAATGGTATGGTATAAAAAATATTCCCTATAAGCCTTCAACTCATTATAAGACCAAGGAAATAAATTCTTAGACTTTTTAAATAATCCAATTAGCATTAGCTTCCTCATTTTCTTCAATTTCTTATCAATGTAGATCATTCTAGGAGCTTCATCAATTCCTAATTTTACTACTTCCACGTAATCCTTGCTAACAAGCTTGCTTCTTGAATTCTAAAATATAAGAACACACAATTAAAGTCTTTTAAATTAAAAAATGGAAATATCCTTCTTCATAATATAGCTCAAATATTAGTGTCACTAAGCCATTGGGTAAGGTGTACATAAGAACTTCAAATATAGCATGTGTGCAATATTGAGGATTTTATGTAATGTGATCACAACTAGTAGGCATATTGTTCACTGTCTTCCTAAGTTGTTCAAATCTCTTCAATGGTGTATCCAAGGTAGAGATAGAAATATTATTGGTAGGAGTGGAATGGGATATAGTGGAGGATGTGTAAAGAGGGTGAAGGTTAAGATGTAAATATATAGTAGTGGAGGGGGAAACCACATTGCAAAGTGATTTCATCATAAATTGAGGAGTGTTGTGAGGACCATTTGTAGGTAGAGAAACAATGGAGGTAAAGGTGATGGTGAGAATAAAAATAGGAATGAAAGAAGAGTTCACACTAGGAGTTACAACATGGGTGGTGGAGCCCATGGAAGTGGTAACTACAATATAAGAGGAAGGATTGGAAGATGATGAAGGGTGGGTAGGTGATGTAGTCTGTAAATGGGGGTCTTATCGAACAACCAAATCTAGTAGATAAACACACAAAAATTTATACAACACTTGATCTAAATTATAATTTTATTCGAATATAGAAATGAAATTTCAATCAATTTGAGGAATACAATCAAATATGTAGAAAAAATATCTGCTGGAAATAAATCCCCCTTTCTTCTTTTCAATCTTCATCCTTAATCTTGTTCTTTTCAATCAATTTGAGGAATACAATCAAATATATAGAAAAAATATCTACTGGAAATAAATCCCCCTTTCTTCTTTTCAATCTTCATCCTTAATCTTGTTGTCTAGAAATTAATCTCTCTTCCCTTATATCTTCTCTACAATCAATTACATATAATATTCAATTGTTAAAAATGATTCTTTTAATCACCTCATAATGATGTAGGTTATAATTTCCTTAAAATTTAAATAATTGAGAGCAATTTAAAAAAAATAGATATTTTAGAGGTTCTTGAAACCTTGTCAACTTTTGATAGTGGTTTCAAAACTAAGAAAAATTACATTCAAATTAGCCTCCAACATCTTCATCATGTCATCCTTGAAAACTTTCCTTAATTTTTACAAGGGTTGAGTTTCATGTCACATTTTGATAAGGTCTTGACAACATTTGTTGGGTGCTGACAAAGTTGTGACAACCTCATCAAGAGCCGACATTAGTTTTGGAACCAACTTCAAATATTAAAAATTCCTTTGTAAACTAATTTTATTTTTCTTCTTCTTGACACGTCATTGGTGATGTTGCCAAGAGGTCATTTTATTTTCTTTCTTCAGAGGTTATGAAAGGTGATTTGAGTTTTGACAAGGTTGTGAAAACCTTGTCAAAAGTTGATAATGGTATTGAAACCTCAACAAAACTCTGATGCCACTTTCTAGTAATCTTTAATTCAAAGAAAAAGAGTTGGAGACAAGTTTTGGAACCCAAGTCAAACTCTGACACAATTTTTTTTCAAAGGATTATGAATGGGTTATCGACGAGGTTGTGAAAACCTCTTCAAAATTTGACAAAAGGATATTAAACCTCTTGATTTTGGGTAAAAGCATAAAGTTGTGTCACACTTTTTAAAGGAAACAACCAACACTGGTCCAACTTTTAAACTTGAATCACTAAAAAGTGGCATATATGTTTTAATTTTGAAATGATGTAAACTAAAAATATATAATTTTTTTAGTATATTTTATACTTGTATTTAAAAAATAAAATAAAAAATTATTTGAATATAGTTGTTTATAAATTGATACTATAATTTAGTTGTTGAAAAGATGCTAAAAAAATGAAGTCACATGAGACTTCAACCTTTATTTAATAATTTTTATTTTTTCTCCTTCAATTTTTTTGTGTGTATTTATAACTTGAAACTTTGGTACATGGATATATTTTTTTCCAATTTTGATAAATATATATTTTTAATAAATATTAAAATGTGTTTGTATTAAAACACAATTGTTTCCATTCTATGTCAAATTTTATATTATCTATTTATCTAAAATGGAAAAAAATTATACCCTCTTGATATAGATTCTTTTATCTAGTGCATCATATTTTTTTCAAAAAAAATTAATAAGTTTTTTACTATTTTTCCTTGACATGGTAATCAACCTAATATTTTATGTCGATAACCTACTTTTAGTAAAAATAAAAAGGAAAATATAAATAATAATTTAGTTATGAATATATATATATATTTGAAAACTAGACTTATGGGTCTACAAAATGGTATTTTTATATTTAAAACAAATTGTTATTTATATGAGTAGAAATTGTTGAAACACAATTTTTTTCAAATAAATTTATTTTTTTGGTAAATTGCCTTCAAAGTGGTGCTACATATACATTTAGCCAACAATTTTAGTTGGAAAATTTGTGGATATATCTAACTTAGCTAGAATGAATCTTAAAAGATCATATGTTTGACCAAAATATATTTTTAGTTAGAAATACTAAAATTCACTTGTGTTGATAAGTTGGTTAAAAGTGTGACACAACTTTGTACTTTTACCCTTCTGTCAATTTTGTTAGAGTTGATGAGATTGTGAAAACCTCTTTGGAAGTCAACATGGGTTATGAAACCTCTCAATTTTGTTGATTCTTCCAAAATTAGACAAATTTAAACAAATTTCATCTAAAAAATTTTCTAAGTAGTTGTAGAAAACAAACCAAACAAAATAAAACTAAAACTAAACCTAAACCTAAAATATTATTTATTGATATAGGATTTCTTGTGAACCCAGATGCTCCTACATCAAACATGCCAAGTAAGTTAAACATTCCATGAGTGAATAAATCATGGACATTTTGGTAAATTCTAAAATAAGAATTTCATACTTCCCAAGTTCTAAAGCATTCACCCAAGTAGCTTCATCAACTACTTTTTTCTTCCACTAGACTCGATATTCCTTGTATGCTTTTCCCCTTGTTCTTTAAATTGCACAAGAGACCTCTATCCACTTCTAGCTTATTTTTAGGAAACTAGTGTTCCTATTTTGGTTAATCCTTTAAATCTAAATGTATATTCCCTTGTGCACTCATTTCTCTTGCATAATACCTATACAAGTTAGCTACATTGAAAACTAAGGAAATATTTATTCCTTTTGGAAGCTCAATCTCTTAGGAATTTGATGAAATTTTATTTAGAGCCTTGCATGGTCCTATCTTCTTCCATTTTAATTTATTATATGTTCCTTGAGGGAAATTTTCCTTCCTCAAATATGCCATAACTAGATCTCCCACATAAAATTATTTCTCTCTCATATTCATATCAACATGCGGTGGTGGGAAGATTCCTCTCGTTTCGACCTACGGTGGATATGGTTCGAAAGTGGGTGTCTGGGAAATGGAGGCTTAAGGGCAATGTGGAGGTCCGCATGATGGTTGGTGGCCTCTTCCTCTTCCGTTTTGCTACTGCCGAGGATTTGGTGCATACCTTGTCGTCGGGCCCATGGGTTTACGGGAAACACAATTTGGCTTTGTGCAGGTGGAAGCCTGGGTTTGAGCCTGCTATAGACCTTAACATGTCAGCCCCTATTTGGGTGCGGTTGTCGGGCTTACCCCTTGAGTTCTGGGATGAAGCTATTTTTAAGGCTGTCGGTGACTCATTGGGACAATTTATCACTTCGGATGCAGTTACTAAATCTAAATCAAGGTTAGTATTTGCTTTTTTTTGTGTCAACATTTGCATTGATAAAGTTCTCCCAAATTCTATCAAGCTTTGCTCCAAGTTGGGAAACTGGGTTCAACCCGTCTGTTACGAAAATGTAGTGGTGTAATATCAAAGATGTGCTAAAGCGGGGCACCTTATCTCTGATTGTAAATCGGCAGTCAGTAAGGTGGTTGTGGAGGCGTCTGCATCTGACCCCAAGATCCCGATTGAGGATGCTGCGAGGCCGTCGAGTGATTCAGAGATTGTTCCTCTAGATTTGGTTTGGTCTCCTATGCATTCTCTGAGTCCTCCTTCACCTGGTGTTTCTCACCCTATTTCGAAACCTAATGGCTTTGCAGTTTTGGAAACCTTATCTCAGGAGGGTTCAGTGCCTCAGGATCCTGGATCCTCAACTGCTATCGCTTTGTCTATTAAGGATCTTGATAAGGGTTGTGGCCCTAGCTCTTCGACTATTGATCCGTTGTCTGTTACTTTGGGGACCTGTGGGGATCTGGTTGAAGAAGGTGAAATCTGGGAGGAAGAGAGTTCTAGATTGGTTGAAGAATCTATTGATAATATGGAATGCTTAAAGTTGGAGAAAGCTGAAGAGGGAGGGATATGGACCACGCCTAAGAAGAAGGGTAGAAAGAAGAAGGCAAATGTGGGAGGGGATTCCAAGCCTGGGAGACCCTCATAGAGATCCACTAGAACACACGAAACGACAAATGAAATTGCCCTAGGGAAGCAGAGGACATTAGAGGTGTCCTCAAAAAAAGGTCTAAGATGAGGATTTTGTCCTGGAATATTTGGGGACTTAATAGTTCACACAAACAGCGTGCCCTAAAGAACTATATAATGGAGCATAAGATTGATGTTTGCCTCCTTCAGGAAACTAAGATGTTGATGGTAAATTTTGAAAAGGTTGTTAGCTTTATCTGGCCTAATGCTTCGTTTATTCATAGTGATGCTGAGGGAGCCTCTAGGGGGTTGGCTATGCTTTGGAATCCTTCCTGTTTAAAGGGCCAGGAATTATTCCATTGTAAAAATAGCATTGGGGTTTCGCTCTTTGTTAATGGAGTTGTTTGGTATATAATTAATATATATGCTCCCAACCAAAGAAACTCGAGGAATTGTCTTTGGAGGAATATGGTGTCTAAAATTAATATGAATAAGGGCAGGCAATGGCTAGTGGCTGGAGACTTCAACTCTCCCTTATTGCCATCTGAGAAAAGTGGGGGTCTCCTGGATTACACGGACAGCATGACTGATCTGGAAAATTTCATGGGTTCTTCGGGGTTAATCGATATTGACCTTCGGGGCTAGCGCTTCACCTGATCCAATAAAAGGGCGGGTGCTGGTTTGATTCAGGTTAGGCTTGATCGTTTCCTCTGTTCTCCCCATTGGACCAATATCTTAGGTTCTAATCTTGTCGCCCTTCCTAGGATGGTGTCTGACCACAACCCTCTTCTGCTAACCATGAATATTTGCCCTTCTAGTGGACCCTACCCCTTTTGGTTTCAATTAATGTGGAACTCCCATCCCGACTTCAAGATGAAAATTGCTGAGTGGTGGAATATTTCTGTCCAAGGGTCCCCCATGTTTAGGCTATATTATAAACTCAAACATATTAAACTGATGGTTAAAGGTTGGAATAGGAATGTGTTTGGTGATGTTTTTCAAAAAAAAAAACAACTTGAGGGGAGGTTGAGGACCTTGTAATAGGATATGGATAAGGGAGATGTCAGTCAACAGATTAATAATCAGGAAAAGGATGTCAGAATGGAATGGGAAAAAGTTCTAAAAAATGAGGAGGTATTCTGGAAGCAAAAATCGAGAATCCAATGGCTGAAGGAAGGAGACAGAAACACTTCCTTTTTCCATGTCTCTGCAGTCAAACACCGGAAAAGGATTAAAATCTCTAAACTGTTAAATAATTCTAGGGAGGTGATTACTGACCAAGCTCTTATTAAGTCCTGTGCGACTGATTACTTCAAGGAGGCTCTCTCAGCCCCTACAGGGGTTCCAAACTTGAATATGGATGAGTGGATGCTTCGACATCTTCCTGAGTCCATCTCTCTGGTGGACAGCTTGAGCATTCTTAAGAAAATTTCCATGGAAGAGGTAAGGCTAGCTACTTTTAGCATGGGGGCATTCAAAGCTCCTAGCCCTGATGGGTTTCCTCCGAGGTTCTTTCAAATTTTTTGGGATACTGTGGGCTGGGACCTAGTTCTTGCAGCTAGGGATTTCTTCCAATCTGGTAAGATTCTTAAACAAATGAATCACAATTTTATTGCTCTTATACCTAAGATTAGTGAGCCTCTTTCAATGTCTGACTTCCGTCCTATTAGCCTATGTAACACTATCTACAAAATTTTCTCTAAGATTCTTGTCAACTGTCTCAAACCTCTTCTTGACAAAATTATTAGCCACATTCAAAAGGGGTTTGTTCCGGGGAGGCATATTCTTGAAGCTGCTTTGACTACCCATGAACTATTCCACTCTATGGATAGATGTAATAATGCGGAAATGGCGCTTAAACTTGATATATCCAAAGCCTATGACAAGGTTTTGTGGGAATTTATTTCTAAAGTACTTGTTAAGTTTGGCTTTAACAGTCAGGTCATTGAGCTCATTATGTAATGTGTTAGAACTGTTAAATTCTCGGTCCTGGTTAATGGATCCTCCTACGGGTTCCTCTCTGCTGGTAGGGGGCTCAGGCAGGGAGATCCTCTCTCTCCCTAACTCTTTATTATTGTTGCTGATGTGCTTAGTAGAAATTTTACTAGTTTGTTGTTAGAGGGCTCCATATCTGGTGTTAGAGCGGCTACCTCCCTCTGTCCGATTGTTATGCAACAATTTGTGGATGATACTTTCTTATTTGGGAAGGCTTCTGTTTTGGAAGCTAGGAAATGGAAATCCTGTCTTAATAGCTATGCCTCCTGCTCTAAACAGTGCATCAACTACAACAAGAGTAAGATTTATTTTTTTAATTGCTCTCCTAATTTGGAAAACAGGGTGACTGCGATTCTTGGATGTGTCACTGACTCTCTCCCGTCGGTTTATCTGGGGCTTCCTCTTACGGTCAAGGAGGTTCAATCGGAGTTTTGGAACTCTATTCTGGAAAGGATTCAGAGGAAGTTGGTTGGGTGGAAAGGATCCTTACTTAGTCATGCTGGCAAGTTGCAACTCATTACTGTGGCCATACAAGGTATCCCCACCTACTTTCTAACTATCTTTAGGATGCCTATGTATATAGTGGAAAAGTTGGAAAGGATTCAAAAGAATTTTCTTTGGGCCGGGACTAAGGAGAAAAAGAAGATTGCTCTGGTTAAATGGGAAATAGTCAGTCAGGCTAAATCTAAAGGGGGGATTGGAATAAGGAAGATTGCTCCCTCTAATAGGGCACTGGTTGCTAAGGTAGGGTGGGATCATTTAAGGAATTCCAAGGACTGGTGTAAAATCTTGAACGCCAAGTACCTTCAAAACTGGCCTCTGATTGATTGTCTTTCGGAACCCCACCCTCTCGGTTTGGTTATCTGGAGGAGTATTTGTAGCATTCAAGGTCTGCTAAAAAAGGGGACAAAATGGAAAATGGGGAATGGGATCAAAAATAAATTCTAGGAAGACGTTTGTTTCTTAGATTCCCCTTTGGCTGCTTCTGACTTTAGGGGGGTGATGATTGTTGCTCAAAGATTCTTTGGGATTTACATCTGTGACTATGTGTCTGGCCCTCCTGGTGCTAGGATTTGGAGAGAGCTAGCCCTTTGTTTCCCCCACTCCCAGGATCTTAGTCGTCTTGCTAGATCGATTCAGGTGTTACTATCCAAGTTTAGACTTCCTTCCTATGACAGAGAGGATGAATTCTTTTGGGCCTTAGATAAACAGGGGGATCTCTTAGTCAGATTCATTTACAGTCTATTGACTAATGTTAGTCTTGTGGAAGAACACTGGAGGAGAGTTTGGAATAGGCGCTCGATCCCTAAAATATTATTTTTTTCGTGGACAGACTGTCACAATAGGATTCTGACCCAGGACAATTTGAGAATACGGGGTTTATGCTTTCCCAATCGATGCTTTCTCTGCAAAGAGGGGGAAGAAACTGTCAATCACCTATTGCTTCACTGCTTGTTTGCTGCTGAAGTTTGGGGGATGGCCTATGAGAAATTTGAGGTAGAGTGGGTTATGAGAAAGGATCTTTTATTGTTTATTATGGGATGGAATGGGCCTTTTTTGCATCCTCTAGTTTGTAAAATTTGGAGGCAGACCCCCCCTATCCTGGGTTGGTGTTTATGGAAGGAGAGGAATAATTGGGTCTTCAGGAATACTGAGTGGAGCCCCAAGGAGGTGTTTGGGATTGGTGTTAGGCTCGTAGAGGAGAATATCTTCCTCTTTGATGGAAAACTTCCTAAGGTTGGGCCGAGGGACTTTGAAATAAAAATGGCTAAGAAATGGCACCAAGAACTAAATGCTAATGCCTTCGACAATGGGAAACTATTAGCTAGGAGGAACACCAAATGGGAGCCTCCAGATTGTGGATGGTTTAAAATTAATTTTGATGGTACTGCTAAAGGGAGTCCAGGAAGGGTAAGTATAGGTGGGATTATAAGAGATTCTATGGGAAACATAGTGGCAGGGTTTGCTGGTGGCATAGGGATTCAATCAGCCCTTGTTGCTGAGGCTCATGCACTATTCATGGGTCTCAAAATTATTGTCTCTCTAGGAATTGTTAATCTTCATATTGAGGGAGATTCCAAGGTGGTGACGAATGCTGTGGAAAAGGAAAGATTCATAGGTTGGAACACCAAGGACATCTTATTGGATGCTAGTTTTCTCATGTCTAAATTAAGAGACAAAAAAGTGACTCATATTTATAGAGAAGGTAATAGTGTGGTGGATGCGTTGGCAAATCTTGGCTCGGGGTGGGACTCGGCTAGATGTTGGAGGAAATCAAAACAATTGTCGCCAAACATTCAAGCTCTGATCGACCGGGAAAAGGCTTACATGGTAAATAATGACTTACAACTTCTGGATGATGAGGACTGACAGGGGGGCCCACTGGCATTTTTGGGTGTGGTGGTGGATTAATGCCTTTTGGGGTATGAAGGACAGGTGGAGTGCCATGGGAAAAGATGAGAGGGTGTGGAGTAGGGGAAAGGGCATTCACGTGTTGTTTCTTTGGGATGGGAGAATGGGTATAGCTTATAAAAATATGATGATGAGATGGCAGGGAGGAAACGTTATTGATGTGATCAAGCCTAGATTTGGTGACGTGATATGGGTTATTTGGAATGCCGTGTTTGCTTCTCGTGAGGATGATGGTACTATGAGTATTAATTTTTGGGAGAAAAGGGTACTTGGTTTACCTCCCAATTATTTTTGGAGATACGAGTGTATGAATAATGATGAGACCATCCAAGATGCATTTTGGTTGTATTCTAGAGGTTTTGCGCTGGCTAATTTAACTGGTGGTTCCTTCAACCTTGTTTGGTTGATTACTAATGTTAGCTTGCTGGGTTATCTGCATGGGATTTTGTGCCTTTCCTACCTTTCCACCAACTTTTGGCTCCTTCTTTGGTATCAAAAAATCATCAATTATGGTGTCTTTTCTCACTGTTGCTTAGTTCCCCTCCATGTGTGTAAATGGCTTGAGGGGATTAATTGTCGTAAGCCCTGCATTAAACATCCTTGTTTGATTTTTGTGCACAATGTTTGGCTCTGGTTTTTTTTGCATTTCAGATTTTTTCCTAATATTCCTGACAGTATGGGTGGAGATCGGGTTCGGACAGAGTTGGATAGCTGTGATGAATTCCGGAATAACCCTCTGGTCTAGCATATCTACGTTGAGGGAGGTATTGCCCCACTCATGGAGCATTTGGTTGGCCATGATCCCATCCTTTCAGGACAATTTGCATGTTCTTGGAAGGATAGAAGGGTTTCTGTTGGGGGGATTTCATTTGAAGTTAGCGAGGAGGTCATTGCATAGGCCACGGGCTTGAGCTGTGAAGGGAAAAAATACCCTAAGCACACCAAAAAGCCAGACCACGAGAGCCTTAAGGCTTTCTTCAGAGGAGAGGAGACTCCAGTCAGGAGTCAGGCGGGGTTCGAAAGAGCTGAGCTCCCCAAGCCATGGGATATGGTTTGCATGGCTCTGATGAAATATGTGATGTTGGAAGGTAGGTATAAAACTTGTTTTTTCTATCACTTCCCTCTACTTAACCATCTCAGATATAAAATGTTGCTTAGCTTTCCATTTTTCCTTCTTATGGACCTGGAGAGCTCGGTGGATAAATGTAATACGGCGACCTGTTGTAATCTTGGTGATCTCCTGCCTCTCTCGCTCCATCAGGGGCTTATCTTTCGCCTGTACCACTTTCATCTCGCCCTCTGCCCGCCTAAAGTCATCTCTATCCGTGTTGAGAATATTGATCCCATTTCTTCGATTCACATCTCCCCGACCGAGTCCATGAGCCCTCCTCGGAAGCCTGTTGCTGATAATGTGGGGAGTATCAAAACCAATGTGGCCAATAAGAAGCTTAAGGGTGGGTTAGGCTTGGCTCATGCTAGGGCGACGGAAGGGCTCTGCGAGCTAAAGGCCACCCAAGTTGACATGGCTGCTAATGTCACTAAGCTGAAGATGGGTAAGGAGAAAGGTTTGCAAGCTACGATTTCTAAGGAAGGCAAGGGCAAGGGCAGGAATGTGGTTGGGATTGACTCCAAAGGGGAAACGGTTGTTGGAACCACAAAGCTGACTGGTGGGGAAAGTGGTAGGAGGAGATCGGGGAGGCTGGCCAAGAACAGCAAAAAGAGACTGATTATTGAGGACTCGGAGGTGGAGCAGTCAGACAACAAGGGTTACAAGGAGGAAGAGTCTGACAATGAGACTGATGATTTGGGGAAGAAGCCCTTGCCTATTCTGATGGACGGCAAGACTCCTTGCCATGGCTCTGACTAGCACACTCCGTTGGTGACTGAGCCTAGTAAGATGCAGGAGACTAGGGATACTAGGGAAGATTTGGATATGGTGGCGAAGAGATTGAACACCCTGGACAAAAGATTTAGGGGCTTGACCTGCTCTACTATGAAACTGAGCCACTCTGTTACTAGTGCGCTGTCAAATGTCATAAAAGAGGAACTGGAGGGGAATAATAGCCAAGAAAACAAAGAATGGGTGGGCGATGAGGCAGTGGACCTCCTGATCAAGAACTGGGACGAGGCCAGTTAGCTGCGCTTGTTGGTGGTCTGTCGTCTATTTTTCGGCTATCAGTGTGCTATCCTTGGGTTGTCTCTGTGGTTTTTTTTGTTAATTTTTCCTGTTGTTGTTTCGTTCCTTTTTGGCCCTAGTGGCTCGTTGTGAGGGGTACAGCACCCCGTAAATGTTGTTTAACTTTTCAAAAACATATTCCTTATACTTCATGTCACTTTTCTCTATATTTTTCTTCACCTCTTTATGTAGCTCATGTAGGTGGTCAACAAAATCCTCCACTACAACACTCTTCCTAAATTAGTAATATCCCTTAATTCATTTACTCCTATTGGGTTGGATCCATAAACAATCTAGAAAGGACTTTTATATATTCTTCAACTAATTTGATTTTTGTAAGAAAATTCAGCTTGTGCCAATATCAAATCCTATTGATCAGGTTTATCACCTACTAAAAATATCAAATTTCCCAAACTCGTATTGAAAATTTATATTTTCCATCAATTTGTGGATGATAGGCTAAACTAAATCCTAATTATGTACCAAATTTTTTCCACAATGTACACCAAAAGTGGCCAGCAATTTTTTTTCCTTATCATAGACATTACTCTTTGATAGTCCATGCAATCTCACCATTTCATTGAAAAATAATGTGGCTATATGGGATGTATCATTAGAATTCTTATTCTTACACGGGGTAAAATGAGCCATCTTTGAAAATTTATTTGCCACAAAAAAACATTGAATTATTACCTCTTTGTGTCCTCACTAGTCCAAGAACAAAATCCACACTTATATACTCCCAAGGTATTTCTAGTATGGGCAATGATTGATGCAGTTCTATATTTTACCTTCGTCCTTTAACATACTATGAAATTAGATAATTTTGCACTATGTTCTTCACATCTACACTCATCCTTCGCCAATAGTACCCTTCATTCAATTGTGCCAATTTTTATATTTTCAAAAATGTCCAACAAGACCTACATTATGTTTTTCTATTATCAAATTATCCCTCATTGATCCTCAAGGGACACATAATCTATTCTACTTAAACAAAAAATATTCTTAAATAAAACATTCCACTCATGGAGTTCTATCCTTTTCTATCGGACTTTTACAAGCTGCCCACACTTCCTTGAAATATGTATCCTCTTCATATATTTGTCTCATTGAATCAAAAAATCAATAATACTCACCCTCATTTCATTCAACATTAAACATTTCCTAATCAATGCATTATCTACTCAGTTTGATTTCCTACTTCTATGTTTCAAAACAAATGAATAAATCTATAAAAATTCTACCCATTTCATATGCTTTTGACTTAAACTACCTTGACTATTTATATATTGGAATGCATGGTGAGTTGTGTAAAACACAAACTTCTTAGGTAGAAAGTAATGTGTTCATTTCTTGAGTGCTTGCACTATTTCATAAAACTTATGATCATACACATAATAATTACTTTTCACTTCATTCAACTTCTCACTAAAATAAGCAATGGGCATTCCTTCTTGACTCAAAAATCCTCCAATTGCAGTTCCACTTGCATCACAATCTACTAATAACACTTTATTAAAGTCGGGAAATGTCAATACTTATTCTATCACCTTTTCCTTCGATGGATGGAAACTTCTCTCTACTACAACTATCCATTTGAATTCTTTCCTATGATCTTCATGATAGGTGCACATATACCACTCAAATTTCTTATGGAATTCTAGTAGAATCTTGTAAAAACATGAAAAATTTGGGCCTTAAACATACTTTCTGGAAATCATAATTTCTTTGACCTTTTCTAGGTCCATTTTCAATCCTTCTTCAAAAATTAAAAAAACTCTAAATACACCAACTTATTTTTCATAAAACTACACTTTTTTCAAATTCACTAAGAAATTCTCTTCTCTCAACCTTTGTAACATTTCCATCACATGAATCAAATGTTCTTCCTTTGTCTTACTAAAAATTAAAATATCATCTAAATATGCAATCACAAAATTTCCCAGGTATGGCTCCAACACTTCATTCATCAACGTCATAAATGTATCGAGTGTATTTGTCAACCTAAATAGCATTACCAACCACTCATACAAACCATCCTTTGTATTTAATGTCATTTTCCATGTATATAATCCTAATCTAGTGATATCCACTCTTCAATTTCATCTTGGGGAAGTATTTGGCTCCAATCAAATAATTCATCATGTGATCCATCCAAGGTAATAGAAATATATACTTTATTGTTATCTTTTTTTTTTTGTTGGAGTCAGTACACATTATCCATTCTCCATCCTTCTTAGGTATCAATACTATAGGTACAACACATGGTCTTAGGCTTTCCCTTATCAAGCCATTGTTCAAGAACTCCTACACTTGTCTATTTATCTCCTCATTCTCCATTAGTGTCTTTATTTGGAAAAAATTCCCCAAGTATCAAGTCCTTATAGTGACTTATTCTTACCATAGGTGGCAACCCATTTGGTAGTTCCTTCATCAAAACCTCTACATATTCATTCAATATTTCTTGAATCACCATTGGAAATTATTCTTTCTTCTCCTTTGTCCCAACTTCTACAAGCTTAGGAATGAAAGAAAAACATAAACCCTTGGATTGGTTTCTAATTCTTCTTCTTTGTCCATCAATAGGCTCAACACATACTCCTTTCCATATTATATTATTTTGTAAGCATTTTTCTACCATCATGTACAACTAGTCTATCGTACTGCCAAGGTCTACCCAATATGACATGACATGCATCCATGGGCATTATATCATACATCACTTCATCCTTATAATTACCAATCCAAAATTTAACTAAACATTGTTCACTCACCAATAATTGATGTCCACTTTGCAACCAAGAAACTTTGTAGGGACTTTGATGTTTAATATTTTTCAAATTCTTCTCTACTATATCTTCTAACACAAGATTGACAATGCTTCCACTATCCACAATTAATTTGCAACACTTTCCACTTGACTTAAATTTTGTTATGAATAAATTTCTCCTTTGAATAGGTTTTTATTTTTCCTTTTTAGGCCTCAACAATATCCTCATCAAAATCAGGGACTCTCCTTCCTCGGTTTTTTCTCTAAGCTTGGGTGAAACCACATTTTATTCATCTACTTGTTCCATATGAATTATTGCTTCCTTTATTTTGCCATTAATTTTTTGAACTTGAGGAAATTCAAATGCCCTATGACCAATCTCTCCACATTTGTAACATCTACTAGTGAATCTTCTTCCAAAACATCCTCTACCTCTAGAGTAGTCTCTTTTACCTCTTGAATGATATCCTCTTCTTCTAGTATATTGGGTATAGTTACTTGTTTGAGAGGTGTTGTATTCTCCTCTTTTTTATATATCCTCTTCTACTATTGGACTAGCCTCTATCATGAGATAATCTTCCCTTGCCTCTTGAATTATTTTGTATCTTTCTCACTTACTTTTTTTTACCTTCAAAGCATACTGGTAGGCTTCTTCAATGGTTCTTATTCTAACTAGGTTGACTTCACCTTATATAGACATCCACAAGCCATTAATATATCTTGATAAATTTTCTTCATTGTCTTTGACATGTCTAGCTTGAATATTCAACCTATAGAATTATTTTGTGTATTCTTTGGCAGTCATTTCTTTTTTCTCCAAATTCTACACCTTAAAAATGCTAAGGTGATAGTCTATAGGTAAAAAAAATTCCTTCAATTTCATGACCATCATATCCCATGAATTTATCTTTTATTTGCCTCTTTTTTGTCTCTCTATATAAAAATGATCCCACTACAGGGATGCATTTCCATTCAAATTTGTGTAATCAAACTTCACCCTCTTCGGGTCCTCGATCGATTAAAACTCAAAATATTTCTCCATCTCAAAAATCCAATATACAAGTTCTTCAGGGTTCAAAGTATTGTTATAACTAGGTGGATCCATCATTGGTTTACCATTGATTTTTGACACTTTAAAAAATCTTCATTTTGCATTATCCACTTCATCTTTTGTTTAAAATTTTGGTTCTTTTTCATCCTCACTTATATATTCTACATGTACTCCTCTCATTCGTGCCACTTTTGTGGTATACAATCTTGTTATTCCTCTCAAAATTTCTACAATCTTACTAACTTGTGGTGTTCTTGGTCTTGCTTGGTCTCTATGCACCATGTCTTCACTCAAGTTTTCTACAATTGCGCGATTCTTCTCTTTTCATTTCCCCATAACAAATTTTAGAAATCTTCTCTTGACACAACCACAACCAACCTTCATTGATAAAACTTGATGTAGTCTAGAAATGGGAGTCTTATCAAACAACCAAATCTAGAAACTAAACACACAAAATTCATATAGCATGATTTACTTGCAATTTTATCCAAATTTGGAAATGAAATTACAATTACTTTAAGGAGTACAATTAGATATGCATTATAGAAAAAATATCCATCAACAAAAAATTTACCCCTTTCTTCTTTTTAATTTTTATTTATAATCTTATTCTCCAAAAATTAAGCTTTATCTTCCCTTATATATATTCTACAACCGGTTACATAGAATATTTAGTTGTTATAACCAATTCTTTTAATCACCACTTACTGATGTAGGTTATAATTTCTTAAAATTTTAAAATCGACAACACTTTCAAAACTTGTTGGAGGTTCAAGAGGCTCTCAAAACCTTGTCAACTTTCGAGAAAGGTTTCAAAACCAGGTTAGAAAGATATCATTCAAATTTTCCTCCCATACCTTCATTGTGCCATCCTTGAAAACTTTCCATTATTTTTACAAAGGTTGTCAGTTGTATGTCCCATTATATTAAGGTTTTGACAACCTTGGTGCATGCCAATGAGGTTGTGACAACCTCATTAGGAGTTGGCATTAGTTTTGGAACTAAATTCAAATCCTAAAATTCCTCTATAAAGTAATTTTCATTTTCTTCTTATTGACTACACCATTGGTGATGCTACTAATAATCCTCTAATTTGATTTATTTAGAGGTTACAAAAAGTGCTTTAGGTGCCAAAAATGTTGTGACAACTCCAACACAATCATTTTTGACAAGGTAGAACTTCAATGCCGGTTTCCAAGAATCTTTCTTTCAAAACAAAAGAGTTGGACAACCTATCAAAAATTGATACAATTTTTGGAACCTAAGTCAAACTTCAGTGCAAGAATTTTTGAAAGGGTTGTGAATGGGCTATTAGGAGCTGATGAATTTGTGACAACCTTGCTGAGAGCTGGCAAGGTTGTGAAAACCTCTTCAAAAGATGACACAAGTTATGAAACCTCTCGATTTTGTAGATGTTATTGGAAGCCAACATGGGTTATAAAACCTATTTATTTTTCCAATGCTTCCAAACTTAGAAAATGACTATTATGATGCATGTCTAGGAGAGGCCCAATAGTTTCCATAACATCTGCAACCTTTTTGTTCACTAGTTATTTTGTCAAATGAGATGGTAGTAAAATAATGTTTGAAGTTATGGACCATTCTCTTGTATGGGAGCAATTTGTCATCTTTTGTTCGATAGTCATCATTAACTTGTGTAAACACTAGATGTGAATCACCATAAACTTGTAACTCTTTGATTTACCATTTTTAGCCATTTTGAGTCATGTGATAAGTGCTCCATACTCAATAGTGTTGTTTGTGCATGGAAATTTTAATCAATATGATTCAATATGTAATCACCTTGAAGTGTGATAAATTGGACTCCTACCCTTGAGCCATGTGGTGTATGTGAACCATCAAAGTATAATTTCCACTAATTGGAATGAGTAATGGTGAAGATTGATTCATCTACAAAAATTGATATGAAAGGATTACCACCATATAATGGTGCTTCAACTAACTAATCTATTGACTTATCCTTGTATTACTTTCTTCTCTATATACTCTATGTTGAACTTGCTAAGTATCAGGACCCATTTAATCATGCGGCCAGTGAGTGTTGCTTTGGATAATAGATAATTCAATGGATCTACCTTAGAGATAAGCTTAATTTTGTGGTTGAGCATGTAGTGTCAAATATTTTTTTGAAGAAAAGATGATCGATAGAAATTCTCACTCAATGGGAGTGTAATTAAGCTAATAGCCTACTAATGTAATAGATCGCTCTCTCTTTCCCAAATTCATATGTGCCAAGAGAGCGCCTAATTCTACTAATGTATTTGAAATGTACAAGATATATGGTCTATCTAGAACTAGAGGCATCAATACTAGAGGTGATACTAGGTAATTATTAAGCTATTGGAAGGCTTGCTAACATTTATCATCCCATTTGAATGTGACATCCTTGTATAGGAGATGAAATAATGGATGAATTATCTGTTATTTGTGCTATGAATCATTTGATGGATTATAGCTTCCCTTGGAGACTATGAAGTTGTTTGAGAGTCTCTAGTGGAGGCATCTCAATTATGGATTTAACCTTTGTGGGGTCCACTTTAATACCTCTACAAGACATGATGTATCCCATAGCTTTCTTGAAGTGACACCAAATATGAATCTCTTTGGGTTAAGCCTCACTTGGCACTTCCCTATTTTATCAAATATATGTGCAAGAACCTCTTGATATCCTTTCCTTGTGACTGATTTTGCTAGGAGATCATCTACATAGTCTTCCATTATGTTATAAAACATGTCATGAAAGATCACTATCATTGCTCATTTATATGTTGCACATGTGTTCTTAAGACCAAATGGCATGACATTCCAGCAATATGTACCCCAAGGATAGGTAAAATTTGTCTTATGTTCATCGTCTTGCACTATACAAATTTTGTTGTATCCTAAAAATTCATCAATGAGGGAAATCATCTCATGACATGCTATCAAATCCACTATGATGTCTATGTTAGGCAATGGAAATTTATCCTTGGGACAAGCTTTGTTGAGATATCTAAAATTTGTGCATATGTGAATACCCCTGGTGGACTTGGAAATAGGTACTAGATTGGACACCCATTCTAGATAATCAATCGGTCTTATGAATCCAACATCTAAAATTTTATGTAACTCAACTTTGACTAGTAGTACAATTTGTGGATGCATCTTACATAGATTTTGTTAACAGTTCTTTCCTCTAGATATATTGTCAAATGGACCACTAATTTTTTGTCTAATCCAAGCATGTCTGCATATGACCAAGCAAAGTTGATTTTTCTTGCCTCTAGGAATGATGTAAAATCTCATTTCTCTTTAGGTGTCAGAGATGATGTCTAGAATGTGATCTTAGGAGTGTCGGTTGTTCCACAATTGATTTTCTTGGAGTCTTCTACTAGTACTATTAATATCTCTTGTTGCTTAGTGATACTAAGGGGGTTGAATCCTTCATCCTCAAGCACCTCAATGAGGTTTTCACCCTTGGATATGTCCTTTATTTTGACTTTCTCATGATCCGAAAGTGTCATATTATGGTTTTCACTAGGGGATCTATTTTTTATTTTTATATTTTCTCTTTTGAGACTAAAGAATCCAAATTACCCCCCAAATTATGCTTTCACATCAAGGTCTATTTCAAATCATGCTTTGTGATCTCTAAGAGGCATGTCATCTTTGAGTCCCATAAACTCAATGCATAGGAATAAATCAAATGATCAATGGATTCAAGCAAATAGAAATCAAATCAATAATTCAATTCAATGATCAAATAAACTTAATCTCAATACAGTGTGTGCAGTATTTTTGGTTGATATAGGATTTCTCATGAACCCAGATGCTCCTACATCAGTAGGAGGGTGAGAGGGCATAACATTAGAATAAGCCATAAGATTTTCAATATCATAAAGAACAAATGTGTTATAAGGAGCTCCCACTAATGAACTATATAAAATAGTGGCTAAGTTAGCTAGAGATATGGCATCAAGTATATCATCAATAAGTAATTTTCTAGTAAGGGAAAGATCTTTCTTAGCTACATAGGCATCGTGGACATAATTTTATTTTTATGCATGTTCTCTAGTATGGTTTTCAGTATGAGCCTTTTGAGCATTCATATAAAGAGACATCATTTTAATTTGAGTAGCTAGTCATATTAGGGATATGATGAGCACTCCCTCATAAAGGATGATTATAATTGCAATTATCTTATATCATAAACAAACCCTAATGGAAAGGAGATACAAATATATAACCCCAAATGAATCACTCTTAGATCTAGAAATTTTGAAAAACTAGAAGATAAAACCCTAAGGAGGTGTAAGAATGGAGCGCAAAAAAATAAAAAGGAAATTAAACAACCATCCTATTTATGTGGGAGGGAGAATAAAATATATTTTACTCATGTCATATTAATATTTAGAATCTACCCTAATGTGAATAGCTAGGAATGATGAATAGAATGATGAACTGAAATAAATAAATAAAATTCTTACAAAAATAAATAAACAAGAGACATATTTAGCTATAAAACTATGATAGATGTTAGATATTGATTTTTCAATGGTGCAAAATTATCAATGATGATCAAATGAATGTGTTATAATCTTTAAATGTGTTTTCTATCACCTTGGGTCATTTTCTCATCCACAAAATCAATCCTACAAGTGAAAATCTCATCTAATGCACATATTTCACATATTTCTATGAATCTTCTCTCTACTAATTTGTATAATTCCACCTTTAACTTGCCTTGATATTCTTAAATCATTCTAGCATAAAAATTTATTCTTGTGCTTGCTAGTTTACATGGTGTGGGGATGATTACTCTCTTGTGTCAAACCATATGAGGATATTAATTTAAAAAATAGCTAAAAGATCAAGGACAACACTCAAACATGAAAGGTTCCCTAGATGCTTATAATTGAAGAATATATTTTGATCCAAATGCTCTTGGTAATATTTACAAGTAGAAAATGATAGTTATAGGATGAAAGAGATCTAGATGTGTTCTAAAAATGTAAAATAAGCCAACGTTAGATATTTAAATACAACACCAAGGGTCAAATAAAACACTTTCACAAATTGACTTAGCACACAATGATCATAAGAAGATGTCAAGTTGGCTCCAAACTAGAATTTAAATATAAAAAATAAAGACCTCATTTTTACTAGTGTGGATCTAATCTTGGACAAGAAAGAAACCAAATTGGGGATCACAACTAATCCATAGGAATGAGTATAGGTAGGAATGAATGAGTCTTAGGTTTTGTGCCTATTGTTATCTAAAACCATGCCATATGAATTATTGTTATTGCATGGATATCACTCTAATCAAAGTGCACCCAAAATATAAAGGAAAATGGTATAGGTGTGCAATTTTCACCACTACAATAATATACCTATATATTAGCTGTCAATATTTTAAATTGATAGTTTTTATTTTTAACTTATATATGTATTAGACCTATTTGACCCATAATACCAATCAAAAAAGTGATTAAAAATTAGATGCAAGGAGTATGGAAACTCGTGTAAGAGTATTCATAGAGTTTACTACCATACCTATATGTCAATAAAATAAATGGGTTGACTTTTTTTGCCATAGTTATTGATTTACAAGCCATTTAAAGGCAAGGAGTATGGAAAATCATGTAAGAGTATTCACGGGGTTTACTACCATACCTACATGTCAATAAAATAAATGGGTTGACTTTTTTTTGTCATAGTTATTGATTTACAAGCCATTTCCTAATATACAAAGAGATATTAGTCTTTTTAAT
The DNA here is from genome assembly GCA_007115665.2 of Sequoiadendron giganteum. Taxonomy (NCBI): domain Eukaryota; kingdom Viridiplantae; phylum Streptophyta; class Pinopsida; order Cupressales; family Cupressaceae; genus Sequoiadendron; species Sequoiadendron giganteum. The sequence continues at coordinate 254,715,957 of CM021110.1, forward strand.
AATACAATTACATCAAATTGGAAGTCACTCAATTATAACTCTTGGCATGTGGTGTGGAGGATTGTTCAAGAGGACACTAAAAGTATAGTGAATCTAAAGATGAGGTTGTTTAACATATTTAATAAAATACAACAAAACATGAGTTGGAATTCACCTCTAACATACATCATGGGAAAATTATGAAAGTAAATAAATTAGATATATTGGGAAAAAGAGATATTGATAGATAAGGCTCATTGAATAACATGGAGGAGAAAAATTAGAAATATGGAATTCATCAACAACATTGAAGATAATATTGAAATGGTAGAGCAAACACAAACAAAACCAAATCACACCATTGCTACACATAAATACCAAACATATAAAAAAATATTTGATTGAATTCTATAGAATTTCATTCACTCGAGATAATACTTTCATTACATTCCATTAGCTTATAAAACCGTTCATTTTTTCAACCAACCTACCTATGGAAATATAACTTCTCAAAACTAATTAACTTATTAGTTTAGTAACTATTAATGTAGTGTCGAAAAATGTCATCAGGAACATTTTCACACTTTTTTGGGTCCTCCTTGTTGAATTAGGCTTAATGTTTCCTTGAGTTAGTGTTGTAATGTGGTTGACACATTCACATTAGGTATTGGACCCTTGTGAACTAATGGATTTAAATGGTACCTTGCTAAAGTTTTGTAACTCAATTTCACACTTTTTTAAGGTTTTATTAACTAACTAGACATAATAAACCACTTTTCAACCTTAATCTTACCTTATTTGGAGTGTTGTAAAGTGTTGTAACACACTTTCACACTTCTCTAGGCTTCTCATTAATAATTGGGCTTCTTTATGCTTTAATTGGCCCTATTTTGCATCCACAAGTCTCATTTTTATTGCATATTTTCGAGGATAATCCCAACACTAATCGTTAGCCAATCATAATTTTGGTGTTCCAGGCTTGAATGGCCTAGATTTAGTGATTTGGGACTCATTCGCCACCTTGAGCAAATGAGTCCCACCTAGATCTTTTGGTCTCGAACCTTATTTCACACATTTCTAAGCCTTTTTTAAAATGGTCCCAAAAGTTAAGCCCGATGGGACTCATTCGCCACCTTGGAAAAATGAGTCCCGCGTGGCCCAAAATCAAAATTAATTCAAATTTTTGGTGAGATTTTATTCTCCTAGATCTGATGTCGGCTTGTAGTGTTGTAATTTCGGGAATTCTTACATAATTGAGTATAAATACAAGTTTCTTTCTCTCATTTTACACCTAGAAAGTTGAATGAGCATCCTTATAGAAAAATTGAGTTCACAAGAGAATTCAAGCATTCACAAGAGAATTCAAGAGCATTCAAGGGCATATTATCAAGCATTCTAGAGCATTCTTCAAGCATCAATTATCATGTCAAAGATTACATGCATCATGTTTGGTTTTGAGCTAACAATTGTGATATAGGATTTCATGAGTCAAGCAAGTGTTCAATTCTAGATCTATCTCCTTCAAGCAAGAGTCAAGATCTACATCCATTGGAGCCATCTCAAGCATATTGCAACACTTTATTGAAGGGTTTGGTGAGTTCCAACATTGTCATTTGTTCATTCATCATTCTCCATCCCTATTTGATTTCATTTCAAGGTTTAATTACCAACAAGGGGTTTGACCAAGACAAACCCCTATCCACTAACCCAACTAAATTTTTCCCTCTCCTTTGTGTGTGATTTCTAGGTCTAAGTTGCAGGTTTCCTAAGGAGCAAGATTGGAGAAAAGTTGTCAAGAGCTCAAAGTTTTCAACAAGACTTGGAGAATCTTGGAGAAGACCTTCAGGTTGCAAATCGGAGATTCGGATCCGAAAACTTGCAAAGGCAAATTGAGCAAACCGGGAAGAGCAAATTTTGACTTTGAAACTTCAAAAAAGCCCAACTAGACTGATTCGCCACTTCTAGCGAATGAGTCCTAGTTCCAATCAATTTTTAGATTCTTGCACATTCGGATACCCATTTGGAAAATTCTTGTTTCCGCATAGTTTTCCAGAATCTGGATCGATTCGCCTAGCTTGGTGAATGAGTCCTAGTCATTTCCAGATTTCCAGGTGCACACATTATGTTTTGTAGTTTTATGTGTTGTTTCATTCACTTTTTTAGGTCATTTAGTGTTACTTTGCATTCAATTAGGGTTTTACATTTCATCTTGCATTTCATTATCTTTTCCAAGTCTAAACTTGGTGGTGAACCCCTTATTAGATCATATTCAACCCCTAGAACAACCCTCTTGCAAGATCTCTTTTTCTTTTGCATTGAGATCTCAAGGGTGTGTTCTTGAGTGAAAGTTAGTGAAAATTTCCTCCTAGGTCCTAAACCCCCTAGGTGGAAAGAAAACCCAATTTTCCACCTTTCAATTAAAAACTTACATTTATCAGAAATTAACATTTACATGTTAATTTATTTATTATTATTTAATATAATCTAAACTATAAACTAATGGTGTAATACTAACCCCACCATTCCTTCCCCCTCTACACCCCCCATTATTACATCAATATAAACAAATGATGAAGCACTATAAGGAAAAAACACAACCCTTTTGGAAAATTTGATGAAGTGCCTTCACCAATTCTCCCCGCTCACCCAGGAAACACTAAATTAACTCCATTAGTGGATCTCATGACTTTCAAACCTATAAACCTCTATACAACATGGGAGAATATAAAATATTTTGATCATCTATGCATAATGAGAGAACAATTTTCCTCTAAGATTCCACATCTAAACTAAGTGTATCAAAATCCCTCCTCTAGTGTTGCATATGAGAGAACAACTCTCTTTCAAAAGTGTCAATATCCCTTATCCAATGTTGTGAGAACTAATCCCTCCTCTAGTGTACAAAAGAAATTGAACCATGGTGAATACATTAATTGCACCCACAAGTTCTACCATGAAATGCCAAGCCCCCCCCTTGCTACATGAATGAACACAAATATGAAACAAGTGCTTCCCATGCAAGGTATCATCTCGAAGTGAGAAGCTAGCTCAAGATGATAAAAAATCCTCTTGCCTCCAATTAAAGGTGCATTGAGTTTTTAAGCTTGATAGGTTCTTTGCTTTTTGTATTCTTTGTTATCTTCAACATCTGTTTCATAACCCTTATTCAATTTTCTCTTTTCATGGTGTATGTGACATTTAGCATAAAATAAAATGTAATCCAAAACACCATATACCACTAGGTAGTCAAAGTTTAACAAACCTATTTCTTTGAGAATTGCACATGATGGAAAATAGAATCCATATGTAGACATTAGGTGTTGATTTCCACTGAAAAATGCACCATTATACAATATTATCAAAGCTTCCAACCTACTTTGCTTATCAATTTATAGAATCTTTTTACTAACCTTATAAAAATGTGATACAAAGTTTCAACCCTTAAATTACCAACAAAAATTGCTAATCAACCTTGCATGCAATAAATGTGTCATTGAAACATTTTTCGAAGGTTGTAGAGGTTATTCAAATGCCCCTAAACAAACCCTCTAACTAATGGCTTGCATTGTCTAGTTATTTAAATGGTTATTTACCATATAATAGTCTGAAGAGGCATAAATAACTAGCAATCAATCAAACCAATAGTATATCTAGTTAAAATTGCCTACATGAACAATCCATCAAATATTGTAGTTCTCTTTACTTGATATGAACTATGATTTCTTCATTTATTAAGAGCAATACTAAACCCTATGCCTACTATTTCACTGTTTGAAATCTTCATAAAACAAGCAATAACAAATAACTATAGCAACTGAATAAAATAACTAGTGTACCCTATTTTTTTCTCTATTAGCACTTGTATAAAATGAGCTTGTGTTGTGTTTTGCAAACTGAAAATATCTTTAACCCTCTTCCCAATCAATCAATTGTACAAATTGACACAACACCAAGTGTAAAAAGCATGCCCTAAACCTCCTTCAATTTTTCACATCCCCTAACTCAATCTCCAAAACAAGAACGAAAGGTCGTTCTCTTCATGGCATCATTTCACTACTTTGTCTTCTACAACAAACTACTCATTAAATACTAACTATATCATCAAACGATTTTTGGCTTTTATTGTCCTATTCATCACCTTTCTCGAACATTTTGTGAGGAAATGAGAAAGATATCATGATTTCAATGAGACTATAATTTTGGATGTTAGCAACAAGAAGAAAATAGTTTGGACACCTTAGATGCAACATCAAAAACATCAAATCTACTTCACATGTTTGAAAATTATTTTCCATGGTAGAAGATCAAATATGTTTTGATACCATATTGAAATGGTAGAGCAAACACAAACAAAACTAGATCACACCATTGCTACATAGAATACCAAAACATAAAAAAAAATTGATTGAGTTCTACAAGATTACATTCACTTGAGAATATTTTCATTGCATTCCATTGGCTTATAAAGAAAATGATTTTCTTGTGGGAAACCAACCCACGTACAAGTATATAACTTCTCAAAACTAATTAACTTATTAATTTACTAACTATTAAAAACTAGCCTACATTTATTATAAATTAACATTTACATGTTAGTTTGTTTATTATTGTTTAATCTAAACTAAACTATAAACTAATGATGTAATACTAACTCCAATAGATAATGGATTACTCATATCAAATGATACATCAAATATGCCATATGGAACCTTGGATGCTAAGAAAGATTGGGTGCTTGATATAATCATGACAAGTTGCCATCAAAATCAAAGTCGTTGTGCATAATAATTCAAGGAATGTAGACAATAAAATCATATCTAATTGGCAGAATTTATCAATCTCTTCAAGATGCATCATCACCACAACATTGTCCACCAGTATTATTTGTACCAATTGGAGTTGTATAATTTAATGTTAGTGATTCAATGACCCATTCAACACTATGAATTCTACTTGTGGATTTTGATTAATTATAAGGAACAAGACTCGTAGGTTTCCAAGAATAAGTCCCAAATAAATACATATTGATTGATCAAGTGAGTTCCATCAGACAATTTTTTTTTTTAAACATGGACTCATGACTTCATAGATTTACTAAAAACTAGAATTGAGTTTTGAAGGTAGATAAATTATTTTGGTAGGAAAGTTGAGTCATCACCTCCTATTAGAGACAACCCACTATATGACAAAACTAGACACAAAAAAATAATGGGAATAATTAAAAATAGTTGCTACTTTGGATAAGGTATTTATATAGGGAGGAAAAAGAAAGGCCAACAAAGGCTTCATCAACTTCTTGAAAATCATAGATATGCACATCTAATAATTGATGATTAGGAGTTATTGATGAGAAGAACTAATATTGCACTAGATCCATCAATCATGGAATAAATTGACAATAATATTCATCTATTTGTAATAAATGACAATTTACATAACTATAATATAAGGAAATTGTACTTGTGGAAAAGACCAATAGCCCATAGCATTGTACAACCAAAGCATGAAGTACCAATCCTTTAGAAGGTCAAAATGAAGAAAATGATGACAAATTAGTAATTGCTAGGGATGCAAGAGTCATGTTTAACCTCTAATCTATGAATATAAGGGGTTTTGTAAATGGGCCTCTAAGATATATTTTACATATATTTTATAAGCTTGAAATTACCTACACTAGAACCATTGAGACATATTATGGTTGAATATGATAGTTACTCCAAAATTCCATGTGGATATGGATCTTCAAATTAAATTATAATTACACCAATACAAAGGGGATGCACATGCCAATAGAAATGACGGGGTTAAATTTTTGCCACTATTTTTCATGAGTGATAAAATTTCATGTGTAATGACATATAATTATTCAATCAAATATCTACTTCTTATTTAATGTGATGCACAATATCAATTTTGATAAATACTTAAAATTTCACTAATTGTCAAATGAAAATGTTTGCTCCATTGATCTATAAAAGACTACAACTATATCTATATTACTTACCAATAGTAGACCTTGCTAGCTCTATCAACAAAAACACTTCAACTCCATTGCAATAACAAGTTAAATGGACTATTAAAACTATCTAAATATGCTCATAAATTGGTGGCAATCATCAAATACACAAAGCAACTTGGTCAAGTACACGAAATATGGAACACACACTAAGATACAATAGGAGAAAACCCGAGTGAAATATTGTTAAAATGCCTCATGCTACTATCTTAGATGTTCATATTATAATGACAAAAAACGCATACTCTACAACCCCATTATTACATTTTTGTCTTCATTTTACACTATCTCTATAATTGTGTTATTTGAGCCCCTTGTCCCTAATCTAATCCTTCCCTAGTCATTTGTGTCTGCTTTTCCTTCTTGTTATGAGTTCTTTGGTGTTCCAATTTATTTATTTCATTTAATTTTCCCCCTTTTGAATGCCCTTTGCTCTTCTTTCATTTCCTTTTATTTCTACCATTTTCCCCCTCTAATAAAGCTTTAAATGTTGGTCCTTCCCCTAATCCATGTTCAAATACCCTCTTTATCTCTATTAAAATATGCTTTCTTAAGCTCACTTTAATGTTTCCACTCATCATGAGATGCCCCCCTTTAAGCTTAATCTTTCCCAATAAAGAGAGCTCGATTAAACTTTGACATCACTTCACTTTTGCGCACAAGTAGCTGACCTTGACCTTTTACTTTCTTGAGACAAAATTAAAATGCTAATTATCATAAAGAACAAGCATTCTAATTTTTTTTTTATCAAGCATACATATTTCACAAAATATGGAAACAAATAAGAAATATGTATTTCACATCCAATCTTTGAGATAATTTTTGTAAGGACCCTAGCATTGTCGTAGAAAAACCTTTAACAATGTGTGGCTATTTTCTAAGGTTTTCAATGAGTAAGCTAATTCCTTTTATGGTTTTTATTTTATTTTCAAATAATTTTCTAATGCTTTTTTAGGTTCCTCGATAATCTCCCTTCTTGATATCCATCCCATTCATCCTCATCCATTTCATAATCAATTTGGTCCCATTTTTCAATCTCATATCCTCTCTTTCTCCATTGACAAGATTAGTTGATGATCATAAGTTGTTGACAATTTTTAGAGAGGATGAATTGCTGATCTACTATGCTTCTATGTAGGGATTGTGTATGCTTCTAAGTCTATAACATTTTCTACCCAACTGACCATTGGAGATATTGCATTTCTTGAATTCTTTCAATTAGTTATTTTGGTTGTACAAGGTGTATAAGTTGACTTGTAGAGGTATGACATCAACATGAATCTAATTCTAAGAAATCTAGTTATAAAGTGACAAGTTTAAAGATCTTCAAAGTGAAATTGAATGTGAATATAAACCATTGAGGATTGTTATGAATGATCCAATAACATTCCATCCTTCCCTTTCTTTGATATTGTTTTATTGTGAACCTTACACATGAATGTTAAAAAATGGACAAGAGAAGTTGAAAATGATAACAATCTTCAATAAGTTTTAACTAGATTAAGAAAATTATGTGTTAAAACAGGGAAATTAAGAAACATGTGCTTAAAACTAGAGGGAGCCCTCTAAAGGTTCAAATATGTTGAACAATGGAGCATGTATGGCAAAGCTATAGTATGTAAAAGTACCCTACTAAATATTTACAATTGCCACAATACTAGGGTGCAAAAAGCACTTTCATCCATTAAATCTCCATTTGTTTTTCAAACTTGTAGTGGAAAAACATATTACAAAGTATACAACATTTTATTTCCAATGGATGAAATGTTAAATTTTTCTTATACAAATTGAAAGTTATATTTTTATCATCTTTTCAAAATTACACACTAAAAATTCAACAAATCTATAGTTAACTTTCAACAACCATATTATCTTTAATACTATTAATATTTATTTAATATGGCTATTCATTCAAAGGCTCTAGAAAAATCCTTTACACAAACTAAAATTGCTTCAATAAAACACATTTGTTAGGTGAACAAAGCTTTAAAAGTTGTCACTACCTAAAATAGATTCTTTAATACTCCAAAGTCTTCAACATTCTTATCCATAATTTAGTAGTCTTTTAAATTTCAACCCAACTAATGTTCAATGCTTTCCAAATTCTACATTGCATACATTAGCCTTCGATATTGTGTCAAAACATGTTTCCTTGTTTTCTCAAGATCTGTTTTTTCCTTATCCACAATCTAGGAGTCTTCTAAATTTCATCTGAATTGATTTTCAGTGCTTTCCAAATTCTACAGCTCATAAAATCAGCCCTCGCTATTGTTTTAGAACATGTTTCTTTTTCTCAAGATCTACTTTCTTTCTAGTTAATGTTAAGATGCCACAAATAATCTACTCCATTTGTATTCAATAAGCAATCACTCACAAGCATACACTTTAATGTCAAATAAGAGATAAGGGAGGAAGGGGAAACAACACAACAAAGACAAAATATCATTTTAGCACTTCAATAATGAACAATTTACGAGACACAAATTACATCATATATACACATTAATTTTCTTGATTTTGTATATCTCGGATCAACCTCCTCATAGTATGTTCAAGAACAAAAAGGGAAGTATAACATTAGGATAGGCCAAATATAAACATAGATTCCAAGTTCCACAAACTTGTATCTAATTGGGTCAAATTTACAAAATCTAAGGAGCATAACACATTATTGCCCCATAGGAATAATACAAATTCCAAGTACACCAAGGAACCCCTTTAGGCAATAATCAAGGAACCAAACAAGGCGAGTTTACCATAATATGTAATTTATACACTAACACATTAGTATATCTCGCATATTACATGAAACTTGTATTTTTCTTACAGGAACTTTGTATTTCCAACACTTATCTTATAAGATGTTCAATCACTATTAATTTTCCAATCACAAAAAGAGGAAAAAATCATTCAAAATTTATTCACAAATTTTAAGTATAGATATGTTCCAATTAGAGTTTTGAAGTTTGTTGAAGACCTTTTGCGCATTAATGTGTACTTGCTAAGATTATACATTCTAAACGTGTAACACAATCAAATGAAGGGAAACATTGGTATTCTAGTTTCAGTTCAATAAAACTGGTACCTTATAGAGTTTTACAATAGAATTTGTGTAAGAAGACATTAACAACAACTTACTGAAATCAAGAAACTATAGTCTTAATAAATGTACTGTAAATTCTTATCTCAACCATAAGAGTGTGATTCCAAAATTTAATGTCCAAACACAAACCCACAGATGGTCTAATCATAAATTTATTGATGCTACAAAAGTGTTATTTCGTTTAGGTTGATGTCTCTGCTATTTCCCATCACTCTTTCTCAAAAGTTCACATGCTAATGATTGGTGATATTTAAGGCATTGAGCACTAACTTTGCCTCAAAATTGCTGACTTGCTTTATCTGGTGTGGAAATTAGCTTTAACCACATAGCAGAAAGCTAGGGGTATTGCTTTTAGTTACAATTTAAGTCCACACATAAAGACCAAAAAGATAAGTGTAATAACTCAAAAACTTCAAAACCATCGAGCGATCCACATGAACTAGCCATATACGTTTGATTTGATCCTGCTACAATAATAACACAAGCCCTTTAAATTATAATCTTAAAATGCAGATTTTATTATTCATATTTTGACATGCACATTGTTTAAAAGTTCGTACGGCTTGGAAGGAATATAGCACGTCACTTCTGCACATGGAAATCACTAAAATGAAAATCCCACTCCATTCGTAAGTTTGAACATATTTACTTAGGAAATTCTACGATTTGAGTTGGAGATGGTATGTCGTTCATGTATCCTTATTATTTGAGCATTTCTTTAAGGATAAATGAATAATGGTTAACTGTGTCTTGGCTAAATCAATGAGGAATCATAATTAGGTTCTGCAAAAACTGTTCAGAAATGTCATTCTAAATGTTCAAAATGAAACTAAAATATCAACTTGAAGAAACTGGAATTGAAAATAAAAAAGTACAAATAAAGTTTATAAATGAAAAGGAAATGGAATCTTTGAGATATATTTAGTACTTGAAACTATTAGCATTTGTGTTTTAGACAAGATCTCGAAACAAAAAATTTATAGGTTTGACGATGGCTAAAATTTCCCTTGTTTAAAGATTTAGCTGAGTTTTTCTTTGAATATGTGAAGTTCATCTTTAATTACAGAGTGCACATTACTTCTAGATTGAACACCAAATATCGAATCTGATGTTTGGTTACCTATTAAGGCCATCTAGTAGCAATAAATGAGATGATTTTTGCAACTTCTAAAATCTGTGTATCTGTTTGCCTGATTCCTCGAGCAGAAACTGTAAATATATAACAGGACATTGCTAATATATAAGTTTTCAAAACTGAAACTAATGAATAAATTTACATAAAAAGGAGAGTCGAAAAGAGAATTTCCAGTAAGAAAATCTCAAAAAAGTATAGTGTCATGGAATGCAGTCATCACTAGATGGTCGTAATATGCATATGTTGAAAAAGGACAATACTTTAAGCAATCAGAGCCCTGAAGCAGTGTATGGAGACTCATTATGAATAAAAAATGAATTTATGGTAGATATAGTTTTAAGGCCATAATATAAATAAAAAAACATGCCAAATGCAAGAACGTACAAAATGCATGTAAATTGATTGAAAAATATGTATCAATGGTATGAGGTCTTATATGAAACGTTGAGCACATACTACATACAAAATAGAATTTGCAGGTATTAAGTCAGACTCATTAACTACTGTCAGCATCACCCGGCATAAGCCAACCTGGGAGCTTCGAAATAGTTGAGCAGGGACTGACCTTCAGAGTTACCTAGATCAAATCCTTGGGCCCAGCAACTTTAAATGGTAAACCGTAAATGGATTCCACATTACTGCTAATCTGCCAATGTACTTCTATAGGATAATCACTTTTTATTGTTACTGCAGTGATCTGTATAAAAATCTGGTTGTGTACTTCATTGCATTGTTGAAAAAGCTTTTGAATAGGGGACAGACTTGTGAAAACAGGAGAATCTGCATGGTGGTATGGTACATCCATGTGTAGGCTTTGGTGTAAGCAAAAACAATGAAAATTAAATATTCTTGGCTGTATGGCAAAACCACTAATTATGACAGGCAGAAAAAAGAAATTCCCAGCAGCAATTTTGAAAAGCTGCACTAAAAATGAAATCACTGACCTAGATAATAGCGGCAAACTCACCAAGCATGAAATTGGTGTCCAGCGATGTTCCACTTTTATGTGACTTCATTTTTGGCAGATTTCTTAAATCTTTAGCTTCTTTGAAGCATTGTAATACTTTATAGTTCAAATAGTCATTGTAATCTTGAATTGAGCAAAGGAGATCATTTTGAAAGGATTTAGGGTAACAATTTGCAAGTTCTCTAGGTTCCTAGTGACTATTGCAAGTTTTGTAGCAGGGCTGTGGGGTTGTGAGAGCTTTGATAGGTCATATATGATAGACCAGAGTCGGTTTATACTATAACACAAGCCTGGGAAGCTTAGACCAGTTGCAAGTGCAATTTGGAGTGATTAAAGTAAGACAGTGCTCACATTTGCTGGAGTTTTCACCCACAAACAGGTTTCTCCAGGGTAATATTGATGTTGCTCTGTAATGGTGTTGTTTCTCTCTATTTTCTTCCATTTACCTTTTAATTTCTTTCTCAGTTAAAACTAGTCAGTTGTGTTCTGCAATTGGTGAATCGTTGGAGGAATATCCACCTTAGTTTATGTGCTCTCTAATAATTCTGTAATTGCTAAATTGGTCAACTGTTGAAGGAATATCTGCCTCAGTTTACAGACCATGTGGTGATGCACATATTTCTTTCTTTGTTTAAAAGCTTTCTTATTTGTATTGAACACATGATTTTCCAAGAATATCTTTGTTACCAAGGAATTAATTAACGTTTGAAAATAATTCATGCAACACAGGCATGATTTTCTCATGTTTGAATTTTTATTTTTGGCTGCACATTATTTTTTGAAACCAATAAACTATATTTTTATTGTTTGAGCCTTGTGTTGCTACAATTGGGTCCATTTGACAAGGACTAGATTTCTCACTCCATTTGCAACAAGATTTTCCACAATTGTTTTATTTTACTTTGGTTGGACATAATCTGCATATGATCTGCTTCTCTCTCGACACATCTTCATTTAAAGTTAAAAATACACCATAATTCAATAAGAAATAAGAAATAAAGATGGACAAGAACATGAAAGTTGGAGAACTTAACTTGATACGACATTTTCAGCCTTCCACAGAAATGAGAATAATCGCCTCATCTTTAATCACATCTGTATCTTCTAGTTCATGGAGGCAACAAGGAAAAATGAGAACATTGTGACAAGACAAAGAACCATATTTGCAAGAATTTTTATTGCTGATTATGCAAAACTATGACTTCAAAGCTTCAACTAAAACCAGTATGTATACAGACAAAAAAATATAACTAGCATTGAAAAATCCAAAAACAATCAATTTGACTGACAGATAATATTGAATTTTGATTGATTCAGAGTCAATTTCAGTTGAATTATGGTTACTTATTTTGTAACTTAACTACACTAGTGATTTTGATAATACTAGTCAACTACATGAATAGTTGAGAAGTTTGTCAAGAAATTAAAGCAACATTAGCAATTATGAAATACATACGATGCAATACATACAAATCATTGGTATATGTATATGACTTAGTGTTGAGGGTCAAGAGTAAATTGGGAAAAACCATAAAACTTATTTTATGTATGTGTAATGTCCCCTTTTCCTGATCGGATGCAGTGGTTAGCCTACCAACTGGTCCCTGTAGGCTAACAGGGTGTTCAGGGGTCCCTTTTGAGGGTAGTCTTTGGTTCGACAGCAGACCCTTTCGGTGCTTATTTCAGTATTCTTCAGCTCTTCATCCCCGTTTATTGGTGGTGCACTTTTTGGAGGCCATTAAGGAGACTTTGATGCATACTTACTATTTATAGTAAGTCACTTGGTTATATTACCTATACTTACTATTTATAGTAAGTCATATCTAGTTCAATCATTGGCATGCCTATATCTAGAAATTATGGTTGGATCACCTTTTGAGCTGGTGTTGGGTGATTATGGAGGATTAATGATTTATTTAATATTATCAAAGTTAATTGACTTTATAATATTAACAATGAATGATGACTTTATTTAAAGGGTGATATAAGGGGTATATGGCAATTAATAAAGTGTTATAATTATGATGCTATATTAGTATATTATATTTTAAAAGGGGCCAAATGCAGCAAAAGCAAATATTTATTTATTTTAATTATTATTTGGCCAAAGTGGAGATTTGGAGTATAAAAGCAAAAAAGCATTTGCTTTTTCATCATTCATGAATATTATACTTCTTGTGGAGATTTTTGGAGAAGAGATTCGGCAAGGGTTTGCTGGCTCTGAAGTTTCGTGCTTTCTTGGGGACGAGATACCTCAGAGAGATCATTGTCTACAAGTGTGGAAGATCACCCAAGGACAATTTGAGAGATAGTCTCCTACAAAGATTATCACAGAGCTTCATCAGTTTCCTGGAGATCATCCTTCAGTGTATTTCAGAGCTTCCGAGTTCAGGAGTTGTCATTCGGGTATGAATTTATGTATTTTTTGGAGAAATTAATAAAATTTGGATTTTAATTATTAGCATCTGTTGAAAATTAGTTATATTGCAAATATCTTCATTTTGTTCTTCATGGTTGAAACCCTAGATCAGTGCAAAATTCAGTAGTTAAATATCCTACCAGGGGTGGGACATTTCGGTAGTATCAGAGCGGTTTCCTACCATCCTGTGTTGGTTTTCAAAAAGAAATCTTTAGATTATTTAGGATTTGAAGAAACCATTAATGGAAAATTTCAAGGAGTGATTCAAGATTATTCAATAAATATTAAAAAATAAAATAAAATTGGTGAGGCGTAGCAATTTGAATGAGAAGTCGGTTAGCAACTGCATAGAGGATCGTTGCTTAATTTTGGAAGCCGTATTATTTTTATGTGGGTTGTTTGAGTTAAGGAAGGGAAATCGAAAGCTTCAAACCAGCCGCTTTCTACAAAGAGGAGCCATGGTTTATGAGATTAAATTTTATTGCTCAGAGTTTATAGTCGATTTAACTCAGCCGCTACAGGAAGAATCAAAACAAGTGCCGCATCTTTGGAAATAAAGCAAAGTGCACTAAATGAAATTAATTAAGGCAAATGAGACATTGGAAAATCGCAGCTAGCATAAGGGTGATAGTTAAAACAAGAGGTTGGCAATAATTGAGGCTCACACTTAGGACAAGTAACAAGTAGCCGATTTGGAATGCTAGGGAAAGATTCATAAAAGATTATCGAAAACCTGAGATTGCTGTGTCATTTTCTAAAGAAATCACATGGCATTTGAATTTAATAGTGATCTTCCCACTATTGTTGAATTTATCGGGAGCTTTGCTTTGCTTAGATAAGACAAATTAAGGGAGCTGCCTAATGAGACAAGTCAAAGAGTTGAAGAAATCGATTAAGACAAAAAGGAGACTCTGTTTCATTCTATGTGGGTGTCATGGCTTTGACCCTGTTCGTGTTTAGGCTTGCCACTAGCAAATTCTGAAGGAATTGTGATGCCTAAGAGTCAACAATAAAATTCCTTAACTAATCGGAGAATTTGAGAATACCATTGCGATTGGTCAAAGAGTTATATCTGCTCAGAATTGACGTCATCGAAATCTTTTGGGAGGCAGAGTAGCTTCTATATACAAGGAAAACGTGAAGATAGTTGTTGTTGTAGCTGTCGTGGAAAAGGAGCCAATAAAGAACTGCGATTTGATATGAAGGATAAGGCCGATTCAAGGTGAAGAGTTTTTACATATTGGCGTCAAACTTTATTGTGGTCAAATGAAATGTTCCCCTTAATTTTTTCCGGATTTTCAACACAGTAAACCAGCATTCAAACACTGATTAGCATTAGATACAAATTCAAATCAGCTCATGAAGCAACCCTCACCAAGAATGTTCACCAGGATCCCAATATGGGCAAGATGATAGCATATGATTTGGGGATCGTTAGGAAAATCATTACTGAAAATACAATTCATCTGCTGAGCAAGCATCCACAAGCGGTGGGAAAACTCCACTTATTCAGTGGGTGTGATTATTACAATTATTTAAAGGCGGCAAGTCAGTCATGTAACCACACTTCCACTTGTACAATGGGGGGTATACAAATCCTCACAACCACTTATTTCGTTGGGGGAAAACAACATTAAGAAAGATGCTTTATTAAATTCAACCACTCAATCGTGGGAGCATAAAATTAACTAGAATTTGCAGCAATGAAACAATGGCTGTTAGTACTACTAATCAGCTTACAAACAAATGACATACAGTGCAAAATATCAAAGATAAGCTTCCAAAAACAATCAATGGTTAGAGTATCACTTCCTCTAACTCTTACAACATGAATAGATGAAGAATTGAAGCTCAAATCAGCATATAAGTAAAAACTAACTAATCTGATCAGAAACAGAAGGTACAGAAAATCAGACCAGCAAGTTATGAATTCACCAAAATGGACGTATCTTCTCCGAATCAACTCGGAATGCTCCCAAACCACAACCAAATGACAATTAGGAGATATGCATCCAATCTTCAAGGAGAAAACGAGCCAAAAACAGCAGCAACAAAAGGCATGTTTCCCAATGCAAGTTCCATGAGATGGTACAACCTCCCAAGAGGGTCGACCTTCTCTTAAAAAATCAATACTAAATATTAAAATCTGAAACTTTCCAGAAAGAGGCGCCCTCCACAGTAGAATAGCATGGGCCAGTACCCAAAATGATAAAAAATTCGATGGCGAAGCTACGAACAAAAATTTGCTTCAGCCATGAACAAACCAGCAACTCAATAACAAGTTATACAGCAGCAACCTATTAAATAACATCAGAAATAAAGCTCCATCTGCACTCCTGTGTGAAGTACAATCTCAAAGACCCACCTAGGAAGCCATAGTTTCAGGCCTGAAAGATGGATTGCAAAATGCTAAGCTTCCCCTTAGCCAGGTTCTGGATTTCAAACCAGTAGCATAACTTTACTTTCAATTTTCCAAGATAAGAATGAAAGAGCAATGAACCAATATATAAGCTTCTCAAAAGGAGATGAATCAACTATAACTCCAAAAGAAAACTCCCCATCTTCCCAAAAGGGACGCCCATCTCCAAAAGGCACATTTTTAAAATATAAAATTAAACTCTTCATTCACCTCTCCAAGTCGTCCCACTTTGATGAGAGATAAAACATTTAATAAAATATTAAATGTATCAATTTTATGGCCCCAACTTAAAAACAACTTGAAGTCATTAAGCTAGGTGTGGGGTACAACTTCAAAACACAATTTTAACTAAGTATAAAACTTAGTCCACTGAGAAAACCAACGCCAACTGGAAACTGAGAGATTACCATGATTTGGATAATGATCTGAACAACACTGCTGATGAAGATACTGCCAAAAATAGACTTACTAAAAATAGCCAATGCTAAAAATAGTAAGATTACATCAAAACCACAGAACGCCAAGCTGAGCAAGAAACACTGGAAATCCTATTTTACTCATCTGAATAGCCTACAGATTTCCGGAAATAGGCTATTAGTCCACAACAAGGTCATCATTGAAAAGGGGGCATTACATCAAAGTTGGAACTGCAGACGTCACCTCATATACTCCAACCGCATTTTCCAAAGACTATATTGCAGCATCAATACTTGGACTTCTTGGCTTGGCGTATTGTTCGTGCCATCTTCCAAAGATTATAATCTGCCGCCAGCCTCATTAAGGAGTTATATCAAGCAGATTAAAGACAAATTTAAATTAAACTACCACATAAGACAAACCTGACGCCTCAGATTAAGACAAAGGGGCAGAAAAATCAAGGAGGAACTGTGAGCTGTTGGGAAAAGACAAATTCCTCAAGCTTGTAGATAAGACAAATTTTTTCTTATGCGAAGGATTCAAACTTTATTAAAAATGACCCTATATCTGTTGGGTACCGTGTTTATCAAAGCATCCACAAAGAAATAAAATATTTGCTCAAATTGGAGGGAAAGCCATTTCCTTTGCAGGATAAAGACACAAAACAAGTTAGGCACAGAAAAACAGAAATTAATATCTATGTGATCTGAAGCGAATTTCTGAGTGAGGTTAAGTGTAATCAGTCCCTAGTATCTGCTGTGTATGAGAGTGCATTTTGAAGTTGTTTTAAATCTGAGATATATGCTTATATCGGGCTCCTTTGCACTCAAACTGGGTCAGCTCAATACTGTAATCTGTTATCAGCACTGTATTTCTTGAATATCAAATCTGGTGTAAGTATTGCTTGCAATTCTGCTATCAGATTTATCTACATATTCTTCATGAGTTATGTTGACTGGTTATATGCTCAATTCTTAGCATTAGTTAGATAAAATGATACAACTATCAAACAAATGTGGTTTCTAGTTTGCATACAAAGTGTTTGAGAAAATGCCAACAAGCCTAAACTCAAAAAAATTCAATGAGAATAAGCAGGGGCATCTTGCAGTCCATTACATACTCAATCTGGAAATTAAGTACAGGCCTTTGATTGGTTAGCTGTTGACAACATGCTTGCACTATCAACCCAATTGAAATAAATTGAAAAGCTTCAAGGGTAAAAGAATAGGTATACAGCAAAGGTACAGTTTTAGGTGAAAGATGGCTTTAGATAAATCCGTGTTTGAGCTGATGCAGGATTTGTATGATCTGATGAAGGATCCCGAAACTAAACAGGTATATTTAATGCTATTTGCAAAGCCTAAACCAAAGGCTAAGGAGAATGAATTGCTTTGAAGTGATTTTCAGCCTATAGGTGATCATGGAAAAGGAGTTGCAGCAGGCAACAAGATTGGTTCAGAGTGTGAGACACTACATGGGTCGACTCTTATTGATGAACATATTGGAAAAGCTAATGAGGAGCTGGTGGAAGAAGAAGGGTTTAAATCTGAAGTGGTTGATGATGAGAAAGCCTTATATCATGATGATGGTTTGGTAGAACCCCAGGATGACATTACCAGCACTAGTGGAGTTGTGATCAGCCATGAAAGCAAATCAGATTGTATGTTGCATGACGCTGATCTAAAATCAGAAAATTCAGGCAAGATTGATAGGTCCCAGGATAGTTCTTCGGATGTATATGCTTCTATTCTGGAAGAGGAAATGAGCAATGAGAATGTCAAATCAGCAGCCTCTAACCTCTCATTTGAGTCGTCCTATGATGATCAAAATAGCAATACATTTGATGAGGATGTGTGCAATGTTGATGGCACACATGATGATGTTCTCCAATCCATTGATGATGGTGATTCAACATCCTATCATAGTGCTGATTACAAATCAGAAAATTTGTATAGGGATGACAAGTTTCAGGGATCTCATCATTTGGCAGCGCAATTGATGGTGAATGAAGGTATGATTACTACAGCTATAGAACATTTTGAGGTTGCTCAGTAGTTGTTGGCGAACTATTGTTGGAAGACTCCAAAAACACATGAGCATCTTGATAGTGAACTTTCCCTTGCAGAGTTTTAGGCACTTGGAGATGCATTGGGGATAATGAAAAACAATTACCTATAGCTATTATCAGACAAAGATCATCTTCTCATGCTTGATGGGATCTATTATGATGCGCTAAAAGGAAAAGAAGAGGAGGTTGATGAGCTCACTCATGAGCTTGAGGACGCCATGGACTCTTTGAAGAGCACTCAATTGGCCCTTCAAGAGTCAAAGTCATGAATTGATGAGCTCACCATGGAGTTGAGCTCAATGTAGTCTTCATCACCTACAAATACAATTCAGATATCTATGGCAGCAATTGGTGATGAGCATACATCCACGGATTGTGATAATGTGCATAATGAGAATGTGGCAACATCCATTTCAATTACAAGTGCAGGTGACACAGATGGGATGAGTTTAGCAGGGAACAATGTGTTACATTTGGTGTTCCTGAGGATAGTCCCATTTCAAGTGATGCAAAGAGTTGTGTAACTGATCACAACGTTGTTCCATCTTTTTCACAAGAGTTATGCAGGATGATATCTAGTGGGGAGATTGGTTCTCACGTTGATTTGTTTCCCTCCCCCGAAAGCAAATCAGAGATTTCATCCCATGCAGCTGATTTTGGTCAACTACCTATTGAGACACAGAGATGGAGGGATTAACTGAAGGTTACTAGAGACAAGGTTGACCATACCTTATCTTGTTTTGATTGCTCACATAAATATGTCGAGTACCTCCTTTGGTCAGCAGAATTTCAGGAGAGACAGTATGGGGTCTCGACTGGTACTCCTATTCGTAGTTTGTGGTTTATTAGGAGCACATTGGAGGAAATTAAATCAGAATACCTCCATTTGCTTCATAATAGACATTATGCTATTGGGTACACAAAGAAGGTTGGCAGAGCATCTACCCAATTAACCATTTGGGATCAGAGATTTGAGCCATCTTTTGATTCGGGAGATGAGAGTGATGAGGAGTGTGTTCCCCATGACTATGACGATCAACCATTGACACAAGCAGGTGCATTCTCTCTTGACTGCATAGTTAGGAGTTCTCATCGCTTCTCTTTTAGTCCACACACAGATCATTTGATGGTGCATAGGTGTGGATTGGCTCGAGATTCATATCATTCGTTGTGGGATGGAGTGTTCCCATCTCTAGATCCACTCCATCAGTTGGTAGGGGGCAACTGCTCTATTAATGGGGATAAGGCTTCTTCTCATTATCCTTGGAGGATAGCAGTTGTTCAAGAGTTTGGAGGAGAGTTGTATCATCTCCTTAGCGTTGGAGAGTGGCAACATAGTAACGAGACTCAAACTCAACTTGGACTAGGCTAGGGTGACTCAACTCGGGACTCGGGACTCGATGCCTACACTCGGCACAGACTCGGCAAAATGAAAAAACCCTAGAAATTTAGATATTTTTAAGGATTTAAAACTTGTTTCTCTAATGTCCCCATTTTTAGCCATACGCTCTTCAATATCTGATAGCCTATTCCCGGAAGCCCGTAGGCTCGTCAAAGGTGAAATTAGGGTTTCCTATTTTTTAGGGGTTCTGAAGAAGGTTTGCATGAATGAGGATTGCGGATTCTTTCTGGGTTTTCAGAGAGCTTCGCAGTGATATGACATGCAAAGTCATCGGGCAACTTTTCTGAATTTACTATATTTAGTAAGTTCTATTTCTGGCAGTGCCATCTTGGGCAATAGCATCAATTTTCAGCTCAGTTTCCATTTCGGGCAGTGCAGTTTGGAGCATATTTGGCCTTCAGCATTTTGAGGCTCATTTTGGGTAAAATGATTTATTCTATCATTAATGTTTTAATTTCTTATTGGCTCCATTGGCCTAATATTAATGACTTTAAGTTGTTTTAAAAGAGGGTCTTTGAGGGTGCACGCCTCCTGTGAGATAATTCAATATTTCATAATGTTTATTAAATGTTTATGAGCCTTGGACGCCTAGAACAGGGAGAATTAATTATATTTTTAAAAGAAAACATTTCAACATATTTGGGCGTCCCTTTTGGAGGGAAAAATTGGAAGCTGAAAAGCCAACAATCACCTCAAAAGTTATAAAAGCAAACCTTGCTCCAGCTTTTTATCATCTTTGAAAATGATGTAAAGTTATGCTGCTGAATTAATTTCAAAATCCGACTAAAGGAGAGCTTAGCAATT
This sequence comes from Sequoiadendron giganteum, assembly GCA_007115665.2. Lineage (NCBI taxonomy): Eukaryota > Viridiplantae > Streptophyta > Pinopsida > Cupressales > Cupressaceae > Sequoiadendron > Sequoiadendron giganteum. The sequence goes on from CM021110.1 coordinate 254,736,686, forward strand.
CTACTCCATTCTTTGGGCTTGGAACTATGGTCTCCTAGATGGTTGATTGAGAGTGTGCTTCACCCAAAAGTACACATTGAGCTTCAATGTTGAAGATTTAGATGTTATTTTCAATTTCTATGTTGTTGGTGTTCATACAGCTGAAGTTGAATTTTGTTAGCAACTTTTTGAATAAATTTAATCTTGTTCTGGGTATCGATGCATTGTGATTCTAGACCAAGGGAGCCCCTTTCCACAGAAGACTGGAATTTAATTTGACGTATTTTATTTTATCTTGCAAAATCGGCCTTTCAAGCAAGCCGTACCATTTCAAGAGGCATTGGAGTTCATGCTAAATCATTGGTGGAGTTTGATGCAATTTTGGCATTGCACATTGGGCGCCTATCCTCCAAGGAGTCATTGCAATTCGTTTCATTCAATTTGTTGGTATATTTGGAGAGTTTTGAGCATTTCATTGATTTTTTGTTTGCTGGTTGATTATTTTCAGTTTGCTGGTTTGAGAAATCAGATTGCTTTAAGTTCAGATTTTGGTTGGGTTTTCAATAATTCAGAAGGGTATCATTAAGAGAGATCATCTTCTATCAATTGTGCTTTGAATCCTATTGTAATCACTTGTAATTTGCAGTAGTTCCTTACAATGTAAGACTGTTAACAATAGTATTGTTTCAATCATTCTTTACTGCTTTACTTGTGCATAATTTCTCACATATGTAACCCCTGGATGGTTTACCGCTAGTGTGGAAAAAGAACTCAGTTTATTTTTCTCATTTTGTACCCACTTACGAGTGGATGCCTGCCGCAGTAGATGAATTAGTTTGTTTTTTAATTTTTTCACCCCACTGAATTAGTGGAAGTGCGGAATCCTTTCACGGCTGGTTCACCGCCTAGCTCCATTCAATTGTAACCTCATTTCAATATTGCTTAGTTTTCTCCGCCATATGACAACACCTCTCCTTCCTTGGGATTGAGTGTGCATTCTTGGCGTTGAGGTCTATCTTTTCACTTTCAGTTGTAATCTGTTTCAGTTATTGAGTTACTCAGCTCATGGGGATCCTCTGACTATATGCCCGCCCCTCCTCCCTCATCGGGTCTTAGGGCGCATTCTTGGTTAGAGTTACTATTCCGCATTGTTTTGGTTTTGGAGCTAAACTTAACGGGTGTGTGTTGCATTGTGATTGATATTGAAATCAAAAAAAAAAATGGTAGGCATATTTCAGTGGTATTAGAGCCAGGTTTCTTGCCATCCTGTGAGTTTCAACGCTTTAGTTATTAGATGAGAGTTAGAGAAGACCGATACTACATCAAAAAGCAGAAAAGAGTTTAGTTTCAGCTTCAGAAGTTTTTAAAGTTGGCACTTTTTCAGAGGTTTGTGAAACCTTGTCTTGTCAGATTAAGGTATGTCTAATGAAGAAGAGATGAAGTTGGCAAAGACTCTCTTTTTGGTTGGAAAGAGACTTGGCAAAGAATTTCAGTCAAGAGGAAATGAAGAGAATATTATTCATTTGTTAGAATAATGTCTGAGACAAGTGAAGCCATCACCTTTGGAAGAAATGCAGTTGGCTTTAGCCCCTGCAATGAAGTTTTTGAATCAGCCCTATTGGTTGGGGCATCCTGATGAAGAAACCAAGCTACTGATTTCTTCTTGTCTCATGGAGATAATAAGAATTGTAATTCCCCAGTTGCCATATGATGATGAAACTATGAAGATCATATTAAAAATGATAGTGGAAAGTTTTCAAGATTTGGATGAAACTGGCAGTGGTTTGTTTCCAAGAAGAGCTGCTATGTTAAAGACATTTTCAGAAGTAAGATCTTGCATCCTTCCGATAGAATTGGAAATGGATAATCAGATTTACCATTTGTTTGATTATCTATTCACTTCAACTTGGAGTGAGCAGGAAGGGGGTGTTTGCAGATGTTAAAAATGTTCTAATTGACACCATCAAATAATCTGATACTCTTCTTGAAAGTGTCCAAGTCCTTCTCAAGAATGCCTTTGAACGAGAAGAGAAGATTTCTCCAACTGCTGATTTGTTAGTCAAAGAAATTTTCAGTCAATGTGAAGAAAAATTGAAGCCATTTTTGAAGAAGATTGTTGAGGACAAAGAGGAGATTTCTGAAGTTGAAGAGGAGGATGAAAGCCGGAATCCCTTCGAATTCATAGCAAATGTTCATGAAGTTTCCATTCATCCTGTAGTAGAGAACAATGAGTCAACCGGTGTTAAGGAGCCTCAAGTTGAAAATCCAAGAGAAGAACTTCTAAAAACAAGAGTTGACATGGAGTTGCATGATGAGATCATAAGTGCAGATCCAAATGAAGGAGAAGTTCGGTTGGTAGAAGATGTGTTCAACCAGCGAATTGCCTTTTCACAATTCGGGAGAATGCTGGTTTGAAAGCCAAAAGAAAGAGGAAGCTGAAGTCCCTTCCCACTACAAAGTTGATTTGACCGACTCCCTTGAATCATGTGTAGAAAACAATGTGGAAAGAGATGTTTCTAGTAGTCATAAGGCAGATTTCTCTTCACCTGAAAACAAGCTAAGGCAAAAAGCTAAGGAATTGGAAGGTACTATGGATGGAATGACGAAGAGTGTTCATCACATGCGAGACAAGTTGAGGAATACAGCTCAAACCATTTTTGAAATCTTCATCCATCAAAGTTGTGCTACAACATCTCAGCCAACATATGAAGATTGCAGTTCAAGCTCACAAACTGCTGAAAATGGAATTCAAGTTTTGTCAAAGCTTGATGAATTGCATCGGCATGTTGAAAATTTGATTTATGTTGTGCCTAGAGGAGAAGATGTATGTTGCATCTCCATTATTGATATGAAATTCATTAAGTTTGCCTTGGAAGAAATCAAATCAAGTCTTTTGCACATCCTTCGTGTTAAAGACAAAGTGACTAAAATTGCTGACAAGGCATTGGAGTGGAACGAGCTTACTAAAAATAAGTTGTAGGTAGTGCATGAGGCTCTAATTGAAGCAGAGAATCAGATTTTTGTTGTTCAATATTCATGGGAGCAAGAAAACAAAAGAAGAGCTGAGGAGCTTCAGAAAATTCTTGATGAGCTTGATCTCATATAAGAAACATATGATTTGGAATGTTGTCCTGAGAGACTAAAGCATTCAAATTCTAATCAACAAGTATTTCAGAATTTTGATAATCTCTAGTATGAGGAAGGCGCTAGTAAGGTTTATGTAAATCCTCTTTTTGAAAATGATGAAGGAATTGCTTCAGAGATTATCGAAGGAGGAAATTTCAGTTTGTCCTCCAGCATTGGAGAGTTGATACGTGAGTTGCATGAAGTTGAATCTATTGCTGCTCCTAGTGCATCCATTCAACAAGAAATGGTAACTCTTGGATCACAAGGAAATGAAGACGTTCTTTTTGATAAACAACAGAGAGTTGATTGGCGCAATGATGAGGGTGCTTGTGAGGTTCTTGTTAGATTTCACTATGTCACCATCTTCTCTTAGAATAATTGATTCTAGAATTGAATTTAATGAAGGATTCATGGAATCTTTCTGGCAATAGATGACAAAATATTTTGGGTTCAATTTCTTTAATGAACATTGGTTTGTTGAATACTTCTTGGAGTTTCAAGAAGTGTTTGTTCAGATGGAACGAGAGAATCAGAGGATTCATGTGAGAACAGTTCTCCGTCTGAGAAATGGTTCTTCATTGTTGATGATATGGGATCTTGGCATTACTTGGCAAAAAAGGTAATATTGAAAATTCTAAAAGGGATAAACCAGCACATTGTTTTCAAAATGTTGTTGAGATCATTAGCTCTTGTGTTGGGACTTGTCTCCAATTGAAGGTTAGTATTTGGGATCCCAAGTATTTTCTAATGAAGAGTGGTAAGCATAAAAAGAAGGCTGGTTGGAGAGGTAAGTGTAAAAATTCAGTTCTAAGATTGCTGCTACCTTCTTTTTCTGTCAGTGGATCATTATTTCTAATCATAAATTGGTGTTTTGGGATGGAAATATGGTTGGAAGATGGTTTGTGGTGGCATTAGGCCCTTTATTGAAGAAGCCACCAGCCTTGTTCATGGGCAGCTATGTTAATTTTAATGAGAAATTCTTTTGTTGCAGCTGTTGTTTACCTTCTTGGATGCTGATTTCCCAAAAATCAGATCTCAAGATAATTGTTTCAGACCTGTTTGATAGCTGGTTATCTCATTTTCAGGTTTCTCCATCTCATGTTTGGACTGAATGCATGCCTCAAATGAGCAAATGAATGATTCAGAATGGTCAAAATTCTAGCATGAGTAGTTCATTGATGATTGACAGTGGATTTCTTGTTACCAACTCATACATTATTGTTTGGGGCAGCGAGCTATTCGCTGATTTGATTCATCAATTTGAAACTTTTGTTGTGATATATATGAAAATTTCTTGGAGTTCTTTCAACGAAATCAGTTTGCTTCAAAGTGAGCATTGTGCAGCGATGGAGTTTGGAGCATTGTTTTGTGATTGGCATTGGTTTGGAAGGGCGTTTGAAAACATTTATGATGCTGATCAGAATTATGACAGCAAGATTCGAAGGTTCTACAGACTGATTTGGGACCCGGGCACTGACTTGTTTGGTGCATTGTCTTTTATGGACCAAGTTATGTTGCTCCACCTTTGGTTTGCAGGTGTTTTAATCAGAGTAGCGCAACGGATTAGAGGAGTCGCGTTCTTGAGAATGATTTGGAATCATGGAATCACTTGGGTTTAGAAATTAGCAACTGAAGATGGGGAAGCCCATGTTGGATTTCTGGAGTTTTCTCCCAAGCTGTTTGTGGTACCCAAACCAATTTTTTTGCTTCATTAAGGCATTTTGTTTAAAATGGTCTAAACCTTGTAAAAGTGGGGTCAAAACTCAATTTTTGGGCAAATAAAGTATGGGCTTTTAGTCAGTGTGATGCTAGTAAGATACTGGCAAAATTTGAAAATTTTGAAAATTAGGGTTTTTGAAATCTATTTTTAGCCCGAAACCCTAAAAAATAGGAACTTATCAGAATTGGCTGAAATTAATTTTGATTGGCTTATTTCACATCACGATCACAGTGGTGAAGTCAATTTCAGTTAAAAGTCAGTTTAAGGTTGGTGGGTAGTTATAACTTTTTCAGGAGAAAAGTTAGGACCTCTGAGGTCATTAATGGCAGTTGGCCAATACCAGGTGTTAATATCTAAGCTTCAAACTCAAAGAAGAATGCTCTACGAAGAAAGATGTTGAAAATTATGCTTTTTGACGGAGGAGATTTCAACGAGGTAAAAAATTATAAAATTGGCCAAGTCTGGATTGAAAAAGCGCCACTCTCAGCTAGGGGCGCCCATCATTATGGAAGCTGTATTCAACTTTTTGTGAGATTTTCTACCAAGATGACTTCTCCAGTTTCCTGATAGCTTCGCAATGAGCTAGCCATCCAGTCCGACGGAGGAGTAAAATGCCTGAAAACAAAAATTCAGTATAGAACAAGGGAAATGCAAAGTAGGTAAATTTGAAGAGAAAAAGCGCCCCTGGAGGCCAGGGGCGCCCATCTTTTTGAAGATTCAGATGAAGTCTTTTGATCAAGTGACACCCAGGAAGTTTGTTTCCATCTTTGGTCCAGCTCCGCGACGCATCTGTCAGCAGGTGAATCTAAGTTGCTGTGTTGCCGCCATCAATGGTTGAATTTGAGGTTTCAGACTTGATCAAAGATTGTTCAGAAAGGACAAAAGCGCCCCTGGAGGCCAGGGGCGCCCAAAGTTTTAAGACCTTTAATGGAATCTGTTTGATGATCTCAGATACTCATCTCGTTCGTGTCAACTTCAATTTTCCGTTGCCTGTCTCAGCCGGGTTAGAAGATGTCTTGGCAATCCGTAGCCGAAAGTTGAGTAATTTTGCTAGTTGCAGTAATGGATGACATTGGTTGGGAAAAGCGCCCCCGGAGCCCAGGGGCGCCCATGATTTAAGAAGGTTAAAAGATGTTTTTATACAAAGTGTTCATCAAGAGCCTTTGCTCAGAACTCAACTTGCTCCGCAGTGAGCCAGTCAGCATGTTCTGAAGTTTTGTCAAATGCCGGGAAACGTCAAGTGAAATATAATCAAGTTATCAATGAAAATGATGATAATGCCTGAAAATATTCTAACACTGAGGTCAAAAGCGCCCCTGGAGGCCAGGGGCGCCCATCTTTTTGAAGCCTCAGATTTGTGAATTTTGGATTATCACCTCAAGGAATCTTCTTGTCAGATTTGGTCTTGCTCTTTGATGGAACTGTCAGCCAGTTGATCTGACACGGCAGTCAATCAGAATCAATGATCGAACGTGAGCTTCATTTGAGGTTTCTGGATTCAAATTTTCAGAAAAATGTCCAAGTACGGAAGGACGCCTAAAGTCAAAGGTTGACTTTTCAAAATTCAAAAAATAGAAGTGTGCATGGGAGGAGTTTTCAATTTACTAAATTTGGATCTTCAGTTAAACTCTTTTTCAGGTCGACTTCTATTGAACCTATTTTAGTCATAACTGGCTAAACTTAGTTTGCATGCACTAGTTAATTGAATCTTCAAGGTGGCACCCTAACTTGGGTTGGTTCTACATCCAGTTAACTGAGTTTGAAGCCAAATATAGGCCATGCGTGAGTTTTGAAGCACCAGTTGTACTTCAAACGCCATTTCCAATGCTTGGCATGCATTTCACACGCCTTAGAAGATATTTTTCTATATATTTTGCTAATGGCATCCATTATTCTTCATCAGAGTTGACAAGAAACATCTTTTCTTAAGCATAGAATTGATCTGCAGGTGCTACAGGTGTCAGATTCAGTATTCTTCGTGGCTACAGATTCATATTGTTCAAGGGAAGATTATTTCAGACTTCGTTTTTCATTTGCATGCAGGTTTATCAATTCTACTTCAAGCATAGGCGAATTTTTACAGAAGAAGAGAAAACAAAAAAAAATAAAACTTCTATTCTTTTGTCTTATTTTCTTCTATTCTCGTCTTAGGTTTTCTTCGCATGTCAAAGAAAAACGGTAGATTTTTCAAAAAAGCATCATCTGGGTTCGAGTATTTCAGCATCAACAACAATACCCATGTCTTAGATTATTTTGCGAAAATTGCCCCGCTGCCTCTTTTCTAGAGCACTATGCTTTTTTCCAGAATTCTCTTTGCATGTGGGCCTAAATCACATTTTTTCGCAAATCTGTTGATCTGGGTGGTTTTAGGATTCATTTCTACACAAAACCCATGTTCCAGATTTTCGAGGGAAAAATTGCCCCCAGTACCCCTAACTGCCAGTTCAAATCTCAACCGAAAACCTTCTGCATGCAAGCCTGAATCCCATTTTTTCGCAATTCTAACATTCTAGATTATATTAGAGTTTGATTCTACACAAAACCCATATCTTAGAATTTGTCCGAAAAATTCACTTCCCCTTGCTATTTTTAACCTATCCTCGAGCTTTTTCAATTTTTCCAAAGTTGTCCAAACATACCCGACTTTACAGAAAAAAGTCTAGTTTTTCAGAATGCAGTATAATCCTATAGATTATAAGGCCAAACAGATCTTTCTTCATAACTTTCTGAAAACTACCGATACCGACTTAAGTCGTGTTTTTCCCATCGTCAATCTGAACTCATTGGAGGGTATTAGTAGTACTACAATTAAAAATCTTGAACATTTAGGTATATTTGCAGCAGCATCCATTCCTATCTCAGTCTTTGATCTCGAGTTCGTACTTGCTTGTGTCAAGCATTATGACTCGTCTACTAGACTAATCAGATCGACAGATAGAAGGATTATTTGTAGCCTTAAGCCGAGGGATGTAGAAAAATGTTTTTCCATTCCTCCACGTTCAGATCATTTCCTTGTATCCATTTCAGATTGTGACAGAATATGGGAGAAGGACAAGGATAGATCACAAAAGAAAGTAGCTCAACGGTGGTTGAAAATTCAGAAAACCAACATGCCAAGGAAGATTGCACGTGGGGATTTCAAGGATGAGATTGCTATTTTGATAACTTTCCTTAACCGGTTAGCAGGTTCTGAACACGCAAGCGTTTTCCGAACATGGATGTTCTACCTCATCTCACGAGTTATTGATAAGAAAGAAACATTTGACTGGGCCATGTTTATTAGCGAGTGTCTTCACCAGCAGATTATAGAGTTCCTAAAGATTCACGAATTCCATATGGTAACTTTTCTGGTTTACTTAGTTGCATTCCAAGGCAGCTTTAAATTATTAAAGACCAATGGAGTTCTGGGTGTTCAGCGAGTGTACGAATACTACCCTCAATTGGAGTTTTCGAAAGCTGAATAGGACTTTATAGCAGTGAATGACCACTTTCTTATGAGGACAGTCAGAAATTTAGATAACGAGATGCATGTTAGGATGTCTACAGAAGCACAATCAGCAATGGAGAGTTGAGCAGATTGGTTTATCCAATTTCCTACTTTCACATATATTCGTGTATATGGATATACAGGAGAGCCTCTGATGCTACCGAGGTACCCATTGGATAAGGTTCTTTTCATGGAGTTCATGAGACAGGCACATGAGGTTCACACTTTTCTTCGCAATCGACATAAGCCAGCTTTCACCTTTCCGTTTGAGTTAGGTATTTACAAATGTAAAACAGCTACTGATTGCAAGTTAATGGCACACGAGTTAGAGAAACTTCAGCTTGGGTGTTTTCCTCAGAAGCGTGCCTATGATCCGTTGGGTCATTATTCAGCAAGGTTGGAGCGAAATGTTTCACATTCAGTGGCGCTTGAGGACTTTTGGGTCAATTGTGAGGATGAATTTGAGGTGCGTCGTCGTCATTATTGTAGGCTTACTATTCCACAAATTGCTGATTTCTTGTCAGAGGATGTGGACGGTTTGTCTGATGATGATGGTGAGATACTTCATTCATTCATTAGAGACCAAGTTGCTCGCCAGCCACTTTGCCAACTTGATTGGTATGTCCCATTGAACACTTCAGTGAAAGACTTATCCAGGTCTGTTATCAAAACCACCATGTAATTCCTTGAGAGCAAGCGGAAGCAAAGGGTGATCCCAGTTACACAGCCGCCAACAGTGGTAGTTTCTTCTTTACCTTCTACTTCTAGGGCTAAACCTCGAGTCAAGGTTACTATGAGGCCGCCTGAAGGGGTTAAGATGGGAATTAATTCAAAAGGAAAAAGCATCACCAAAAGGAAACAAGTTGAGAAAGAGCCAGCACTTCCAATTGAGAAAGAGCCAACACTTCTAGTTGTAGAGACAGTACCTCAAGAGCAAGCATTTCCAGTTACAGAGACAGTACTTCCAGAGCCAGTTATTTCATCAGAACCAGTTATTCAGACTGAGGCCAGTTTGTCATCTCCAGGTTCACCTTTTTCACCACAGTCGTCTCCCATAGATATTGATTCGGAGCCTGAGACTCCGATAGATGAGACCTTCATACCAGTGGACCCGCTAGCGGCTGATACAGTAGAAACGGTTCCACCTCAAGAGGACAGTATTCCTTATTCATCTTGGCTCAAGAAGTCATTGGAGAGGGAGAGGCATATGCCTTCATATAATTTTGATTTATCTGAGTTTGGTGCGCCTTATCAGAACAGGTTGAATAAGAGGGCCAAGAAGCAGATTAACATTGAGAAGAATCTTGAGGCAGAGATCGTCATAGAGGTTGCTACTCCTCCAGAAGGCAAATACTTGGATGAAGTTGATGTTGGTGATTTACCCTTCGTCAAAACTAATCTGGGTAAGAATACTCGACACATCGACATGAATCTATTCAAAGTCGTCGCGAGTAATCTAGAGGAATGCGTCATGAAGGATGGTGAGGATAAGGCAGTTCTCAAAGCTGAGATCAGGCAACTTCGCCGGTACATCTCGGGTTTGCTTCATGGCAACGAGGGGCAAGCACCTTTACTTCCACAACTTCAAGAGACCGCCGCAGAACAACAGAGGATTCAACACTTGGTTAATCGAGGAAAGCTACTGGATACCTCGATTGAAGACTTTATTGTTGCTGGTCGACACCTCCTCACAGGGCTATATCAGTTGAGGGTTGACGCACATAGTCTTTGCCAAAGAATTCAGGAGCTCGAGATTGTCATAGCCGAGCGTAAGCCGAAGGACCTGATTTTGATATCACAGCTTGCAGGAATCTATGACGCCATTGAAGCAGATGGAGATCAAAAGAAGGTCTTCACTTGGAGAGAGTTGTATCTTTGTAGGGTGGAGACATATGACAGGATTTTTGCTAAGATGACCATGATTTAGGAAAAGGTTGTTGCAGCTCTTCGTTTCATCAGCGAGTACATCACTCAGATCCCATGTCATTATCGGCATGAGGATGGTACATACGCCGAGTTAGAGGCAGTTCAAGCTGAGTTCGAAGAGTTAGTTCGTGATAACCTATGTGGAGAGCCAGAGGCGTCCAAGATGGAGGAGTTTACAATGCTGACTATCAGTTTCAAAAAGGTGACCACAGAGGTTAGAGATAGTCAGAGGGAGATACGAGATGGAGACAAAGAGTTAAACAAGCAGTTAATCATCGTGGACAGCGTCAGAGTGCCAGATGATGATACTATTGATAAATTCTTGGAGGAGATGATAAACTTAGAGTAGACTTTCAGTTAGACCATGCAGTTGCTTATAATGATGAGTCGTCAGAAGTAGTTAACTCGAGGCTTCTTTCCGAGATAACTTGCTGTTATACATTGCATGCATGTCTTTCTTGGAAACATCTACATATACTTGGAGATTAGATTAGATTTTTCAGTTGACTGATGATAGCATTCCAGTTGACTTGCTTTCAATAAGGACGTGCATGTTGCACTTTGTCCATTTAGATTAGATATTTCAGTTAACTAATGATAGTTTCCCAGTTAACTGTATAGTTTCATTCAATTAGGGTTTAGGAATAAGATCTTGCATGCATTGCAAGACTGTAGTTGACTCAAGGTGATTTTAGGGTTGCCTACACCTTGAAGTCTATAAATAAGAGCTTTCAACTCATTTGTATTTTAACTTTTGCTTGATAGCATACATGCTGCGCCTACCTTGCCTGTAGTATTGTTATTATTGTATCTGTTCAAGGAACTTTTACAGGAGATTATTATATGCTGCGCCTACCTTGTCTGTAATATTGTCTTTGTTGGATCTGTTCTAGAGTATTTGTTTTGATAATGAATTGTTATGCCACTCGGGTTCCATGCAATTATTATGATGAATGCTTGCCTTAGTTAGATATAGTGGCTAGTTCGATCGTAAATTGTACGCGTGTCTCGCCTATGCAATTTGCTGTCCTAGTTGGCTATCTTTTGTGTTTTGTTATCAATAGGCCTATTTGAATTAAGCAAATAGTTGTGCCCACCTTGCCCTCGTGTTGAGAATTCGTACTTAAAGCCTATCGTATGATGTGTGTCATAATAAGCTTATTCAGCCGAGCAGATAGTTGTGCCCACCTTGCCTTCATGTTGCAAATCTGTACCCAGCTTATCGTATAAAAAACCATTCCCACTCCATTTCCTCATGCTCTGTTTTCGTGAGTAAACTGGATAGATTTTAAAGAAGTTAGCTTAGTTGTAGTTACATGATTTGCGAAACCAGAAAATACTCAGCTGCAACGTTCTAGGTTTTCTTAACCTTCTGCCTCTACCAGCTGAAAACAAAAAGATAGGACATTAGTTTAGTTTTCTATTTCATGCATTCCAGCACAACGAGGGAGCTTCCCCTCCTAATTTGAAGAGCACTCATTGCGTAGTGTGCATAGCTATACGTATAAACTCACACTCCAGAGGTGTTAGTTCTTACGCCAACATTGTTTCAGTTTAGTCTTAATCGGGAGGTCTCTTGTGTTGGCCGTTTGTAGAGCAGTACTTCCATCAGTTGGTGCTATCGATCTCCTAGGTTGATTTGGGACCCTGGAATCAAATTCAGTTCCAGTTTGGTTTGGCATGGTGATTTTGGAATGCCAATTGAGTTGCTTGAGGACAAGCAATTTTGGGAAGGGCGAACTGTAATGTCCCCATTTTTAGCCATATGCTCTTCAATATCTGATAGCCTATTCCTAGAAGCCCGTAAACTCGTCAGAGGTGAAATTAGGGTTTCCTATTTTTTAGGGGTTCTAAAGAAGGTTTGCATGAATGAGGATTGTGGATTCTTTTCGGGTTTTCAGAGAGCTTCGTAGTGATATGACATGCAAAGTCATCGGGCAACTATTCTGAATTTACTATTTTTAGTAAGTTCTATTTCTGGCAGTACCATCTTGGGCAGTAGCATCAATAGTCAGCTCAATTTCCATTTCAGGCAGTGCAGTTTGGAGCATATTTGGCCTTCAGCATTTTGAGGCTCATTTTGGGTAAAATGATTTATTCTAAGTCATTAATGTTTTAATTTCTTATTGGCTCCATTGGCCTAGTATTAATGACTTAAAGTTGTTTTAAAAGAGGGTCTTTGAGGGTGGACGCCTCATGTGAGATAATTCAATATTTCATAATGTTTATTAAATGTTTATGAGCCTTGGATGCCTAGAACAGGGAGAATTAATTATATTTTTACAAGAAAACATTTCAACATATTTGGGCGTCCCTTTTGGAGGGAAAAATTGGAAGCTGAAAAGCCAACAGTCACCTCAAAAGTTATAAAAGCAAGCCTTGCTCCAGCTTTTTATCATCTTTGAAAATGATGTAAAGTTATGCTGCTGAATTAATTTCAGAATCCGGCTTAGGGAGAGCTTAGCAATTCTACTCCATTCTTCGGGCCTGAAACTATGGTCTCCTAGATGGTTGATTGAGAGTGTGCTTCACCCAGAAGTGCACACTGAGCTTCAATGTTGAAGATTTAGATGTTATTTTCAGTTTCTATTTTGCTGGTGTTCATATAGTTGAAGTTGAATTTTGTTAGCAGCTTTTTGAATAAATTTAATTTTGTTCTGGGTATCGATGCATTGTGATTCTAGACCGAGGGCGCCCTTTTCCACAGAAGATTGGAATTTAATTTGAAGTATTTTATTTTATCTTGCAAAATCGCCCTTTTCAACAGGTCGTACCATTGCAAGAGGCATTGTTGTTCGTGCTAAATCATTGGTGGAGTTTTGATAAAATTTTGACATTGCACATTGGGCACCTATCCTCCAGGGAGTCATTGCAATTCGTTTCATTCAATTTGGAGGTATATTTGGAGAGTTTTGAGCATTTTATTGATTTTTTGTTTGCTGGTTGATTATTTTCAGTTTGCTGATTTGAGAAATCAGATTGGTTTAAGTTCAAATTTTGGTTGGGTTTTCAATAATTCAGAAGGGTATCATTAAGAGAGATCATCTTCTATCAATTGTGCTTTGAATCCTATTGTAATCACTTGTAATTTGCAATAGTTCCTTATATTGTAAGACTGTTAACAGTAGTACCGTTTCAGTCACTCTTTACTGCTTTACTTGTGCATAATTTCTCACATATGTAACCCCTGGATGGTTTACGGCCAGTGTGGAAAAAGAACTCAATTTATTTCTCTCATTTTGTACCCACTAAAAAGTGGTGAATTCCCACTTACGAGTGGATGCCTGCCGCAACAGATGAATTAGTTTGTTTTGTAATTTCTTCACCCCACTGAATTAGTGGAAGTGCAGAATCCTTTCATGGTTGGTTTACCGCCTAGCTCCATTCAATTGTAACTTCATTTCAGTAAATGCTTAGTTTTCTCTGCCATATGACAACATCTCTCCTTCCTTGGGATTGAATGTGCATTCTTGGCGTTGAGTTCTATCTTTTCACTTTCAGTTGTAATCTGTTTTAGTTATTGAGTTACTTAGCTCCTAGGGATCCAATGGGGTCAAGAGGCAACGCCCCTTGCGGGGGTTTGGGGGCAGCGTCCCTCACAAGGTCTCGGGGCAGTGCCTTGGGCGCACTCTCTATTGCGATACAAGGTCGGGTACCAAGCCCAAATTAAGACCTCCAAAACCTTACAAACCTTCATGGCGTACATCATTTTGCATTCACAATAAGTAAAGAAAAAACAAGTTATAACTTTAAATTTCATGTATTTTTTTGCACTTTTCAACCCTCCCTGCCAAGTCCTACTGACGAGCCTCACTTGGACTCGACGAGTCTAGCCAGGACTCGGCCGAGTTTGAGTCCGAGTCCCTAGGACTTCGCCGAGTCCAAGTTCGAGCCCCCAGGACTCAGCCAAGGTGACTCAACTTGGGACTCGCCGAGTCCTAGCGAGTCCCATTTCCATATACTATGGCACCCTATGACCCTAGAAGTTTGGTATGCATTCCCATAGGTTGGATATTCAGTCTAGAGGGTGCTGATCCGTTCTATATCAGCAGCTTAGGAGTTGTTACACCATTTTCGACACCTATGGGGGACACTTATCACATCCACAAGAGATTTGCAGATTTTGGAGAGAGGGGTTACATCCATCTCTTCATGTTCAATGGATGTGGGATTCTGGTGTGTTGGGATCCAAGTGGTAACATGTTTGGCACGTCAGTTGGGTTGGATCTCGATGTGTTGCTTCACCACTATCAGCATGGTGAAGATTATATCAGTGTAGCGAAGGGGAAGTCAGCAAGTGATATGTATGGCAAACTTCCATTGTGGTTATGGGATCGAGGGATTTCTTGGTTTGGTAGATTGCTCTACATTGAAGTAGTTGTTCACAAATATGTTGAGCATGATTTAATTTCTACCTAGTAGATGTCGTGGATACATTATTGGGCATTCTATAGATTGATTTGGGATCCTGGTATTCAGGTGAGGATTGCTTGGGGACAAGCAATCTTGGGGAGGGCACACTGTAATGTCCCCTTTTCCTGAGTTGTGATTGGATGCAATGGTTAGCCTACCAACTAGTCCCCGTAGGCTAACAGGGGGACCCTTTTGAGGGTAGTCTTTGGTTCGACAACAGACCCTTTCGGTGCTTATTTTAGTATTCTTCAGCTCTTCATCCCCGTTTATTGGTGGTGCGCTTTCCAAAGGCCATTAAGGAGACTTTGAAGCATACTTACTTTTTATTGTAAGTCATATCTGGTTCAATCATCGACATGCCTATATCTGGAAATTATGGTTGGATCACCTTTTGAGCTGGTGTCGACTGTGTTGTACCCATAATAAAAAAAATTTGCTTCACTAAGGCATTTTGTTTAAAATAGTCAATCTCAAACATTGTCTAAAGTTGAAAATTTGGAAAAGTGGAAATTTGCATGTCATGCATGCATGAGGGTCAAGAACTCAAAATTTAAAAAATCTGACAATTTGGGTTTGTTCGAAATGAAATTATCTACAAAACTTGGATTTTAGTTTTTCAGTTTCAGGTTTTCCTAAATTTTAGGAAAAGTTAGGGTTTCCTAAATTTTAGGGTTTTTTGGATTTGTTGTGAAACAGATGCCGGTAAAGTTAACTTTTTCAAAAAATCCTAAAAAATAGGGAAAAAAAACCTAAAAATAGCCCAAAACCCTAAAAAATAGGATCTTGTCAGAATTGACTGAAAATTATTTTGATTGGCTTTTTCACTTCACGATCACAGTGGTGGAGTCAGAATCAAGAAAAAGTCAGTTTAAGGCTAGTGGGTCTATTTCACTTTTTCAGGAGAAAAGTTAGGACCTCCGAGGTCATCAATGGCAAATGGCCAGATGCCAAGTGTCGAAATCTAAGCTTAAAATGTTCCAATGAAGATTCTATGGTGAGATATGTTCAAAATGATGCTTCGTCTCGAAGGGGATTTTCGTCGAGGAGAATATGTTCCAAATTTTTCTAATTCTGGGAAGAAAAGAGCACCTACTATCCAAGGGTGCCCTAGATTTCAGAGGCCCAGATTATCTTTTTGAGATTTGTCACTTCCAAGAAGGCTTCTGTGGAATACTGTTAGCTTCACAATGAGCCTACTAGCCAGTCCAAAAGCTCTATCTAGCACTTGAAATTGAAGATTGAACGAGGAATGAGGGAGATGAAAAAATGGTTAAACTAGAGAGAAAAGCGCCCCTGGAAGCCAAGGGCACCCAACTTTTTGAGGTATCAGATGAAACTTTTTGATCAAATGACACCTAGAATGTTTGTCTCAAACTTGATCAGGCTTCGCAACGAATCTGTCAGTGGGTTAATCTGAGTTGCTGAACTACCAAAATCAGGAGTCAAAAGTAAGGTTTTTATCATGGTCAGAAATGTCAGTTCAAAGCAAAAGCGCCCCTAGAGGCTAGGGGCGCACAAGGTTTTAGACCCTCAAATGCAGTTGTTTAGGTTATCTCAAATGCTCATCCTGTTTGTGATGCTTCCAGCTTTTCGTTGCATGTCTCAGCCAGGTCAAAAGACTTGTCAGTAGCCTACAACCAGAGATTGAGTGGAGATTCAGCACGTGAAAATAGCTATCTCTGGAAGCAAAAGTGCCCCTAGTCTCCTGACCTGCCAGATGAAGGTTTTAGGAATTATGCTCCCCTGGAGATCATGTTCGGAATACTGCCAGCTCCATAATGAGACTGTCAGCCAGCTCTGAAATTTTGTCAAGTGTCGGGAGTTTCCAGATGAAGTGGGGTCAAAATAAAGTTGAAAATAGAAGAAAATTTGACTAAGTCTAGGAGAAAAAGCGCCCCTGGAGTCAGAATTAGCATTTGCCACCTCAAGGAGCGCCTTTTCAGTTTTGATCCTGTTCTTCAATGAAACTATCAACCAGTCTATTGGACACATCAGTCAATCAGAATCAATGATCAAACATAGCCTCCGGTGACGTTTTGCAAATGATTTTCAAAAAAATTCTAAGTCTGGAGTTCGCACCTAAAATCAAACTTTGACTTTTTGAACTGAAGTGAACTTGGATGCCCTATAATGGAGGAGTTTGTGAGCTCAACTTAAAATAATATTAAATCTCCAATTTAACTTCTGAGTCGACTTCAACATGACTTAGTTTTACTTGCATGTGGCAAATAACTGAAGTGCATGCAAGGTGGCGCCCAAGTTAGGGTTTATTTTCATTCAGTTAACTAAAATGGGGTCCAATAATATTTTGGCGTCCCATTTAGGGTTATTTGCATGCAAATGTGATGCCTTAACTCATGAACTATATTTATTAAGGCATTTGGGCATCTATTATTTCCATCATAGGTTGAGGAAAAACACTTATTTTCTCGTGCAAGCAAGATTTGAAGGCGCTACAGGTGACATTTTTTAGTGTTCTTCGCAAGACCAGGTCCAGATTTTTCAAAGGAAATATTTTCCAAATTTCATCATTCAAGTGCATACTTTTCAGACTTCACAAACTCAATTCAAGGCATAGGCATCATTTTCAGAGGCAGAATAACTTCTATGTTCTCCCTCTAAATTCTTCTATCCTTGTCTTAGGTTTTCTCTCACATGTGAAAGTAAACGACATCTTTTTCAGAATCTGGTCATCTGGGTTCACTCAGCATCGCATGAGATAGCTATTTTGATTACCAAAGAAGCTTGGGCGTGGAGAGTTCAAGGATGAGATAGCTATTCTGATTACCTTGCTCAACCAGGTTACAGGTCAAGAGGAAGCTCATGTTTTCCAACCATGGATGTTCTATGTCATCAACCAGATTATCAATAACAAAGAACACTTTGACTAGGCTATGTTGATTAGTGAGGTTCTTCACCAACAAATCATGGGATTTCTTAAAATCCACAAATTTCACATGGTTTCTTATCTTGTCTATTTAATTGCATTCCAAGGCAATTTTAGAACTTTGAAAACCAATGGAACTCTTGGCGTTCAGCACGTGCACGAATACTTCCCATAATTGGAGTTCTCAAGAGCTTAACGAGATTTCAAACAGGTGAATGATCACTTCTTGATGAAGACAGTCAGAGACCTGGATAATGAGATGCACATAAGAATTTCAGCAGATGCTAAATCAGCAATGGAGAGTTGGGCAAATTGGTTTATCCAATTTCCCACATTCACCTATATTCGAGTGTATGGTTACATGAGAGAGCCTCTGATGTTACCAAGATACCAGTCAATTAAGGTCTTGTTCATGGGGTTCCAGAGACAGGTTCACGAGGTTCATACTTTTCTTCGCAATCGACACAAACAAGCATTCACTTTTCCATGTGGATTTTCAAATGCAAATCAGCAGCCGATTGCAAGTTGATGAGCAACGAGTTGTCAAAACGCCATCTCAAATATCTCAACGAGAAGCGCTCCTATGATCCTTTGAGTCACTATGCAGCTTGGTAGGAGCGAAGTCACTCACAACATCCAGCACTTGAAGACTTTTGGGTCAACTGCGAAGATGAATTTGAAGTACGCAGGCATCACTATTGTAGACTTACTCTTCCTTAGCTTGCTGATTTCTTATCAGAAGATGTTGAAGGTTTGTCAGATAATGACGGAGAGGTGTTACTTAGCACATTCGTCAAGGATCAAATTGCTCGCCAGCCACCTTGACAAGTGGATTGGTATGCCAAAGAGAGTACTTAGTTGACAACCTGTCAAGGGGAGTTATCAAGACTAGCATGTACTTCTTGGACAGCAAGAGGAGGCGCAAGGTAGTTCCAGTAGCAAAGCCGCCAAAGTTTTCTTCACTACCTTCCACATCACGGTCAAGACCCAGAGTGAAACAATGCAGCAATCCACCTAAAGGTGCTAGAGTTAGTGGAAGAACGAAGAGAGGAAACGAAAATCAAAAAGGACAAATCGAGAAGGTGCCTGAAGTTCCAGTAGAACCAGTGGTGCAAATTGAAGCCGAGTCTTCATCTCCTAGTGCACCATTTTCTCCACAGTCAGCTCCCATTTAGATTGACACGGAGCCCGAATCGTCGGTTCGTGAAACCTCAGTATGAACCAGTTCACCAGAAGTCAATATAGCTGCAGCAGTTTCGCCCAGAGAAGTTAACCTTGATCACTCATGTTGGCTCGAGAAGACTTTGGGAAGAAGAAGGCGTAAGCCTTCCTATCAACTTGATCTCTCAAAGTTTGGCAATCCCTATCAAAATAAGTCAAACAAGAAGATCAAGAAGCAAGTACACATAGAAAAGACTCCTGAGGCAAAGATTGTCCAGAGAAGTTAACCTTGATCACTCATGTTGGCTCGAGAAGACTTTGGGAAGAAGAAGGCGTAAGCCTTCCTATCAACTTGATCTCTCAAAGTTTGGCAATCCCTATCAAAATAAGTCAAACAAGAAGATCAAGAAGCAAGTACACATAGAAAAGACTCCTGAGGCAAAGATTGTCCAGAGAAGTTAACCTTGATCACTCATGTTGGCTCGAGAAGACTTTGGGAAGAAGAAGGCGTAAGCCTTCCTATCAACTTGATCTCTCAAAGTTTGGCAATCCCTATCAAAATAAGTCAAACAAGAAGATCAAGAAGCAAGTACACATAGAAAAGACTCCTGAGGAAAAGATTGTCATTGAAGTTGCTACACCACCAGAAGTTGAAGTTGGTGATTTCAACTTCGTCAAAGCTAATCTTGGCAGGAGCACTCAGCACATGGACGTGAGCCTCTTTAAGGTTGCTGCAAGTAATCTTGAAGAGCGGGTGATGAAGGACGAAGAAGACAAGGCAGCCCTCAAGGCTGAAAACAAGCAACTGCGGCAGTACATCTCGAATCTTCTTCATGGAACTTCAAGCAAGCCAGCTATTCTTCCACAGCTTCGAGAGACACCTGCAAAACAACAGAAGTTGGGTCAATTAGTCAATCGTGGAAAGCTATTGGAGAACTGGATCGAGGATTTCATTATTGCAAGCAGATACCTTCTCACAAAGTTATATCAGTTAAGGTATGATGCGCATGATCTTCGTCAAGGAATCCACTGGCTTGAGTTGACTATGGCAGAGGGAAAACCAAAGGATTTGATTCTCATTTCTCAGTTGGCAATTGCATACGATGTCGTTGTAGCAGATGAAGATAAAAGAAAGCTTTCGCTTGGAGAGAACAACACCTCTTTAAAGTGGAAATATATGAGAGAATCTCTACAAAGTTGGCTGGAATCAAAGAAGATGTTGTCGGTGTGTTGATGTGCTTTTTGTGACACACCGGGCACGTTTAAAATAAAGAGTCCAAAGAAGCTCTATCCTCTCTTGAAAAACTACCACGTATGCTAAGATTGCAAGAAGGATCATACGGCAATTCTAATGTTTCTTCAATCAGGTCTTGACGTGTGGATAAGCTCAATGGGCATTGTGATTTACTGGTAACACAAAGGGACCTATGTTTGACAAATTACTCGTGAGTGAGGACTTATGTGGATTTGACATTGAATGCTTTATGTTTTTGGGGTTTTCGATTTTGAGATTCTAAAAAAAAAGGAAAAAGGATAGGGGGTTCGAGGTCCTATACTACTCCTATGAAATCAAGAGACGGTAAGGATTAAGTGAAACTAAGAACAATAATTTGTTTCGCCACGCTTACAACAACTACACAAAGCAAGTGCAATCTTCTAGGATTTGTGCTTAAGATTTTTGTACTATGAATGATACCATCAGGAGAACAATATAATTCAAAGTAAGCATTGAAGCATCCACATTATGAGCTCAGTCTAACTTTACGCATTGAACAAAAATCATCTATTCAAAGAAAGTATGAGCGGAAGTTTCACCAAATCTATACTATCAATCTATCATTCATCTAACATGCATTCGAATCAAATACTAATTTAATCTACTCTAGGTGGAAGAAAAGAAATATGTAACCATGCAACCACTTGACAATAGAAGGATTCAAAGCAACTCATGCAATATGAACTTTTATTCTCCAAGCAATTATAAGCAACAATTTCATAAGTTTCTCTCTCATCCAATGAAATGGAAAACGAGAGTTTATATAGAGTTTTTGAATTGAAATAATCGGCCAAGATTGATCCATGATCAATGGCAGAGATTAAAACAAAATAACCCTAATTAGGGTTTCTCAGAAGACAATCAGTGAGTGAAGTGGTGTGAGGAGCTAAATTTGAGGGGGCACTTCCTTATCCTTCCGAGTGGTAGTGTACTAGATAAATCTGGAGACTATTGTGCTAACCTCCTCGATTGTGACAAGTGGCAACATATTAACCTTGTATTCTAACAAGTTCAAATCATCCGCACATCTTGCAAAAGAAATTTCCCACTCCGATTCCTGTCGTCGGAAGGTATGCTACATGGTCAAGAAGTTGGCTGCCTTAGTCAAATTTTGCTTAAGGATTGGCCTAGTGGTGGCGAAGATAACCTCTTGCACTCTGCGCTTCAAGTTTTCAAGTTGCATGTCATTTGCTCGAACAATGCCTTTCTCCAGCACATCTACAGCCACAAGTAAGATCCTGTTCCGGATTTCCTTTGTCCGATCCTCAACTCTGATGGTATCCGTCTTCACCTTCTCCAGGACTTTAGTCCATGCAATCAACGCCAAGTACCAGCTATTAAAATCATATGCTGCGCCTGCTGCAATCACCTTTCCATCAACTAGTTCCTGGTTCGGAACTCCTTTTAGTACTTTGAGACATGGAATGATTCTATCCTGGATGTCCTGAATGTTGTCCCACGCTTCCACCAAAGTTGCAATCCTTGAAAGTAAATAGGAATTTTGCCCATATGCCAATACCAATTTCTCAACAAATACAGCCACTTCTTCACTTTTGCCAATTATCCATTCTTTAGTTTCTTTGGTTGTGGTCTTCTCTTCTTCAAAAGTCTCCTAGGAAGAGTTCAACAATGGAGGAGCTGCCGAGTTGGCTTGATCAAGAGGCTGGGTTAAATGTTGAATATACTCTTTTAGGCGCTCAACCTCCCGTTTGTATTCCTTTTTCTTTGCTACCTCCTTTTCTAGCCTCGCTTTGATAGAATTAACAGAATTATCCAAGTCTTCCACTTCCTGACCCTTTGTGGTTGGGCCCAAATCGACAGTGGTGATGGCATATTCTTGAGGAGTAATCTCCTCCCTTGATTTATCAACTGTCGGTACAGCAATTTGTACTGTACGATGGTTGGCTTCGTCTCTTTGAATGGTGGAGAACATTCTGGCAGGCTTCTTTACATTAACTGCCTCCAATCTGGCCAAGAAATCGGCCATGTAATCTTCCTCTGAGTTTTCTTCCGATTCTTTTATTTTCAATCTCTCCGTCAACCAATCAGGGATACTCGGCTGCTCAGTGTCTTCTTCTTCCTGAGTGTCCTGTGCATCTGGAATCTCTTGAATTCCTTTGAGGGCAGAAATCATTCCTTCTTGGAATTTGTTGTGCAGAATATCAATTTCATTATCAGACTCTAGAATTTGTGTGCCTGTGGGAGATGGGGGTCCATCATTCTCAGACTGGACAGGAATGGAAGAAGGGGTCCTTATGTCTCCCAATGACTCATCAATATCAAATATCTCGTTCCTATTCGCAAACACGGCAGAATGAGGAAGTTCAGGTCTTTGCCTCTTTTGAGTAGGCTCTTTGTCTACAATTTGCTTTCCTTTTGCCTCCTTCCTTTTCCTGGGATTGGTGCTCTCAATTGGCTCATCACCTTGGGATGCACCAGCATTTGAAGAGTAAGATTCTGCTTCGCCCATCAAATTGTAAGTCAAAGGTGCACCTTTCTGCCTCAGTTCTTTGATCTGTTGGTCTGCCCACCATTGCAAATACTTGACGACTGGCCTGATCAAGACAGACAAGTCTGCAAGTTCTGGTTCTGAACACCGTACAGGAGTAAGAGGTCTACTCTCATCAAAACCTGGCTAAATATACTCGCCATCATCTTCAAGTTGATCTGGCACTCAGAAGAGTTCGGTTGTCCTAATTAAGCTAACCGACACTCTAGACCATAGTCTTTTTCTAACATCAAATTCATCTATTGCATTGGCCTAGTAGTCCTCCAGGTCTACCTTGTGTTTGTACTTCCTTCCATTCACAGCGCCGATGTGAAGGTGGGGGTCAAAATCTACTCTGGACCGATATGATGTGAATGGATGTGATGAGCCTTGCTGGCTCTCTACGAAACCCTTGTCTTTTTCTTAAGTCTTTTGGTGTTTTACTTAGTTTTTTTTTAAGAATGACTTCTAGACAGAAGAGAAGGGGCGGCAGCATATTAAAGCACATAAAACTGAAATACAGAAACCTTTGGAGCAATAGACGTAATTGTTATTCATTTGCAGTACATACAATAAGATTGCAAGCAAATCACATACCCGAATGACTCCAGAATAATTAAATAAGAAATTTGACAGCTTGGCAGGCAAGAATACTGAAACTGAAAGAAATCACTGCCGGGGCTCACGATCTGCTGTCTCCCACTCAGAAGTTGGAGAAATGATGCTAACCATAGAGGGCGCCAATGATGGAGTACATAACCAGCCACAAGGAAAGGTGTTTTTTGCCTTTGAGTTCACACGCCTAGTGTAAGGAGGCACGCCTCCCAAGAGAAAATCACCACCTTCTGATGCTATGGTACGGCCCTGTCAATAAACAATGAATCTAATGCAGAATGGCGTCCCAAGTAGAGAAGCCCTGTTCTTTATTCCAAAACACTGAAATGCTGAAATTAAACTCAGATGAAGCACAATAGAACTTCTGTATGAAGCCCTCACAATTGCACAAATTCAGCTGGTCTTTCACAGCCTCAAAGGTGCTCAACACTGAAGAGATTTCGTTCTCCAATGGAAAAAAAAATGCTCAAAACCCTATCACAGGTGAAGTACAGGAAGAAGCCAAAGGCAAAGTCAAAATATTCAAAAGATGAGTCTCTCATTGCCCAAAATGCCTATATATGCCAAAAGGCACGATTTCCAAGAAGATACGCCACTTTTGGATATTTAAATCTTTTAAAATATAATTTAAGTCACTTTCAATAGTTTGACTTAAATAAAGTGGGCGCACTTTATTAATTTAAGTGATTAAGTATTAAATCACTTTTTGGGAAATATTTAAGTGATTTAAAAAGCATAAAGTCAATTTGACTTTATAATAAAATATTAAGTTAATAAATAACTTACATCACTCAAATAGGCATAACTTCCACAATTCTTCATAAAATCCCGTGCCATCAGAAGCTGTCGACTCCTAGTCTGCTAATGCCTGCTGTGAACCAATACTGGGCTCTGAACACGAGAACGATCCAACTCTCCAGAAAGTACCACTGACCCTCTAACCAATCCAGTTAGCCCACAAGGGTCCAATAAAGGGCTAACACACTGTTCCCGAGAACTGACTAGAGCGGGGACATCACAGTCCGCCCTCCCCAAGTTTGCTTGCCCACAAGCAAACTCAAAGCTGGGTGCTGAAGAATACTGTCACTCTCCCAAGTCGCATCTTCTGCTGGTAAGTCTTTCCACTTCACCAGATATTCCCTGATAACCCGCCTCCGTAGATGACGCTCTCTGGACTCCAAAATGGCCTCAGGTATCAAAATCAACTTCCCCTCATCATCCAGGGGTGGTAAATCTGCAGAAGGAATCACCAGTTGTCCTAACGCCTTCTTGAGGCGCGACACATGGAACACATTGTGAACTTTACTGTTCACTGGTAGATCCAACTCATAAGCCACTTCACCAACACGTCTGACAACCCTGAATGGTCCATAGTATCGTGGCTTGAGTTTCTCGGCGCCCTTCTTACGAAGGGTGGACTACCTATAAGGCTGTAGCATTAGATACACCAAATCGTCGATCTCAAAAGATCTCTCCACTCGCCTCTGATCAGCATATTGTTTTTGC
Source organism: Sequoiadendron giganteum (assembly GCA_007115665.2). Classification (NCBI taxonomy): domain Eukaryota; kingdom Viridiplantae; phylum Streptophyta; class Pinopsida; order Cupressales; family Cupressaceae; genus Sequoiadendron; species Sequoiadendron giganteum. The sequence goes on from CM021110.1 coordinate 254,761,270, forward strand.
TGATTTTGAGCTTTCTGAATATTCTCCCTAAGTGCTTTCATAATGTCTTGATTCTCCTGCAACAAATCAATAGCACTAGGTACCCTACTGTCACTCAACAATAAGTCTAGAAAGCTCGGAGCATCATATCCATATAATGCTCGGTATGGTGTCATCTGAATACTCATATGATGAGTGGTATTATAGCAATACTCACAAAGGTATAACCACTTCACCCATGCCTTCTGCTGTCCTGAACTGTAGTTCCTCAAGTATCCCTCCACCCATTTGTTGACTATCTCTGTCTGCCCATCTGTCTGTGGGTGGTAGCTGGTGCTCGGAGTGAGTTTTGTACCGCAAAGTTTGAATAACTCTTGCCAGAAGTTACTCAAAAATTTGCTATCCCTGTCACTGACTATACTTCGAGGCAATCCATGCAATCTGAATACCTCACGGAAAAACAAGTCCGCCACCTGAGTAGCTGTGTGTGTAGTAGTGATTGAGAAGAAATGTGCATACTTCGTCAACCGATCTACTACCACATAAATGCTGTCTTTCCCTTGAGCTTTCGGCAAGCCCGTGATAAAGTCCATAGACAAGCATTCCCACTTCCTCTCAGGAATAGGAAGCGGTTGAAGTAAACCTGCAGGGTATGTATGTTCTTGCTTGTTCTGTTGACAAACAAGGCATTCCCTGACATACTGAAGAACAAAAGATTTGAGTCCCTTCCAAGAGAATCTCTCCCGTACCTGCCTGTAGGTCTTAAAGTAACCGGGATGTCCTGCCATCGGTGAATCATGGAATGACCTCAATACTGTGCCCCTCATCTCAGAACCTGGGACAAGAAATATCCTCCCTTTGTAAATGATAAGATCATCCACAAGTGAGTATCTGTCATCCTGTACTGTCCCATCCACTATGCTAGAAGCCCAAGGATTCTTAGCATATTCTGCCACTATCATGTGTCTCCAGTCCTCTGAAATCAGTGAAATGGAGCTCAAGTGAGGACGGCGAGATAAAGCATCAGCAACCACATTCTGAGTGCCCTTGACATAGGCAATGTCAAAATCATAGGACTGAAGTTTGCTGACCCATTTCTGTTGCCTTTCGTTCAAATCTCGCTGTCCAAGAAAATGTTTCAGACTATTGTGATCGGTTTTAACACTGAATTTACTACCAATCAAGTATTGCCTGAATTTGGCCATGGCATGCATGATGGCCAACATTTCCTTATCATAGATACTGAAACTCCGTTCAGGACCTCTGAGCTTCCTGCTCTCAAAAGCTATAGGGTGTCGATCCTGCATGATAACTGCACCAATACCCTCACCACTGGCATCACAATGTAACTCAAATGGTCTGGCGAAATCCGGCAAAGCCAATACTGGACAAGTAGTCATAAGAAGTTTGAACTTCTCAAAGCATGCCTGTGCAAGAGGTGTCCACACAAAGGCTCCCTTCTTAGTCAAATCAGTTAGTGGCGCAGCATGTCGCGAGAATCCACTAACGAACCGACGATAGAAGGCACACAATCCTACAAACCCCCTAAGCTGTGTCAACGTCTCAGGTGTAGGCCAATCAATGATAGCTCGAATTTTCTCTGGATCCATACTAACTCCCTCTCTACTGATAATGTGACCCAGATACAAAAGCTCAGCCATGCCCAAAGCACACTTGGACTCCTTGGCGTACAAGGACTCCCTGTCAAGTATACCCAATACCTCATCTAAGTGAACCATGTGTTCCTCCCATGATTTGCTGTAAACCAGGATGTCGTCGAAGAACACCAAAACAAATTTCCTCAAGAGAGGATGGAAAACCCTGTTCATAGTAGACTGAAATGTAGCTGGTGCATTGGTTAAGCCGAATGGCATAACCAAGAAATCATAATGTCCACAGTGACACCTGAATGCGGTTTTCTCAATATCCTCCTCTCTGACCCTGATCTGATGGTAACCAGTCCTCAAATCAATCTTCGAGAAATAGCAAGCTCCATGAAGCTCGTCTATCAACTCATCTATCCGCGGAATAGGATACCTATTCTTAATAGTCTTCCTATTAAGCATCCTGTAGTCAATACACATCCTAAGTGTACCATCCTTTTTCTTCACCAAAACAACTGATGAAGCAAAGGGTGACTTACTCGGCCTAATGTGCCCCATAGCTAAAAGTTCCTTAATGGTTTTCTCAATTTCATCTTTTAAACGTTTGGGGTGCCGGTAAGGAGTGATCATAATAGGTTTCGTGCCCTCATCCAACTCAATGATGTGCTCAATACCTCTATCAGGAGGTCTACCTGGTGGAATAGCACTGAAAACCTTTGCATGTTTGATTCGGAGTTCCTGTACATCTGGATGGTAAGGAGAAGCTTGCTGCTCTAACTGTGAAGGCATTAACTTGCACTCAGCAGCCCATTCTACCATGTCATGTTGAATCAAACGTTCCATTCTTCGGAGTGAAATTTCTTTTAGATTGCTGTCCTTGATAGCTTTAAGAACATGATTTGTGCCATCAATTTTGAATTTCATCTCCATATCACGCAAATTAAGTGTGAACTCTCCTATAGCATGAAGCCACTTCATGCCAAGAACTATATCCGTTCCTCCCATGTTCACAACATAAAAATCTGCCTTGAACTCAAAATTGTTGAGTTTCAATGGTAAATCAGGAATCATCCTCTCATAGGTGAGAGTGTGTCCATCTCCAACCTTCACACGAATGCCTTCAAACTGCTGAGTTTGAATTCCCCTTTTCTCCACCAACCGTGAATCAATAAAATTGTGGGTTGCACCTGTGTCCAAAAGAGATATGACTCTTTGACCCGCTAAGACCCCACGGAGCCTGAAAGAACCCTCTCTCTGCATGCTGGACATATGAGCCTCCTGTAGCTCACTTTCTACCTCAATCTCTGCCTCATTTTCTGACTTTTCTTCATCTGTGTCATAGATAGCAGCTTGCTGATCAGAAAAATCAGTCAATGTTTCTCCCTCATAAAACCATTCCATGTTCCTGTTTTGCCCTTTAGGCTTGAGGGGACAATCATGATTGAAGTCATATGGACCTTTACAGTAAAAACAGAGCTTCCTTCTACGTAGATCATTCATTGTATCCCGATCTAATGGAGCTGCAAATCTTTTCTTTTGATCAGTATTATCAGCCTTCTTTGGATCAGATTTGTTCTCAGTGTAGGAGGAAGAAGGTTTGGTGCCAAATTGCTTACGAGGTGTAGTGAGCTCCATACTGCGAGCTTTCCTCATGGTCTCCTGTAAGGTAGGTGGATCAAATGCCTTTATCCAACCTTTCATGGGCTCGAAAAGCCCCTCAATAAACAATATGATCAGCCTTCTCTCTGAAATGCCTGTCACCATTACAGATAGTCTTTGGAACTCTCCAATGTACGATTCCAAGCTACCCAATTGTTTTAACTGTGCTAGATCCCTGAAGAACAATTCAGGATCACGTTTATCAAACCTCTCTACCAATCTATCAGTAAACTCCTGGTATGAGGTAATCTGGTCATGGTGAAGAGTAGCCATGCCATGAATCCACCAGTCATGTGCCACGCCATCAAGGTGTAGGGCTGCAAATCTAATAGCATCTTCCTCTGGCATAGGACGTAGTGTCAGAAATGTATCCAATTTACTCACCCAGGCACGTGCTGTAACTCTGCCACTGCCATCATAGTTCGCTAAGGTAAGCTTATTGGTAGCCTGTCGTAGATCATTATGTTTGTATCTAGGCCTCCTGTCATTCCTGTTCCTGGTGTGTTCTCTTTTCTGACTCATAAAACGATCAAAGTTAAGGTGATCCTTAACTCGTGGAGGCATTGCATCCCATTCATCATGCATAGCTAGGATGTTGTCAGCAAAGTTTCCCTCACCACCTTCTTCCACCTCCTCTTCCTCCTCAGCGTCATTTCTGACAAAAGTAGGGCATGTGGCTCTCTCAAAGGTGCGTGCTGGAGCAATATTCCTGTGATGCTCTCCATGAATGCTACCTTCCTGATCTTGATCAATATTCGGCCTCCTCTGAACTGTCAAGTTTTGCACATTGGTGCTAAGTTGCTGAAGGATGTTTGCCACCTATTCTTGACCAGCCACCATTCCCCTCAGTACTTCTCTAGCATCCCTGTCTTCGTCATTAAGACGAGCATCATCATTCCTTTCAGCCATATTATCAAAATCAAAATCTTCTTCCTGTTCGTCCAATGGAGGAGCCTGAAATGGTTCAAAAGTATTTCGCTGATTTTTGGGACCCCTGCGTGCGTAGTACCTGTCAAACCTATTCTGGTGTGGCCACATAGAAATGTTTTTCCCACAAGCTGGCAGGATTAATAGGCTCTGATACCACTATGATGAGCCTTGCTGGCTCTCTACGAAACCCTTGTTTTTTTCTTAAGTCTTTTGGTGTTTTACTTAGTTTTTTTTAGAATGACTTCTAGACAGAAGAGAAGGGGCGGCAGCATATTAAAGCACATAAAACTGAAATACAGAAACCTTTGGAGCAATAGACGTAATTGTTATTCATTTGCAGTACATACAATAAGATTGCAAGCAAATCACATACCCGAATGACTCCAGAATAATTAAATAAGAAATTTGACAGCTTGGCAGGCAAGAATGCTGAAACTGAAAGAAATCACTGCGGGGCTCACGATCTGCTGTCTCCCACTCAGAAGTTGGAGAAATGATGCTAACCATAGAGGGCGCCAATGATGGAGTACATAACCAGCCACAAGGAAAGGCGTTTTTTGCCTTTGAGTTCACATGCCTCAAGTAAGGAGGCACGCATCCCAAGAGAAAATCACCACCTTCTGATGCTATGGTACGGCCCTTGTCAATAAACAATGAATCTGATGCAGAATGGCGTCCCAAGTAGAGAAGCCCTGTTCTTTATTCCAAAACACTGAAATGCTGAAATTAAACTCAGATGAAGCACAATAGAACTTCTGTATGAAGCCCTCACAACTGCACAAATTCAGCTGGTCTTTCATAGCCTCAAAGGTGCTCAACATTGAAGAGATTCCGTTCTCCAATGGAAAAAAATGCTCAAAACCCTATCACAGGTGAAGCACAGGAAGAAGCCAAAGGCAAAGTCAAAATATTCAAAAGATGAGTCTCTCATTGCCCAAAATGCCTATATATGCCAAAAGGCACGATTTCCAAGAAGATACGCCACTTTTGGATATTTAAATCTTTTAAAATATAATTTAAGTCACTTTCAATAGTTTGACTTAAATAAAGTGGGCGCACTTTATTAATTTAAGTGATTAAGTATTAAATCACTTTTTAGGAAATATTTAAGTGATTTAAAAAGCATAAAGTCAATTTGACTTTATAATAAAATATTAAGTTAATAAATAACTTAAATCACTCAAATAGGCATAACTTCCACAATTCTTCATAAAATCCCGTGCCGTCAGAAGCTGTCGACTCCTGGTCTGCTAATGCCTGCTGTGAACCAATACTGGGCTCTGAACACGAGAACGATCCAACTCTCCAGAAAGTACCACTGACCCTCTAACCAATCCAGTTAGCCCACAAGGGTCCAATAAAGGGCTAACACACTGTTCCCGAGAACTGACTAGAGCGGGGACATCACAATGGATACTGTTGTATATCTAACCTGGCACCTTCAGCCGCTTGTGCCAATGGGCAAGATTCTTCCATGTTCCCAATAACGAATGGGAAAGTGACGGTTGCTTTACTTTTTGCTCTTTGGAGCTTTGGATATGTTTCTAGTTGCCAAAGAACTTCAAGCAAAATCATCTTGTTGGTGGGATAAATCGGGAGCCTGAACAGACATCTGGTGAATCCCTGAATTCTAATGTAAGTGAACCTCGGAAACTGGATATACCAGGATCCATATTTGCTTATAAGGCTCTTAGCCTTCGTGCAATATCCTTGTAATGTACATTAGGAATGCATCATGTGCTCTCCTGAAGTGAGATTTTTCGGCCAACTACAACTGGGGTAGTAGTCATATGTCTTGAACTCGTTCTCTCCGTTGCCTACAACACCTCGGCAGATCAATCCTGGATATCTGTAGGTCCTTGCCAGTAGATAGATAACATAAGAACTCATATAGAATGATTTAGCCTTCTCCAAATTTATCAGCTACTCATGGATGCTATCACTGATCATCCTCGACCAGTTGAACATTCGAACGCCGGTAGTGATCTCATTGATGAAAAAGTACATCCATGTCTCGAATAGTGCACCTTGAGAGTTGCCCACCATTCTATTCAACAGCAAAATAATATCACCATAATCTTCCTTGAAGTCTGTCCGACGTAATTTCTTGCGTATCTTCTTTGTAGTAGGCCTTGGCTTCTCCAACCATGTCTTGTTGAGATTGGTTAAACACTGCTCCATCTGGTCTTCAAAAGGTTTCCTCGCATCTTCCTGAGTCTTATACGAGGTTTGGTGGTAGCTGGGAATGTCGAATGCCTCTTGGATAGCCACTTCTCCGAGGTATGCTAAAATTTTTCCATTAGGCGCAATGATTTGTCTTTCTTGTGTGTTATAATGTCTAGCGCATTCCACTATCAACTCAGCACACTGCACAGCCGGAGGAAATCCAATTGCTTGCACAATACCATTCCGCATCATTCTCCGAGTGATGGCTATCAGCAGAAGTCCATCTTTTCCATACATTCTTTTTCTGAAGTCCTCGAGGTCCACATGTCCAACGGTGTCCATGAAACTCTTCCATTTGGAATTAATTTTTGATTCTAGTTGAACTCCTTTGCTCGCGAACTTCATCTATGTCCTTTTCGAAGACTCTCCCAGGATGGTCATCAACCTGCAATAAAAGAATTAACATTAGTGCCGAGACTTTTGAATCTGATTTTTCGAGCCTTTATTCGAAAGTTTTTATTTTCAGCTTGCTAGAAAGATAAATTTCTGCGAAAAAAACAAGCTAAATAAAAATAAAAACATTTAGTAAATTTTGCGAGGATAAATAAAGACAGAGGAAAACAATAAAGAATTCCATCAAACTCTTAAAATCTGGAATTATACTCTTTGGTTGGCAATTCAACTTCGAACTTTTGAAAAAATCTGTCTTTATCACCGAAAAAGCAATCTAATCCCTTGAAAATTTTGATCTTCAACTCAGAATTTCACTCTTTGCCTTGAGAAAATCTCCAATATTCTATCCCTCAAAAAACTTCTCTCTTGAAAAACTTCTCTTTCGCAATTTGGAGAGAGCTTAATTCTCTTTTCAATCGAACTTGTGAGTGAAAATGACCTGCTGAAACTCATTATAAAGTTGATAAGTTCGATTTATTTAGCAGTTTCATCTTTTCTCTTGAGTTCATCGAACTTAGACTTGTTTTCTTCTCGTTCGCCAAGGCAAGTTTCTAATTTCTTCCAATTTTCCCGATTTTCTTCTTGGAGTTCGAAATCTTCTAAGTGCTGGAGATAAGTGTTGGAAAATAATTAAAGATTTTATTTATAGATTTTTCGATTTTCCAACCTTTAAAAATCACTTCATTTATTTCCTGCCAATGTCGAACTTTCTAGTAGTTTCGCCATTTTTTCTTTAGACTTCGAAATGTTTTTCCATATTTCCTCTTGGCATTGAATGAATTTTTCCAAGTGTTGGAAAATAAATAATAAAATATCCAAAGTAATAAAATTCCAACCCTTTTAATTCTTTTCCAACCCGTTTCAATTATTTACCCATGGCTAAATATTTATTTTCCAAGTCATTTTATTCGTTTCATTTAGCCAGGCGGACTTCGAAATGCTTTACCATGTTGCCTTTTCTTCATGCCTTAGAAAAATTATATCATGCTAGGGGGGCGGACTTCACATTTGGCTAGACAACCTCCTCCTTTTCTTCCAGGCGGACTTCAATATGTCTTTTTCATCTCCATTTGGCTTGAGCGGACTTTAGAATGCTTTTGCCAAGTCTAATCCAAGGATGGCGGACTTTCCAATGTCTTTGCCAAGACTTGGGAGGACTTCAATGTGTCTTGGCCATGTCTTTTGTCCTTATGGCAAACTTCCAAGTTGGTTTGCCATTGACTTTTCAAACGTTTGGGGTGGACTTGAGAGTGTCTTTTCCACTTTATGGTGGACTTTGAAATCTTTTTGCCATTTCTTTTCTTCTCTAGGGCGTACTTCCAAGTGTCTTTGCCAAGTCTATGGTGGACTTTGAAGTGTCTTTGCCATTACCTATTCCCTTATGGCGGACTTTCCAATGCCTTAGACATTTCTTCCAAAAGGTTGGGGCGGACTTTCCAATGTCTTGGCCATTTTCTTTCTTCCTCAAGGGCGGACTTTTCAATGTCTTGGCCATTTTCTTTCTTTCTCAAGGGCAGACTTGCCAATGTCTCGGACATTTTCTTTCTTCCTCAAGGGCGGACTTGCCAGTGTCTTGGACATTGTCATGGCGAATTTCCTCATACTTAGACCATTTTTCATCTTTGATTGCCATGAATTTGAACCATCACCTTCGCCATAGATCTTGGATTTTCGTGATTTTTCATTGCTTTTTTGATCATTTTCAATGTTTGCTTGCTTTTCTTTCTCTTTGGAGGAAATGTTGACTCAATAACCAGTGGGATCCCGAAATAGAAACTTTCCAAAAATAGAAAAAAGCAAAATCATCCCTAAAAAATAGGAACCCCAGAATGGTCCAAAAGTGCCAAAAATCAAAAAAACAAAAAATCCCTAAAAAATAGGAAGTGTCAGAATTGACTCAAAGCACAGGCAATCCTCGTCTTTCGGACCTTCTGAGCACTTCCATGGCATCTATGCACATTTTTAGACTCAAATTCTCTGCTTGGTTCGGGTGACACCTCAAAACTCTAACATGAAACTCTCAGAGCAAAAGAACCTATGAATTGCAACTCGGAGCGAACCACTAAGGGTCCCCATTTGCAATGGGGTGATGTGTGAAATAGGTCACAACACAGTGCACTCAAACTTGTAAGCGGATTTGTCACTCAAATCCCATGCCATTATCTTCGTGAAGATGGTACCTACAGTGTCTCGAGGTTGTGCAAACTGAATTCCAAAATTTGGTTCATGATGGTCTTGATGGTGATCCTGTGATGTCTAAGTTGAATCACTTCTTGGTGATGTCAACGAGCTTCGACAAGTTAGTTGAAGAGATTAAAGAGTGTCAGAGAATGATCAAGGGTGGAGAGAAGGCGTTGAGCAGGCAATCTATCATTTTGGATAGCATCAAAGTGCCTGAAGATGAGACAATTACTGAATTCTTGGAGGAGATGATAGCCCATGATGGCTTGGAGTAGACAGACAGTTGGATCCTACAGTTTTTAGGATAGACATTAAACACAACAGTTAACTTGATGCCTCTTTCCAAGTAAAATCCGTTATTCCACATATCATTGCATGTCTATCTTGAGGATATCTTTCATGGAGGTTGGACTTTCAGTTAGAATCTAGTTAACTGATGTTAGTTATCAGTTGACTTTCATTTCAATAAGGACTTGCATGTTGCAATGTCCATTTAGTATACTTCAGAATCAATTAACTAATGTTTTTCCAGTTAATTGTTAGGTTGCATACACTTAGACTTGAGAATAAACTCTTGCATGCTTGCAAGACTGAGTGTAAACTCAAGGAGATTTTAGGATTCCCTACTCCTTGAAGTTCTATAAATAAGAGCACCCTTGCTCATTTTTACTTTAACTTTTGTTGTGATAACAAATTGCTGGCCCACCTTGCCATGCAACATTGCTATTTTGTATTGGTTCACTTAGTTAAATATAAAGCTGGTTTGATCACTCATTGTGTGCGTGTCTCGTTATGCAATTTGATGTCCCAGATTTATTCTTGTTTTGATTAATAAGCTTTGTTTCATATCTACACCTCGGATAGGGGTTCCTCCTCCTTGGGAATTTAGAAATAGAGTTTATCATTTGATGTTGTGATTAATAGTCTTTCTTTCATATCTACAACCTCAGATAGGGGTTCCTCCTCCTTGGGAGTTTAGAAATAAAGATTGTCGTTTAAATATTGTTTTCAACAAGCTTGTTTCATATCTACACCTCAGATAGAGGTTCCTCCTCCTTGGGAATTTAGAAATAAAGTTTATCGTTTGATGTTGTTACCAATAACCTTCATATCAGCCTACACCTTGGATAGGGGTTCCTCCTCGAGAATCCTGATATAAAGTTTATCGTCAATTATTCCCTACTCCTAAGACCTCATGCTCTGTTTTTCTTGAAGAAATAGGATAGTTCAAGCGTTAGCCTAGTTGTAGTTAAGATCTGCAAAACTAGAGAAAAACCTTAGCTGCAATGTATTGGTTTTCTTAACCTTGTGCCTCTTCCAGCTGAGTCAGAAAAATAGGAATTAGATTACTTTACTTTTTCACGCATATCAACAAAAGAGGGAGCTTCCCCTCCTAATTTGAAGAGTAGTTAATACTGTGCATAGCTGTCTATTACCAATACACACTCCAGAGGTGCGAATTGTAACGCCAATAGGGTGATTATGGAGGATTAATGATTTATTTAATATTATCAAAGTTAATTGACTTTATAATATTAACATTTAATGATGACTTTATTTAAAGGGTGATATAAGGGGTATATGGCAATTAATAAAGTGTTATAATTATGATGCTTATTAATATATTATATTTTAAAAGGGGCCAAATGCAGCAAAAGCAAATATTTATTTATTTTAATTATTATTTGGCCAAAGTGGAGATTTGGGGTATAAAAGCAAAAAAGCATTTTCTTTTTCATCATTCATGAATATTATACTTCTTGTGGAGATTTTTGGAGGAGAGCTTCAGCAAGGGTTTGCTGGTTCTGAAGTTTCATGCTTTCTTGGGGACAAGATACCTCAGAGAGATCATTGTCTACAGGTGTGGAAGATCACCCAAGGACAATTTGAGAGATAGTCTCTTGCAAAGATTATCACAGAGCTTCATCAGTTTCCTAGAGATCATCCTTCAGGGTATTTCAGAGCTTCCGAGTTCAAGAGTTGTCATCCGGGTATGAATTTATGTATTTTTTGGAGAAATTAATAAATCTGGATTTTAATTATTAGCATCTGTTGAAAATTAGTTATATTGCAATATCTTCATTTTGTTCTTCATGGTTGAAACCCTAGATCAGTGCAAAATTCAGTAGTTAAATATCCTACCAGGGGTGGGACATTTCAGTATGCATTTCTATATTTTCATTTTCAGCATAAACAAGTTAATGTTGTTTTTCTGTGCAATCTAATTTTGACTCTCACAAACATTATTACATATATGAATTTCGTAGTCTACTATTGTTCCACCTCAAAAAAGCTTTTGAGGAAATTCTTTTAGCAAAGTTGTAGGATTTACTTTGGCATGATAACAAATTTAGATATGACTGAATAGGATAATATAGTACCATCTGTAGCAGCAATTTTCCCAAATACTAACAGTTGATACAAAAGTCTGAGTCACCCCAAAAAAGAGGCCTTTAGTTCACTCTCCAACTTTGAAATTCAAATGTGTCAAAATGGAGAAACAAAAATATAGTTGTAATCATTAGTATCATAATCCAACCTTTCCTGAACAAACTTCCAAATCAAATCTGGCCACATGGGATGTACTACATAATTTCGAATTAGATGTGGAAGTTACAGTAAAGGGCAGCTTTATCAGAATTTTACAGTGAGTCCCTGGTTAATCTATAAGCAGCAGTCCAGACAGACATAATATTGATTGTTAGCATCCATGCCAGTTGATTAACCAGAGAGAAATGTAAAATACATGGATTCATCTTCACTCAATCATATGCATTTGTCTTCCATGTTTGTATTTCTACTCGCATCTATATTTCTACCCATGGTTTTAAACTTTTAAGGTTTGCTTCTAACCATTCTATCTGCAACCTCAACAACTAATGCATCCACATCTAGGGTTTTTTAAGAAAAAAAAAAATAGGGATTTTCAAAAGAAATTAAGGCAACTTAGAAAGGGTTTAAAAGGGCACACAATTTTTCTACCAAGTTCTCCACAAGTTTGTCTAAGACAAACCCACAGTTGTTTGTATATACCCTCACAGAATCCACCAATGGATCAGTCCCAAATCTAGACCGAATATGAACCAGACCTACATCTGGGCATAAAAACGACCGAACAAGTAACATAGGGAAAATAAATAAAAACATTCAAGAATGATGATATTCTTGTCTTCAAGTGTGTAGCCCTTATCATTTAGGCCAATTAGATTCCCTAGTCACTATTACTTCTCTAAAGAACCAAATATTTGGTCAATATAATGAGGGTTTGAAGTTGAAGAAAACATAGTGATAAAATTACAAAAAATGGCACGTGCCATGAAGCTTTGTGTGCTCTTGAAAGCCTTAACTTGGGCTTGGCAGCAGGGTTTCTGCTCAGGGCGCTGCATCTGATCTTATCAGGGGCTCTACCTCCAAACCTCCACCATCACTCTAGATTTAAAAAGCAGGCACCAAGGATGGAATTTGGGGATGGCAAAGAGGCAGCTGGCAGCAGAGATATATATTATAATATTCTATAAATCCATCCCCGAAACTTGATGTAACAAGGTTAAAACTTAATATATTAATATTATGCATAAATTGTCATTGCTCAGCACCAAACTACCGTCAAACACAAGACAAACACTAAATCAAAGCATCCATAGTACTATTATTGTCTTATGCATAGATTCTATAAAGCAAAACAATATTAGTCAAAAAAAAACCTTCCTGGCATGTAAGGAACCAAAACTACCGTCAAACACAAGACAAACACTAAATCAAAGCATCCATAGTACTATTATTGTCTTATGCATAGATTCTATAAAGCAAAACAATATTAGTAAAAAAAAAACCTTCCTGGCATGTAAGGAACCATGCATGTTTCTAGTATGTAGAGATGCTCAAAGGCTATGATAAATAATCTACATATCAGAACTACTATTAATAAGCATAGAACCCACATCAAAATTAAAATCATCATGAAATTAGATCCATTAGTTTCTATCAAACGATAGTTGGAAAGTGGATGGATTGAGGGCCCTTTGCAATCACTGATTAAATGCTAGAATTCCTTCTGCATAGCCTTTGTACTCACTCTGCACTAGTAATACATTTTGTGTATGCACATAAATATTTTAACCAAAACCAAAACCAAAAACCAAAAATCATTAGTTTATGTACAAAATCAATAGCACGGGCTTATATTACCTACCTTTAAACAGATTACACTACCATAATGCCTCCTTGTATTATTTTTCAAATAAAGTCACACAATGCGACTTCCACAGTACTACTGCATGCTAGAGTCATGATGATTCAATGGATCCCTGAAAAACTCCCTGCATGATCAAATGTCATTGGCATTTATGTTACTTAGCTGTTATGTATGAATTTCCCCAGGATATAAACTTGAAAAACCCAAACGGTCAAAACATTTCCCAATTCTAATATTTAATTCAACCAAAACTTAAGTACCCAAAACTAACATTTACATGCACATAGCAGCCTTGCATCTTTAGAATATTTGCCTGCCTAACACTGCAACAGGTAATACTCAAAGAAGAGGCCACTCTAGTAGATGCAACATAAAGATAACAAACAGGTAAATGTTTGGAAGATGAAGAAAATTCAATTAACCAATGATTTGAGGCACATTTTACTGGGGAGAGTTACTGAGACAAGTTTTCTAGCTCTTCAATATGTAGTGTATGCTGGACAGAACGCATGATTAAGATTTGACAATTTCAATAAAAAAATTACTCTTGAGTTGAAATTATGTAGCAAAATTTAATGTTAATGCACAAAGTAGGTCAAGAGGATGATAACCACATATAGTGCAATATCAGTGATAATTGGAAAACAGGCAGAGACTTATTCCAACAACAAGAACTTAAAACAAAATGCTATAGTTAATGATGAGAGTTGAAGCACATCCATACATTTATGAACTTATTTGTTATTGTTTGCAGGTGGCTCCCCATGAAAGATGTTCATCTTGTTTGGCTTCCTTTCTCCTTTGCTCCTGCATTTCAGAGAGCTTCACATCCCCAACATTTGGAGGCATTAGGCTGGAGAACTAAAACTCAGAATCTCAACATAGTAACAATCACAAAGATGAATTTTAAAAAAGACTCTGAACAAAATGACAAATACTACAGAAGATAGCTAAATTCCCTGCGTAACAATATAAAGTTCAGTTAATGGAAATTCTGCAAAATCACTTGAAAAGCTCAATCCGCTAAGGGGAATCTTCCATGCAAGAATGACGAATTACTAAAGTATGCACATGCCCAAATCCAATGAAACCAATTCACCAATTTTTGGAAAGATAGATACAGCTTTTAGTTTGTGTAATGGTAAGTGGTGTTTATTAGCTACAGCAAAGAAACATGGCTAGCAACCTAAAATGGAAACAAATATAATTGGATTCATAATTCCTAGTACAGCCAAGGTTTTTGTCAAGATTATGAGACATAGCAGTGTTCTCATTAGTATATTGATCCAGCCTGAGTTGAATCTTGACTTTGCAGATGACGTTGAACTTGACAAAGATACTAAAAGCATTGATATTTCTTGCATTGGATCTTGGTTTACTTGTGAGCTTGAGAAAGAACGACCATAGCATAACTATATGACAACATTATATGCACTGAAACACAACAAAAACAAGCTCCCAAGGAACATGTGTGATAGTGTTATAGTTATTGTTTCAATTCACACCTTTTAGTGCGACAAAAAATGAAATAGTTTGTATGGTAGAACCCTTCTTCATTATATGGGGAAACTCCTTGTAAACAAAAAATTAACCTATAACCCTAATAAGAACAATATGTACTTACTATTTACAATTCGTAGTGTGCCTTTGGGGTAATTTACATATTGCAAACAAAACTAAAAATGCATCTTTAGGTATGCAATACAAACAAATATAAAATAAAACCTATAACCACCAAACTTACAATGTTGAGCTACATGCAAAGACTAAATATTGCAAGTACACATAAAGCTCGGATTTGGTTTTAATAACACAAAAGACTCAGTAAATTCAAAGAGGGGAATAGCATACAAAACCACGAGACCCCCTTGACTACAATCTAAACACATAAATTTAATAGCTAAGTTGACAATTTTGGTATAGGAATGCATACAAGTTCAACATTCAAGTAGGTCAGTATGGTAATTTTTTCTTGGGAACAAGTATGGCTATATATGGCTATATATATATATATAACATTGAACTATCAATTATCTTTATTACTATGATAGTATCAGGTATCAAATTTAGTTTCAGTTCTAAAAGTATATACACTATGTAGAATTGAAACTAAATTTGATACCTGATACTATCATAGTAATAAAGATAATTGATAGTTCAATGTTATATCATATCTGTCAAATTATTACAAAATTTGAAAATAGTAAATATAATCAAAAATTTGTATCATTCTCTCCAATGAAAGCATCCTCATCTAAGTCCTCATTTGGCTTGACTTTATTTGTACCACAAGCAACTACAAAACCAATCCCACTAGCTACATCATACATAGTAGTAGAAGTCTCATCATCATCTAAAGTGACTCTAGCAAGTTCTAAAACAAATGCATCCAAGTTGGCAAATTCAAGAGTTATATCCCAATTCTCTATCACCCCATGCTTGTAGTCAACTGAGACACAAGTTGGAATGTATGTAGACTAAATCTTTTGTTTTCTTTGCAGCCAACCAGTTGTGCTTAAGTAAGCAGATTAAGGAGTATGTACTCCAAATATGTTCAACTACAAAACTCCTAACCTTTTGAAATTGGTGAACAAGTCAATACAACTTTAAAATGCAAAAGAATGGTAAAAATGTTACAAAAATAAAAATGCTTACTTGTGATATAATTTTGATCACAAGAACTTCGCCCAAGGAACATATAACTTTGCCTATGAAGGTACCACTATGTATGAGCATCCATCTTATACTTGTCTCAAAGAGCACAAATACCATGATCTCGTGACAAGATGAACATACCAAACTCAATCTTAACATTATCCACCACTTTTAGATTATTTGGAATTCGTTCTTGTACATTAGCAACTTGATTGTCTCTATATGATGTCATTCTCCTAAACAAAAAAAAATCTCTGGATTGTAATATTTGGGAGACAATGCAAATGCAAGGAGATGCAAGGGTTTGGTCATCTTGTTCTAGTGGTCAACAATGTTTTTTCTAGCTTTAGGAAAAATGTTTCTTTAGGGTCATTCTCATTCTTTGCTATTATGACCTTTATTTTTTTCTATCATGGACTCTATGCCATCATAAATTTCTTTCAAACACAGCCAATCTGTATTAGCAAACATATTACAAAAAACAAACACATAAAGTTAACCAAGATTGCATAAAAATCTATTAAGAAATAAGGAGCAAAAGCATCCTTATATAGGATTACAAATATCTTATCTATAGAGGATAAGATGGACACCTCAGAGGATAAGATAGAAAACCCATAGGAAAAATATCTAAAGTCAACATGAATTTATTAAAGAAGATTCCTAAAGTTTATCCTAACAGTTGATTGACCATTATAATATAAAACATTACTTTAATACCCTCCCTTAGTGGTCATTCTACTAACTGCACCAAGCTTATCCCAAAATTCTACAAATTTGTCAAGACTCAAGGACTTGGTAAGAATGCCTACAGTTCAATCCTCAGTTGGACAATGCTGCAATATCATTGATCCATCTTCTACAAGCTGCCTAATGAAATGACAATGAAGCTCCACATGTTTAGCACGCTCCTGGAAGATTAGATTCTTTGCAAGCTTTAAAACCCCTTAATTGTCACAAAACAAGGTTGAAGGCCCTACTTGAGACATTTGCATGTCTGAAAGCATCCTTCGAAGCCATATCGCCTCACATGTTGCTTTGACAGTTCCTCGATTGTAATGCCCCCTTTTCCTAGGTAGTCATCAGTTGTTGAGATTAGTCCATCACTTGGTCCCCATGGACTAACAGGTTGGTTAGGGGGGCCCTCTGAGGGCATTTGTGACTAGACAGTCAACCATTTGTGCTCAATTGGTGTTTTCCCAGCTCAATGTTTCCAGGGTTATTGTTGTGTACCTTCCAAAGCTTGATTTGGACACTTTGTCCATACTTACTATTTTTAGTAAGTCACAGGGGGTCAACGTCCTACTCAATTGGCAATATTTCCATATCAAGAAAGTTGGCGGATTCTCACCATGAAGTTATCCTGGCATTTATCATGGTCACAGGTATTAAATTTAAATAGCCTTAATAATGAAGTTAAACTAAATATTTAACTTATTGTGTTATTTACATATTTTAATGACTTATGATTAAAAGGCGTTATAAAGAGTTTTAAAAGATTATTCTATAATATAAAGCTAGACGCCAACTTAAGGAAGATATAAGGCGGGAAATAAAATATATAAAATAATTCTAAATTGCCAACTTGGGCATAGGAATTGGAGGGAAATATAAAAGCCCTTTTGTGAGCTCCTTTGGACATTCATGTTGAGAAGAAAATTGATAAGGGTTTTGTTGGTTGGATTGGAAAGTGTGAAAATCTTGGCTTCATTGAGGACAAAAACCCTCATTAGGAACACCATGCTACAGGAGTGAAAGATCTCCCAAGGCCGCTAGCTGACAACTTCGTTCAAGGGTTGTGCTTGTTCTTCAAAGATTGATTGATCAATTGTTAAGGGTTTGAATATCAAGTTATTATTTCTTCTTTGCTTAGTTTAAGGGTTTGGGTATATCATTTGTGTTGGTTGATTGCATTTTTTCATTCATGGAGATGGTTGATGGTCATGAAGGCATTGTATTGCTGGTGTAAATACTGACATTGCACTAGCCAAGGTGTGAGGGTTGAAGATACTTATTGCTGCACTTATTCATGTTGGGTGTGAGCATTTTGGATGACTAGAGTAGGCGTTTGAAGTTGCAAACTAGTTTGGACCTATGTGTGGGTTTGAGGAGTCTTATTGTTGCACTTTTGGAGTTGAGAAAATACCTTGCATTCATACCTAGCCTAGCATGGTTATTTATGCAACCTTTCGCAGCTATTACATCCTGCATGACCTTTACACTGGTATAGAGGAGGTAGAATACCTTTTCTGGGGCGTGAAAGTTGCAAGTGGCTGCAAACTTTTACATCTTGCTATCGCTACATTTTGGAGGGTAGCCGCTGCCACTATATGCTTATCACAGGTCTGTCACACAATAGGCGAGGGTTTCTGAGCATAAAACGCCTTGTTTTAGAAGTGTCTAAAGCTGTTGGAGGGTCGTGGAATATTGCAGAAGCCGTGTGGGGTTCTGTTGGGTGCGTAGGGGCCCTATAAAGAGTATTTCCAATTGGAAACTATTGTTACATCACTCGCCATTTCTCAATCACAGTTCAAACTTTATTGTTGGATGTAGCAATCAGCAGGAGCCGTCATGTATTTCAAGTGTCTATCAAAAATGGTATTTGAATGTTGAACTTGTAACTTGCATTTCTGAGTATGTCTTTCACTATTATTGCTACTACTCAAAAATATAAATATTGGAGGTTCCTATCTCATTCAAATGTAATACATGATGTCTTACTTTGACATAATGAACGGCATGATACTATCTATTTTTTGAGTTTGTCATTTATGAGTTTGCAAACATCAAAACCATTGAAATACTCAGTTCAAATTAGTATGCACTTGTTTGATAAAAAGTCTCATACGTCAAACTAAGCAAAATCGAAAAAAGGTTTTGTTCGAACTAGAGTGGGACATTACATCGATACTCTACTTTTGTCGAGGAAAGACCTACTATTTGCTACTTCTTACTAGTCCATGTGACTCCACCCATACCAAGGCTGAAACATATCCAAAAGTGGATTTCCTATCATTGACAAAACCTAACCAATTTGACTCTGTGAACCCAACCAGCCTAGAATCTTTTCTTCTGCTATACAAACTACAAAACTCAAGTGACCCTTTCACCATCTCAATACCCACTTCATTGCAACCCAATGTTTTGCCTTTGAGGATATCATAAAATGGGAAATGTAACTCACAACATAACTCAAATCAAATCTAGTGGTTGTAAGATAGATAAGGTTGCCCGCTAGTTTCCTGAAAGTTGACTCATTGATTACTATCGAGTTTGTTTGTGTAATGTCCCATTTTAATCCATAATTGCAACCTGGAGAGATAATGCTTATAGTATGATAAGTTGAAGAAAAGCTACATGTTGTATACAATGACAATGAATGCAAAGAGCAGATTGAGAAAAAGCTGATTCTTCATCATATTTTGGTGCCAAAACAATTAGATCCCATGGATCAAAGAGTTGATGTCTTTTATCTGAAAGAGTATGCTCAATGTGTACCTCCTCAGTGGTTGTTTCCCCAATCACCTAAACTTTCCCATTATCATTTTCAGCAATAAATTGTTGATCCAAACCATCAAAGTCACTAAATCTCTACTTAAAGTTAGCTTCATGTGCTGATAAACTAGATTTTTTCTCAAGAAATGAATCAACACCATTAATGCCATCCTCCATGCATGTATTGTGTTCTAAAATTGGACCATCATCATGATCAAAAAGGAATTCATCCCATGTAGGATCCCCATCATACTTAGGTGTCAACACACTCAGATCCCATGTGTTAAAATGTTGATTGCTTTGATCACGATGCTCCTTGAAATGACCCCCTCAATTTTTTTGAAATTTTCCACACAACAATGCACCCGTTAAGGTTAGCCCAATAATCAAGCCAGTTGAAAGGGAACCCTCCACTTATCTGATCACCAAGATCCTGATGTGGGCAAGTTGAGAGCATTCGGTATAAGGGGATCGTTAGCAAATAACTGAACTGAAATTACAATGTTGGAATGAAAGTGTAGGCAGTGAACCGATCATCAGTTCCGCACTACCACTTATTCAATGGGGGGAAGTTATTACAATTATTTTAAACTGAAAACTCAACCACTTATTCAACAGGAGTAAGCAAAACTGAAATTAAGGAAAACTTGACCACTTATTCAGTGGGAGTATGAGATACAAAATGAAATATGCTTGAACATAAAGAGGTTGATTCAGTACTACTGAAAACAGCTATTACAATGTGCTTGTTACAATGATTTTTCAATGGAATCTTCTCCAAATTCAATACAATGATTACACTATATCTCCAATTACAAATGTGAGTAGAAAGACCAAAGAAATATAGCATGAAATGATAATAATCAGGTCTGATATGAAAAACCAGCAAACTGAAACTCAGACCAGCAAGCTATACAATCACCCAAATGCTCATAGCTACTTCAAAACTTCACCAAATTGCCCAAAACTAAAAGCATACATTCACTAGAAGCAAGCAAACCAACCAACAATAGATAAACAATGCAAATCAACCACTACATGTAGGGCACGACTCCCAATACCATGCTAGAGAGAAGGTACGGCCCAAGGAGAGGGGTGACCCCTCTAGAAAATTCAATACTCCAAAATAAAATTCTAAAATCTGCAATAAGGGACTCCTAGAGCAAAGAAATGGAATGAGCAAATACCCAGAAGCAAAATAAAATCACACAATGATCTATAATTGAAAATCTCCTTCAGCCATACATGAACCAGCAACCTGAAAACTGACAAAATCATCAAAACTTCAACAATGATGTTCAATCTACTATCTCTGGATGAGAAGTAGTCTCATATCCAGCTAGGTGTTATCTTTTGTTGTACCCAAACCAAATTTTTTGCTTCATTAAGGCATTTTGCTTAGAATGGTCTAAACCTTGTTAAAATAATGTCAAAACATAGTTTTTGGGCAATTCAAGTATGGGCCTTGAGTCAATGTCATGCCATGGAGATACTAGCAAATTTTGAAAAAATTGAAAATGAGGGTTTCTGGACACCTATTTTTAGGTCAAAAACCCTAAAAATAGAAACTTGCCGGAATTGGCTGAAATTTGTTTTGATTGGCATATTTTGCTTCACGATCACAACGGTGAAGTCAGTTTCAGTTAAAACTCAGTTTAAGCCTAGTGGGTAGTTTTTGATTTTTCAAGTGAGAAGTTAGGTTTTCTGAGCTCATCAATGGTAGATGGCAAGGTGCCAGGTGTCGAAAGCTAAGCTCAAAATGCTTCGATGATGTTTCTATGGCAAGTTTTGTCCGAAAAGTTACTTCGTCTCGGAGGGGTTTTTCGACGAGGTGAAGATGCTGTAAAAATGGCTAACTCTAGAATAAAAAGCGCAACTCTAAGCTAGGGGCGCCCTTCATTCTAGAGGCCTAGATCAACTTTTTGTGACTTCTCTCTTCCAAGATGTCTTCTCCGGAATCCTGTTAGCTTCGCAATGCGCCAGCCAACCAATCCAACCGATCAGTATATCACCTGAAACTGGAGATTGAACGCAAAACAAGGGAAATTTAAAATGACTCAAGTCTGGAGTGAAAAAGCACACCTCTCAGCTAGGGGTGCCCATCTTTTTGGAGCTTCAGATGAAGTTTTCTGATCAAGTGACACCTAGAAGGTTTGTTTCCGTCTTGATCCAACTTCGCAACGCATCTGTCAACAGGTGAATCAGAGTTGTTATGTTGTCGTGGTCAAAGGACAAACTTGAGGTTCCAAACATGATCAAAATTATCCAGAAATGTCAAAAGCGCCCTTGGAGGCCAAGGGTGCCCAAGGTTTTGGTGCCTTGAATTCAGTCTGTTTGATGATTTCAAGTGCTCATCCTGTCCGTGTTGGTTCCAGCTTTCCGTTGTATGTCTCAACCAGGTCAAATGATGTCTCAACAGCCTGCAGCCAAAGATTTAGTGGATTTTAGCCAGTTTTGAAAATGGCTAAGATTGGGAGGAAAAGCGCCCTTGCAGGCCAAGGGCACCCATGTTTTTAAGCTGTCAAACGTGTTTTTACGGGAAGTGCTCTCCAGGACCTCTTGTTCAGAATCCAGTCTGCTTCGCAGTGAGCCAATCAGCTAACTCTGAAGTTTTTCCGGACACCGAGAAATGTAAAGTGAAGTAAGGTCAAATTCACAGTGAAAATGATGGAAAATGCCTGAAAATTTTCTAAGTTTGAGGTCAAAAAGCGCCCTTGGAGACCAACGGCGCCCTTCATTTTAAGGCCTCAGATGGATGAATCAGGGTTTGTTACCTCAGGGAGTCTTTTTGTCATATTTGATCTTGCTCTTCAACGAAATTGTTAGCCAATTAATCCGATATGGCAGTCAATCAAAATCAGTGGTCAAACGTGAGCTTTGGTGAGGTTTTCGAATTCAAGTTTTCAGAAAAATGTCCTAGTCTGGAAAGGACGCCTAAAGTCAAAGGTTGACTTTTGAACTCAAGAATAGAAGTGCACATGAGAGGTGAAACAATTAACTGAAAATAGAACTTCAGTTCAACTTTTTCCAAGTCGACTTCTTCTAGAGCCTATTTTTAGTCTATAACTGGCTGAGATCAGCTTGCATGCATCCGTTAACTGAGCTTCTCAAGGTGGCGCCCTAATTAGGGTTGTTCTTCATGCAGTTAACTGATTTTGAAGCCAATTATAGGCCATGTGTGGGTTTTGAAGGTCCCGTTGAAGTCTAAGCGCATTTTCCAAGACATGGCATGCATTTAATACGCCTTTGAAGTTAATTTCTTATATATTTTGCATATGGCGTCCATTATTTCTCATTGTGAGCTAATGAAAAACGTCTTTTCTTGAGCATAAAAATGATCTAAAGGTGCTACAGGTGTCAGATTTCAGTGTTCTTCGAAGCTACAGATTTAGAATGTTCGGGACAAGAATATTTCAGATTTTGTTTTCCATTTGCATGCATGTTTCATCAAATCTACTTCAAGCATAGGCAAATATCTACTGAAAAAGATTAAAACAAAACATAAAACTTCTATTCTTTTGTCTTATTTCCTCTATTCTCGTCTTAGGTTTTCTCCGCGTGTCAAAGAAAACGGTAAAATCTTCAGAAAAGCATCATCTGGGTTCGAGTATTTCAGCATCAACGGCAATACCCATGTCTTATATTATTTTGTGAAAATTGCCCCACTACCTCTATTCTAGAGCACTGTGCATCTTTCCAGAATTTTCTTTGCATGTGGGCCTAAAACATGTTTTTTCGCAAATCTGTCGATTTGAGTTGTCTTAGAATTCGATTCTACACAAAACCCATGTTCCAGATTTTCGCAGGAAAAATTGCCCCCAGTACCCCTAACTACCAGTTCAAATCTCAACAGAAAACCTTTTGCATGCAAGCTTAAATCACATATTTTCACAATTCTAACAATCTAGGTTGTATTAGAATTTGATTCTGCACAAAACCCATATCTCAAAAAATTCACTTCCACTTGCTATTTTTAGCCTATCCTCGAGCTTTTTCAGCCTTTTCCAAAGTTGTCCGAACATACCCGACTTTACAGTCAATAATTTAGTTTTTCAGAATGCAGTACAATCCCATAGATTACAAGGCCAAATAGGTCTTTCTTCATAATTTTCTAAAAACTACTAATACTGACTTGGGTCATGTTTATTCCGTCATCAATCTGAATACATTGGAGGGTACCAGCAATACTACAATCACAAACCTTGAGCGTTCAGGGATACTTGCAGCCGCATCCATTCCCATCTCAGTCTTTAACCTCGAGTTTGTACTTGCTTGTATCAAGCATTATGACTCGTCTACCAGACAAATCAGGTCGACTGATGGAAGGGTCGTTTGTAGCCTTAAAACAAGGGATGTAGAAAAATAATTTTCTATTCCTCCACGTTCAGATCATTTTGCAGTATCCATTCCAGATTGTGACAGAATATGGGAGGAGGACAAAGATAGATCGCAGAAGAAAGTAGCTCAACGATGGTTAAAAGCTCAGAAAACCAACATGCCAAAGAAAATTGGGTGTGGTGAGTTCAAGGATGAGATCACCATTTTAATAACTTTACTCAACCGATCAGCAGGTCAAGAAGACGCAAGCGTTTTCCGACCATGGATGTTCTACCTCATCTCTCGAGTTGTTGATAAGAAAGAAACCTTTGACTGGGCAATGTTTATCAGTGAGTGTCTTCACCAGCAGATTACAGAGTTCCTTAAGATGCACAAATTTCACATGGTGACTTTTGTATTTTACTTGGTTGCATTTCAAGGCAGCTTTAGACTATTGAAGACCAATGGAGTTTTGGGCATTCAGCGAGTGCACGAATACTACTCTCAGTTGGAGTTTTTGAAAGATGAACAAGACTTTAGAGCAGTGAATGATCACTTTCTTATGAGGACAGTCAGAGATTTAGACAACAAGATGCATGTTAGAATTTCCTCGGAGGCTAAATCAGCGATGGAGAGTTGGGCGGATTGGTTCATCCAATTCCCTACTTTCACATATATCCGTGTATATGGATACACAGGAGAGCCTCTGATGCTACCGAGGTACCCATCGGACGAAGTTTTTTTTCATGGAATTTATGAGACAGGCACACAAGGTTCACACTTTTCTTCGCAATCGACACAAGCCAACTTTCACCTTTCCTTTCGGATTGGGTATTTACAAGTGTAAGACAACTTCCGATTGCAAGCTAATGGCAAACAAGTTAGAGAAACTCCGGCTCAAGTGTTTTCCTCAGAGGCGTACCTATGATCCGTTGGTTCATTATTCAGCAAGGTTGGAGCAAAACATTTCACATTCAGTAGCGCTTGAGGACTTTTGGGTCAACTGTGAGGATGACTTTGAGGTGCGTCGGCATCATTATTGTAGGTTTACTCTCCCGCAAATTGCTGATTTCTTGTCAGAAGATGTGGATGGTTTGTCTAATGATGAAGGCGAGATACTTCTCAATTCATTCATTAAAGACCAAGTCGCTCGCCAGCCACTTCACCAACCTGATTGGTATGTCCCAATGAATACTTCAGTAAAAGACTTGTCCAGGTCAGTTATTAAAACGAGCATGCACTTCCTTGAGAGCAAGCGGAAGCGAAGGGTGATTCTAGTTCCAAAGTCGCCAGTAGTGATTTCTTCCTTGCCTTCTACTTCTAGGGCGAAGCCTCAAGTTAAGGTTATCTTAAAGTTGCCTGAACGGGTTAAGATTGGGGTGAATTCAAAAGGGAAGAGCATCACCAAGAGGAAACAGATTGAGAGAGAGCTAGTTATTCCAGCACAGCCAGTAGTTCCAACAGAACCGGTGATATAGACTGAGGTTGCTTCATCATCTCCAGGTCCACCTTTTTCACAGCAGTCGTCTCTGATTGATATTGATTCAGAACCTGAGTCTCCAGTACACAAGACCTTTGTGCCAGTTGATCCACCAGTGGTTGACACAGCCGAAGCAGCTCCTCCTCGAGAGGATAGCGTTGCTTATTCATCTTGGCTAGAGAGGTCATTGGGAAGAGAAAGGCGTATGCCTTCATATGAGCTTGACTTGTCTGAGTTCAGTGAACCTTATCAGAATAGGTTGAATAAGAGGGCCAAGAAGCAGGTCAACATTGAGAAGAATCTTGAAGTTGAAATCATCATAGAAGTTGCTACAGCTCCGGAAGGCAAGAACCTGGATGAGGTTGATGTTGGTGACTTTACCTTCATCAAAGAAAATCTAGGTAAGAGTACTCGACACACCGACATGAGCCTATTCAGGGTCGTCGCGAGTAATCTGGAGGAACGTGTCATGAAGGATTGTGAAGATAAGGCAGCCCTCAAGGCTGAAGTTAGGCAACTCCGCATGTACATCTCGAGTTTGCTTCATGGAAATGAGGGACAGGCACCTTTACTCCCATAGCTCCGAGAGACAGCTGCAGATCAGCAGAGGATTCTCTACTTGGTTAATCGAGGAAAGCTTTTAGATACCTGGATTGAGGACTTCATCATTGCTAGTCGACGCCTCCTTATAGAGTTGTATCAATTGAGGGTTGACACACATAGTCTTCGCCAGAGGATTCAAGAGCTCGAGATTTCCATAGTGGAGCGTAAGCCGAAAGATCTGATTCTTATATCATAGCTTGCAGTTGCCCATGACGCCATTGAAGCAGCAAGAGATAAGAAGGTTTTCACTTGGAGAGAATTGTATCTTTGCAAAGTGGAAATGTATGATAGAGTTTCTGCTAAGATGGGCGTAATACAGGAGAAGGTTGCCTCAGCTCTTCGATTTATCAGCGAGTTTATCACCCAGATCCCATGTCACTATCGACATGAGGATGCTTCATACGTTGAGTTGGAGGCAGTTCAGGCTGAGTTTGAAGAGCTGATTCGTGATAACCTAGGTGGAGATCCTGAGGCATCTAAGTTGGAGGAGTTTTCAATGTTGACTATAAGTTTCACTAAGGTGACTACAGAGGTGAGAGACAATCATAGGGCGATCCAGGATGGAGATAAGGAATTAGACAGGCAGTTGATCATCGTGGACAGCGTCAAATGCCAAATGATGATACAATCAATAAATTCCTAGACAAGATAATAAATAGAGAGGGCTTGGAGTAAACGCCCAGTTGGATCCTACAGTTATTTATGAGGATGAGTCACAAGTAGCAGTTAACTCAACGTCAGTTCTTGAGTTTTCCTTGTTGATGTCATGCACACCTATCTCATTCTTGGAGATATCTTCGTAGGAGGATGGACTCTTAGTTAGTGTTAGTTGACTGATGTTAGTTATCAGTTAGCTTTTCTTTCAATAAGGATGTGCATGTTGCACATTGTCCAGTTAGCATTGTTTGTATCAGTTAACTGATGGTAGCTTTCCAGTTAACTGAATAGTTTCCTTTATTAGGGTTTAGCAATAAAATCTTGCATGCATTGCAAGACTGTAGTTGACTCAAGGTGATTTTAGGGTTGCCTACACCTTTGATGTCTATAAATAAGAGCATTCAGCTCATTTGTAAATAACTTTTGCACGAGAGAGTAATATATGTTGTGCCTACCTTGCCTGTAATATTGCCTATTTTGTATTTGTTCACGAGTATTTATTATGATAATGAATTGTTATGCCACTTGGGTTTCATGCAATTATTATGGTGAATGCTTACCTTAGTTAAATATAGTGGCTAGTTTGATCATAGATTGTACGCGTGTCTCGCCTATGCAATTTACTATCCTAGTTGGCTATCCTTTATGTTTTGTTATCAATAAGCCTATTCAAATTGAGCAAATTGTTGTGCCAACTTGCCTTCATGTTGAGAGTTTGTACCTAAAGCTTATCGTGTGATGTGTGTATTAATAAACCTATTCAGCCAAGCAAATTGTTGTGCCACCTTACCTTCACATTGTGAATCTATACCCGGTTTATCATATAGAACCATTCTTGCTCCTCTTCCTCATGCTCTGTTTTCTTGAGGAAATTGGATAGATTAAAGTATTTAGTTTTAGTTGTAGTTAAGACCTGCGAAACCAAAGAAAACCCTTAGCTGCAACGTCCTTGGTTTCCTTAACCTTGTGCCTCTTCCAACTGAGTTGAAAAAGATAGGTTTAGATTACTTTAATTTTAGAACGCATACCAGCAAAAGAGGGAGCTTCCCCTCCTAATTTAAAGAGCACTCATCACGTAGTGTGCATAGTTGTCCGTACAAACTTACACTCCAGAGGTGTTAGTTATTACGCCAACATCTTTCAAACACGAAACAAAATCCTTGCTAGGAGGTATGCATTCCTCGAAGCCATAAGCCTGAAACCATTTCGGCAGCAATTCGATATGATAAGCAATTGGATACCAAATGAATGAGCAAAGGCCTGCTTATATAGAACTTGAGGTAAATCTTCAGCTTCCATCATTTCCCTCCAAAAGGGACGCCCAACTCCTTTTTGCAATAATTTAATTTTTTTTAAACACTTAATTTCTCATCCCTAGGCGTCCAAGTCTCAAAGGGCCAAAATTACATTTAAAATATTAAAATTCTTCTCAATGACGCATCCCCCCTTAAGAACCACATTTTAAAACAACTTTAAGTCATAACACTAGGCCAAGGGGGCTAATATGGAAATATAACATTAATGACAAAATAATTCTTTTCTCCAAAAATGCATCTCAAAAAACCAAAACCAAATATACTCACTGACTTGCTAGAAATAGAAGAGCACACTGAACTGCTACCAATTTGAGCACTGCCAAAAATAGAACTTACTAAAAATAGTAAATTCAGAAAATTTGCCCAATGCATTTGCATGTCATATCACTGTGAGGCTCTTTGAAAACCCAGAAAGAAAACGCAAACCAAATTCCAAAACTCCAACATGCAAACCACCGAAAATGCCAAAAACCCCCAAACAACTAGAAACCCTAATTTTACCTCCAACGAGCCTATAGGCCTCCAGAATAGGCTGACGGTCCACTGCACCGCTTACTACTGAGAAAGGGACATTACAATCCACCCTCCTCGAGATTGCTTGTCCTCAAGCAACCGCAAGTATGGATGCTACAAAATTTGTTCACCTTCCCACGTTGCATCCTCAATTGACAAGTTCCTCCATTTCACCAAGTACTCTTTGATTGTTCTTCTCCTCGAAGAGCGCTCCCTAGTAGCAATGATCTCCTCAGGAATCAACACCAACTGTCCTTCTTCATCCAATGGAGGTAACTCTGAAGTAGCAACCACATTGTGCCCAAGCGCCTTCTTGAGGCGTGACACACTAAAAACATTGTGCACCTTGCTACTAGCTGGAAGTTCCAACTCATACGCCACTTCACCAATCTTTTTGATGACTCTGAAAGGGCCATAGAAACGTGGCTTGATCTTTTTTGCACCACTCTTCTTGAGAGAAGACTCTCTGTAGGGTTGGAGCCTCAAATAAACCATATCTCCCACTTCAAAGGAACGCTCAACACGCTGGTTGTTCTAATAATCACCCTTAATTTAAATAAAGATGCTTAATGCTGATTTTTAGGGAGATAAAGTGGTGAATTATGCTAGCTATTTGTGGTAATAAAGTCACCATATTATCCTCCAAATAAGTAGCATCATGTGCCTAGTAAAAGGCAGGAACAAAATGCTAAAGGATGGGAGTTGGAAACAACTCTGATTGAAGGCGCCAACTTTCCCCAAATTCTGTGTTGACTGAGTCAAAACTGTTGAAAGAGTCATTAAGTGATTTTGGTGGATAAGTTTGGGTTATTGTTCTCCTAAATTGAAGCTATGAGGCCAACCATTATAGACTTAATTATAGCCTTTTTATGTGATTTGAAATTAATATAAATAAAGCTTCTAAGGGTCGAGCTTTGGCAAATTAGTTTAAACGTGTTAAAAGGAAGTTCTCAAAGTTTTTGAGTTATTTTCTTTTGCTACTGCTGTTGGACGTGGAAGAGATCTTTTGGGGCAGTTTCACCCGTTTGCATTTATTGGATTTGAACCAACTTCATTTAGTAGGGCACTAGTGGTAAAAAAGGTGGTTATTTTTTTTCTTTTCTATGTATACTTCTTGTTAATACTGAATTGGGGTTACAAAAAAAAAGGAAAGTTTAGAGAGAATTATTGCTGTTCATGGTTTTCAGTTCTTAAAAAGCAGTAGTATACTTGCACAGGCGTCCAAGAAAGTCTGCATTCATGCATGAGGATAGAAGGATAAAGCGTACAAGTTAGAGGATTAAATTCTGAGGCTGTTGCACATATTCTGGGCAGTAGAAGAGCATTTTCTGAACGTGTTAACAGGCATGTCTAATTTCTGAATCTGAATTCTGAGTCTTTTTCTTGCAAAATAATACAATCTGAAAGCTCTTGAATTCTGAGTATTTCTTGTTTGGAAATTTGAAAGATTGTGAACTGTTTTCTGTGAAGAATGAACAATGAATTTGAGCAACAGAATCTCTTTTCCTCTGTTAGATATTTGTGAGCAGTATATAGAGTAAAGAATACTAAAAGGGCTAAGACCCAGTATTTCATATGACACTAATAAACTGCTTGTTGAAGGGATTTTTGGTGTTAATGAATAGGAACTGCATGCATATCAATTCTTTAGGGTTTCAGTACAACTAATAGGATGCTCACAAAACTGGCCTACACTGTACGCCAGCGAGACCCATTATTTAATAGTGTTGGATACTATTCTTCAATTAATATATTTTGAATTACTGTGCTTAGTAAATCAAAAGGAAAGTACTTCCTTGTTGTATTGGAAAACTATAATTTCATAAGAGCATAAAGCTAAAATGTTAAGCTACTGAATGACGAAGAATAGGTCAGTTTGGTGACATAGAAGTCACACTTAAGAGTTGTCTACTTTAGAAGCAGCGTATGACTGTTTATGCATGAGAATATGGGTTGGATCTAAAGGCAAAAGCCTTAAACCTGACATTGCTAGTATTGCAACAGGAGTGTCAAAATTTACTTTTTGAGTTTTTGATGTTATCGAGTTTGTGGCACCTTAATGGGTGTGGAATAACAAAAACCTTATGACCTTAGAACCTTTTAGTTTTCTATTGGTCAAGCATTAGGTCAGATAAGTCTCCAAGTCGAGTAGGGTGGGTGAACATAGGACTTCGCTCCAAGTAAGTAGCGAATGTATCTTGAATACAAAACAACTTTGGCCAAAGTGGGTGCATGAGTCATTGCATTCACGTGTCGATTCACCGTGTACCAAATACTTATTGCAATCAGAGTTGTCTGTCATAGTTGGAGGTCTTCCATAGTTGATAGATGGTATTGGTGAAGTAGGTCACAAACACCAGAGCTCAAATGGCTATAATTAGGGGGTTCCTAACCACTCCCTTCGTTGAAGAGCAGGGCCACTTCCAGTATGGAAGATGTGCGGGGGATCGCTTAAGTCCGTGGTTGGAGGTAAAGCACTTAGGTGATGCTCTCTCTCTGTAGTTGACTTTCTGAATCTTGGAAAACACAAAGAATGGAAGTATCCAGATAAGGATCTCTGACTTCTTGCCACATATGTGATAAGAAGTCGAATTACATATTATAGGGAGCATTTGAAGTAATTGATGCTAAGGAAGGCTGTAGTATTAAATAATAAATCTTTCAACAGGTGGCATAACCCGTTGATAATTCGTGGAGGTAGAAGTATCTCAGGAGACTTCAAGTGGTTGAGCATTATATATATAAGCTGAAGGCAGAGAGCTGGTTCGATTTTCCACAAGTCAGGGTTGTAATGCTTGTATGAGTTCTATTTAATTAATACCGTCATATATCTGATATTCATTGGAAATCGATATCTTATTGGATTGTGGAGTTTGTTATCTGCTATATTCAATGTATGTTGAAAAGTGCAATTGAATTGAAACTAGGAATTTATGCTGCTACTGGTTGTGGATAGTTCACTTCCACATATGTAATGAAGATGGTAATCCTTATTCTGTATAAGCAACCATGATTTACAGTAGAACATCAGAATTATGAAACTGTTTGACAAAATGCCTGAACTGTAGCATTGGTTAAAAACCCGGAAAAAATTATCTGCAAATAAGGGTAGCTTACTACATTATACATTTAAATATATATACATTCTTGTGAATCCAAGCATACCCATGTACATATATACTAATACAAGAAATGATTTTACGTATAGGTATATACGTATGTACATATTCTTGTCAACCACATGTACATATTTCCAAATATATAAACCTACATAACTTCCCATTCATATACTTATAAAAACATGCTAATCATCCTAGAAGCACTTAAGCATACGAACTCACATTATCATTTCCATTAACAATAAACAATATTATCAACATAATTATTATTAATATATATATATATATATATATATATATATATAAATACTCGTTTTGCGATAAAAGAGAATACCAAT
Source organism: Sequoiadendron giganteum (assembly GCA_007115665.2). Classification (NCBI taxonomy): domain Eukaryota; kingdom Viridiplantae; phylum Streptophyta; class Pinopsida; order Cupressales; family Cupressaceae; genus Sequoiadendron; species Sequoiadendron giganteum. Next base: position 254,792,930 of record CM021110.1, read on the forward strand.
ACCCTAAAGGCTCCTACAAGGAACTTCCCTATAACCTGACTTGGGTTTTGTTGTGCATATTTTGCACACATGCCTCGCCGAAGGCAGGGACCCCCTCTTTTCGCTTAGGTGGGTCATTTTGCCCTCTTCCCGTTTTGCATACCCCTGTTTCCAAGCCCTAAGTCGACCATGAGCCTTAAAACGATCAATCTCATATTAGCTGAGTTCACCTCCCTAAGTTTCGCTAGGTCATTTGCCCTTGCGGGCCAGCTCTTGCGGGCTTCCGTTCGCTTTTCGCCCAACGGCCATTGACCTTTGCAAACCCACGTTCGAGGTTTCCCGTTTGTCGATCGCTGCTGTGCTCCGCCATTTGCCTACGGCCAAGCCTCGACGTCCGCCCAGATTGCAGACCCCGCACCCATGTTTGCCGCTACGTCCTTCATGTTTCCTGGAGCCGCCGCTGCGGGTCAACCTAGGCAAGACTCCCTTCCCATTTCGCCATTGTCACAACGGCTGACCTTTGACATCCACTCGCCAGTTGTCGTCCGCACGCATTCCCTCGTATTCCCTCGAACGGCGGCTAACTATGCGGGGCCCGCTACGCGGGCTTCTGTCTTTGCCATGTCATTTCTTCGACATCCATCATGCGTTGTCGCCCGACATCCATTTACTTGCCACCCAAGTCGCCGCCCATCCTTCGCTATCTTCGTCAAGGTCTACCCTTGATGTTCCCGCATGACTGTCGAAGCCAACACATCCACATTATCACATTCTGATGTGCGATTAAGCGATTTAATGATGTGAATTTGATGCAGAAGGCCAACTTCTAAATTTCGACTATGGAGGCATTAAAGAATGATGGTTGTGCGTTCTAAGGCTGCGGGTTTTGGGTCACCAATTAATGTTGCCAAGGATGAATTTCGTTTCGCCACCTTTGTGAACTATGGACGTTATCGAGCCTTATCAGGAGGGCGGGTTTGTGGCTCTCAGCGTACTAAGATGATGAAACGAACAAAGAATCTAAGCGATAGCAATATGAGTGTTAAAGTCATTATAATCAAAAGGCCAGCTAGATTGGCTCTTTCGATGAGGGTATCAGAAATGTAAAAGAGGCAAATTCATCAGGGGATCGCAATAATGATTGACTAGGAACTCGCGAGCGCCGCTCTTTTTCGGTTCATGTTAGTGGCATCCTTGGCTGCGGGCGGCCACTTGGTCTACGCCGCCTTCTCCAGTGTCGTCAGATGGCAATCGCAACATAGCGCCCCGCCCACTTGGCCCCGCGGCAACCAACGCTGCAGATTCTGCACTCTTGGAGGCTTTTCGTATACCGTCATCACAGGGGGGAGAACGACTAAAGATTATCAACGAACGTGGGGGTCCCTTTTATGAATTAAATGTGGTTGAGAAATCGTGGGGGGATTCTAAGCGTCGATCCCCCACAGTCCACCCGCGTGGGATCATTTGAATACCCTATTGCGAGCACCGACATGCGAGATGTTGCGACCACCTCACCATTTTCCAACGGTAGTCTGATGGCGTCCATTTGAGACGGCATTTCCGCCGGCCTTCCTATGTGCGGACTTCGCTAAGGGTGGGGCCGTCGCTCGTGGGATTATATTCCCTTAATGAAATCCACCTTACCACCCAGTGAGCTCATAGTTGAACTCACTTGCAATCGTGCGACAGGACTAAAACGCATGGCACCGCTATGAAAGCAACCCTGCGTTAATCCAAGAACGCAGAAGGGGCGCGGTAGTGGTGAAACGATAAGTACGATGCAGCTCAAGGTGTCCACAACGGCAAGGATGGACAATAATCGTTAAAACGGGTCGAGCACGCATCAAGCCTGGCTTCTTTGTAGATATGATTACTGTGTTGGCGTGGCAAGAAGCTATCGAGACTGAGGAAGAAAGAAATATTCAATGCGATAACAATGAAATCGTGAAGACTACGGGATTATCACAAACCAGTTACTAGAGGGAAACCAAGGATCACAGAGGGGTTTACGTGGAATTATAGATCGATATGCAAAATGTCTTGCAAACTCCAGGCATCTCTCCGCTACCATCACTTTGCTTCCTTTTGATGGGCGTCTTTCTGTCGAGATCCATGGCCTAAGATGTCGTTTGAACGACTCTCTCCAAATCTCCACCCGTGCTCTTCAAATGACCTTCCTCATGGCAGAGTCTGCCTTCCTCGCGGTTGTCTCATGCGTTGTCGGCACGTTTGAGCAGCACCACCCCATTCTCCGCACTCGCGGCCATCTCTCATGCGGATCCCACTTCCCATAACACCGTCTCGCTCTCCGCCAATAACAACAGCATTCTCTTACCAACTCCCTGCCTTCCTTTATCCGCCCCTTACTTATTTGTCATGGACCTTCACGTGGCCGTCATCGTCATTCATCTCTTCCCTTGCAGAGGCATTTAACTCGTAAAATGTCTTCATAGGACACACTCCTTACGATAACATCTCAAGTTGTGGGTGGGGTTAGGAATTATGATTACTGCCATAACAGCAATACACTTATGGCATCGCAGAGGATCGTCCCATTCATAGGTGTTGGCCCTACCCAAGCGGAGCTCGATGATGGCGTATGTAGCAAGACTAATAGAATCCACTTTGAAACTGTTTGTCGGCTTAACACCACCACCAGATATAACGCCAAGGGGATAACTTAATGGAGAGAGAGAGGCAGGTAGTTAGGAAGTAAGCAATAGGCAGCAGCTTCATTTTAGTTTCGAAAGGGATTCCCCATGTAAGCATGGGCAAACTCGTGCCAAAAGGAATTGGGTCTGTTACTCCCGGAGTCTGGTGTGTGAGATTGAATAAATGGGGATTTGAGTGGGGCATTACACGCGAAATATTGACGACACACAATGATGATAGTCAATGTAATATGACTATGCGAAGGATCTAAAGAGTGGGCATTGAGGACTGCAGGTTCCGCGTTCGTGGGGGACATGGGTCTTCGCCATTTACCATGGCCTAGTCACAAGGTCTTCCCGCTTACTTCCACCCGCTGGCTCACCCTGCTAAAATCTGGTGTGCGGGGTCCGCTGTTGTCACTGTCGTCTACTCCTGAATGGGGGTATTCCACGATGGCCATTGCTACCTTGATCATTCGTTGATGACACTGGTGTTGGAGGTCCCGTATATGGGTGATTGGCATGATTGTCAGATCAGAGGTAATGTCAGTGGAGCATGAACGTACCTGTAAGTAAGAGGAATTCCCCAGGGATGTGAACATGCTCAAATCCAAATATGGGGATCCGGTTGAGATGCACTGGAATCATGCATCCCCGTCAAAAGTGTTCTCACGAAGTGTTCGTCTTGGGGACTCATCATGAGAGATCGCTATCAAGAGATGATTAAGGTGGAAATGTATCATAAAGCGAAGTCGGCCCTCCCGCGACTAACGCAAACTATAATCGATGATGGCATAAAGGCGGTATTGCTTCCAACTACATCAAATCAAGAGAGCATCTCGAATAACTTGCATTCGTTGTAGCGTGAAGTCCTCAATACAAGGGAGAATGGTTTCGTAAACAAGTTACAGAGTTGAGCAATTGTGATTTCAATTACAGTTGTATCTTCCTAAGCGTTAAATTAACAATGATGTGCAGGTTGCTCCATGATATGTAAGAACTTTATAAGCATCTGAAAGCTTTATCTTAAATTTTGTATTCTCCTGCATGCAGGCCTAGTCATGGGACAAGGGATTAGGTGCATCAAAGCTTACCAATACGACTAACATGCATATGGAGACCTGCTAAACAAAGTGAAGATAGAATGCTATTTCATAAAGGTTCACATACAAGAGCATGCGGATGGAACTTTGAAGATACTGAAATAAAGAACTGGCTTGTTCGTGAATGCATGCCAAAGGAAGATCAGTTTCCATAAGAATGAAGACTCAGACAACTTGCACCCAAAGAAGTCAATACTAGGAAACAGAGACTGTTTACCAGAATCAGAAACAGAAGGGGGTTGTTCCGCCTATCCTCAAATGATCATGACCCATCAAGGGGTGCCCCATCAAATCAGGAGGCAGCTAAGTTGTCCCTCAATGGTGCAAATCTATAAACAGAGCCCGTTCGATCCAGTGAAAAATACTACAAGTCCACCAAACAGGGGGGGGCAGCCTTCAAGCAGTCCCAGCTACAATAAGAGGGAGATCAGCTAGAAGACAAAAGTGTTACAATACATGGGTCACTAAAGGACGAAATAGGGAAAAGACAAAGAATGTATTTTAAATTGCTGAATATTTGGGGGTAGGTGAAACCCTAACTTGTAACAAATCTGGGCCACACAATGAAAATTAATCTTGGCCATTCATTCTGCTTTTGGAAAACTATAAATAGGTGCTTGCGCCTGATTTGTAAATGGTTGGAGAGTTGGTGTAAAAGCATTCTGCAGCAATAGAAAGCAACATTGCATGATTTATGGGTGTTTCCTTTTGAGTTTGCTCATTATGTGTGCATGGCTCTACTTCCCTATTAGTTTAGTTATTAGTTTCTTGAATGGATATGATGATGGACATTGCTGTTATGGTATTTGATGAGCTTTCAGCCCATACTTTTGGCACTTGTTGATGACAAGCTGCTGTGGAAAGTTAGCCTGGGCTTCTTTATTTAACTGCTGCAACTTTGTTCAATTGCATGTTCATGATGTGCATGTGCAATCTGAAAATCAGAAGACCTTAAAAGATCGCACTGGTTTTGTATAACTGTAGGTTCCTCTTGGCCAAGCAAAACCCAAATTAGGGAGTTTGTCTACTGTAGCAGCCTCCATGATTACTGTTCATTCATAGCTCAGGTCTAAGAACTTCTCCCTTATCCTACCCTTTTTTTCTTTTTTTTTATAGTGACTTTGAACAAGGTTCATTGCACATTGCAAAGCCAAATCTGAAGATAAAATAGGAGTTTTCGATTGTTGTCTGAGCCTACAGCAATTGTGCGAGTAACTTCCCATCCTAAGAACTCCATTTGGAGACCCAACTTCCCACACTTTGCAAACCATAAAGGTCGGCCTTGCGTTACCAGCAAAACACATCAACCAATTGAACTATTCCAAGCAGGTCATGACCTGACACCCGAGAAACCTTGGGGTAGTGATTTGTAACTCATTTGCAGATTTCTACCTTTCAAGAGAGGTAATGCACCTATGCATTACCTGTGTTGAGAAGTGCAAAAACACCCATCAACAGGTTTAAATAACCACAAAACATGAACAAGGTTCGACTTACAAAAGTATGACACCTAAAACCTGTCCCAAGGTCATCCTGACAAGCTTAGATGGTTTTATGATTGGGTTCTTTATCCACTTCCTTCTCCTAGGTGATACTCCCCCTCATCCACTGGAGGCGCAATATCCAATCTTGTCATCCACAAGGCAATCAAAAACACATAGTTAGCCATTTTCATCAAATTGTATACATCACATTATCAAAATATCATTTTATAAAATTCCATTGCATTTAAACATTGCATTTCCATAATTCCATCTCATTCACTTTACAAATCATCATAGTTCAAGTTCACATTGCATTCCAAATTTAAGTCAAAAAGGTAAATAGCAAATAGTAATTTAGGGTTGGAATTTAACATATTCCCCCCTTAAGATTCATTATCCCCGATGAACCAAAGTATCATTACACAAAGATCAAAATTTATCTATTACAAGATTGATTAGGCCAAGGGTTTTAGTTTGCATCACAGTCTTGGACGCCTACTTGAGGGAGCACTTTGAAACTTCATTGGAGGACAAAATTATATCAGCTACAGCTGTAGGTGTTTGCAGCTCTTTGACAGTCATTTTAGGATCAAGTTCTTCATCCTTTTCATCAGCCTTCTTGGCATCCAATCACGGAAAACTCAGTACAGAAATTGCAAGCAATGTGTTTGACGAAATGTCACCCAAGGGAATTTGGAAAATTGGGGTCAGATTTGAGTAGGGATATTTTAGTGGTATCAGAGCCGAGATCTTGCCAGCCTTTGGGTTTCATTTCAATCCTACTTGATGCAACAAAGTGATAGGTACAAAAGGTATATTGCACAGGAAAAGAGAAAACAAAAATAGTGGGCACATCCTTATCCCGAACAGGACACATTATCAACAACAATAGTAGCAAGACAGCGTGACATTGAAGTTGGTTCAGCTAGCACGATGGGAGATAGAGGTGGTAGTTCCCCAAGGCATGAAGCCAATAATGAAGAAAGAGAAGCAAGAAATATCAAGAGAGGTCTTGCAGCAGGGCAGCAGCATGTGGCAGATGTTTTGCAGCAACTCACAGCAGCCATACAACAGATGAATACTCCTAGAAGGCCAAATCGTGCGCAGGAAGATAATGAAAGTGTTGTTGGGACTCCAAGGGCACAAAGAGCACCTACACATACCATCGATAGATCTTTGCAACCTACATTTTTGAGGAATGAACCAAAAGAAGAGATTGCTTAAGTAAATGAAGTTGCATCATTCGCGGACAAAGTCATGACAATGCACAATGAATGGGACATGTTACCACCACAAGTAAAGGAGAACTTGACCTTTGACCAATACATGAGTCAAAAAAAGGAGCTTAATAGAACAAGGCAAGATAGGAGGCCAAGGAATCAAAACAAGGACCTAAAACATGCCACAAGTAAACTCACACTTTCAACATTTGATGGTAGTGGAAAGATCAAAGCAAGAGCTTGGATTCACAAGCTGGATACCTTCTTGACTCTTCGACCTATGGCGGAAGATGATGCAATCAAATTTGCAACCATGCATTTAGAGGGCACAGCATATGATTGGTGGCATCATGGTTAGGTCACTCAAAACCATGGATTGATTCATTCCTATGATGAGTTCAGCAGGAGGTTGATAGCACAGTTTGAAAGGAAGGGCATGGAGGTGTACTATAGGGAGTTGGCATAGCTTAAACAGAGTGGACATGTCGAGACATATATAGAAGAATTCCAAAAGACTGTTATTATAGTTCCCCATATGACCGAGAGGAGAGCGGTCATGTTGCTTATTGTGGGCCTTAATGAAAGGTTGAAAGGCATAGTTAAGGCACTTAAGCCTAACACATTACAGGGTGCTATTCAGCTTGCCTTAGACCTTGAAACTACACCTACTTCATTGCAGCCCGCTAAGAAGAGTTTCAAGAATTTCAAATATAATTAGAAATCATTCAATAGGCCCAAGGCTACACCTTCTACGGCAATCAACAATGAGAGGAATGAGCTCAGGAGGAAGAAGCTATGTTTCACTTGCAAACAACCATGGGAGCCTAAACATAGATGCCTTGGGAAAGGCAAGGCACATCTTATTGAGGTCATATCTGATTTAGAGGATGAGGAGATCCCTAATACTGATTCAGAGAGTGAGGAGGAGCATGAAGATCAGCCTCGTATTAAGCCTAAGGAGCATAATGATACTCAGCAAGTTACCATTGCTTCACTTTCAGAAGTTCCACGATATCATTCCTTTTGTGTGAAAGGAGTCCTTAATGGGAAGCAAGTTGTATGTTTGGTTGATAGTGGAGCCATGCATAATTTCATTGATAAAGGATTGGTGGCTAGGAGAGGTCTTCGTGCAGAGGATTTTCCAGGATTTTAGGTGACAGTGGCTGATGGTTTTGGCATGAGTTGTACTAGGAAAGTCTCACAACTAAGCATACAGATGGGAGATTACACATTGACAGATGACATCTATGTGCTTGGTTTGGGAGAGATAGATGTGGTGTTAGGCATCCAGTGGCTCCAGTCTCTTGGGAGGTACATCCAGGATTTTCAGAGGATGGAATTAGAGTTCATATCAAATGCGAAGAAAGTTGTGGTGAAGGCTTTGTCAGATGGGAAGCCTAGAGTAGTTTTGGCTAGAAGGATGGAACTCTTATTCGGGCATGGAGATGTGGCATGGGCAGCCCAATGCTTCATTTCATCTAAGTCTCCTTCTAGTGATACGCCTCATCATCATGTGGATAGTTGGCATTTCAATTCGCACGTCTAGAGTGCCTATTGGAAACGAACAGCTATGCATAGATAAACTGCTCTTCAAATTAGGAGGGGAAGCTCCCTCTTTTGTTGTTTTTGCATAAAAAGTAAAGTAAACTAAATTTCCTATCTTATTACTCAGTTGTAGAGCACAAGGTTATAAAACTCAATGTGTTGCAGCTAAGGTTTTTCTTTGGTTTCACAGATCTTAACTACAACTAGGCTAAAACTATAACTATCCTATCTCCTCAAGTAATTCAGAGCGAAAGGATTTAGGAGCGATTGGGAATGGTTCGATCGCTGAGATAAATAGTCTCTCAGAATGCATCTAAAGGCTCATTGATCTTTCAGATTTACATTGAAATAAAGTTTATGCAAGTAATCATCAAACGATAACCTATCTCTCTGTAATGTCCCCACTCTAGTCAGTATTCAGGAACAGTGGAGATAGCCTATTTCTTGGACCTTCATGAGCTAACAGGATCTGGTTAGGGGGTTAGTGACCGTCTTTGATGGGTATTGCCATTCCCATCCCTTCACTTCAGTATGGATTTCAGTACAGGCATATGGTGTTCAGTGTTCGCCAACTTCTGACGGCACAAGATAATACTGAGTTTGGAAGAAGTTATGGGTATTTTAGTGGTTAAGTTATGTAATTAACTTAAATGATTTAATATAAAGTCAAATTGACTTTATAAAGATACGCCACTTAAATACTTTATAAAGTAATGAAAAATATTTTATAAAGTGATTTTTTTTAAATCACTTAAATGGCAAAGTGCGCCAACTATGGAAAATGAATTAAAATACATTTAAATGTATTTTAACAAAGGCAAGTCGTGCTTTTATGGGAAGTCGTGCCTTTTGGAGAAGTATAAGGCAAGAATTGCAAGTCGGCCTAATTACTTGATTATCATTTGACATTGCAATTTCTCTCTTCTCTGTGATTTTGTCTGAGGGTAAGGGTTCCAGGAAAACCTTCATTGAAGAACGAAAAATCTTCACTGAATTTGTCATTGTGAGGCTATGAGACACCAGTCGAATGATTGCCATTGTGGGAGCTTCATCCAGAAGTTCTTTTGCGCTTCATCAAAGTTCTTTGTGCAGTTTACCAGTTTTCAGTTGCAGGAGAGGGCTTCAAACTTGAATCGCCATCTTCATCTTTCTATTAGCTCCACTTGTTTGCAAAAGTTGTGGCCGTACCATACCAGCGAGAAGTCGTACTTTTCCTTGCATAGGCGTGTTTCCAGAGGAAAGGCGTGTGAATGCTTGAGGCAAAAACGCCTCCTTTTCGGTCTTGTTATCACGGAAATTAGCTGCACTCATTCCACGGATAACCCCCCTACGAAACTTGTTCATTTCCTAGGTTCATGATGTTCATGCATGCAAAATGAGGTGATTTTCAATCCACCTCGAAATGCGTTCCAAAGTGTCAGATAGTCCATTTGAGCATCCCTCTGCATTCGTCTTGCGAAGACCTTCGAAACGAGTATCTTCACGAACACTCGTTCATACTTCACAAAATTGCGGAAAGTGCAAATGTTCTGGAAAAAAGCACTCTTAACATTTTCAACAAAAAATTCTAAGTGTTGAAAGTGCAAGGGCGGGGTTTTTTAACACCATTGCACCTAAGTGAAATGATGACTTGGTGCAAGAGCGCTGATTTTTCCCGCCCTTACACCAAGTCTCCACCAAAAAATTCTAAGTGTTGAAAGTGCAAGGGCGGGGTTTTTTAGCGCCACTGCACCTAAGTGAAATGATGACTTGGTGCAAGAGCGCTGATTTTTCCCGCCCTTACACCAAGTCTCCAATAAAAAATTCTAAGTGTTGAAAGTGCAAGGGCGGGGATTTTTAGTGCCACTACACCTAAGTGAAATGATGACTTGGTGCAAGAGCGCTGATTTTTCCCGCCCTTACACCAAGTTTCCAAACTTAGTCAAAAATGACCAGAGCGGTGATTTTTAACTCAAGTGCACCGTTTCAAGACTTAGTCAAAAATGACCAGAGCGGTGATTTTTGACTCAAGTGCACCATTTCCAGACTTAGTCAAAAATGACCAGAGCGGTGATTTTTGACTCAAGTGCACTGTTTCCAAACTTAGTCAAAAATGACCAGAGCGGTGATTTTTGACTCAAGTACACTTTTCCTAGTTTTTCACTAAGTGTTGAGCCCAAGTGCCAGGGTGCTGATTTTCAGCGCCTTGACATACTTTTTGCCAAACTTACACATAAAGTACACTTTTGGCAGTTTTTGCCTTAAACACTTCCAAACCACTCCATTTTCGCTCTGGACCATGTTTCTCCACTCCCACATCATTTTCCGTGCCTAGTTCCTCTCTCCACGCTTGCTCAACATCGTTTGCTCGCTTCACGCTTCCCAATGCTGCTTTTTCTGCTAACGCCTGTTGATTCACCACCCTTGCAGTTTCTTTCCAAATTTCATCAAATGATCTCGAAGGTGACATTTTCTGATCTAGTGAACTATCCCAGATCTACAAAGAAGTCATGTTGCAAGTTGAGGATGCCAGTTTTTCAAAAGCCTCAATACATGTCATTTGCGATATACGACTAACACTTGATAATATCAAGATGCATCTTCACAGGTGCAAGAAAATCCATTCATCCGCTAGAAGGTCGATCACAAGAGTTCAAACCGTTGTTGATTACACAGTTGGCCTAGATGATGCGTTCATGTAGGAGACCAGGAAGAAATATGAAGACTCCGCGCCCAAGCAAGGAACCATGAAGATTCCTGATCTCCCAATGTTGAACATTTTGATGCTTCTCTTTATGCATCTTGTAAATAGTTCTTGACACCTTAGGTGTCTTTGTAAAACGTAATTGCACCAAATATGAGGTGCGATTACGTAGAAATAAATTACACTCAGTTAGATTAGGGTTTCCTATTTTTACTCATCTGATTCCCTAGTTTTGCTCTTCCCTCCTTTCTATAAATAAGAGGGATTTCTTTTGTAATATTTACCTTTTGATATTTTGCAACAAAGTGCTGCCCTTTTGAAACAAACATTGAAACTTTGTGTTCAATTTTGTGGAACTGAATTTAATCAATAAAGAAGGAAGTTGCATGCCAGACTTTGTGTTCGAATCGATTCTCTTTGGATTTGAGTAAGATTGGTGGTGATTAGTGAATGGTATTTGGAGGTCTTCAAGTAATTTATGTAGACTTTGTGTTGCATCTATTATTTGGATTTACTTTTATGTGTGGATATTTTGGTTAAAAGATCTACAAGACTTTGTGCTTGTAATCGTTCATGCTATTCGAGGAATCGTTGTGTCTAAGGAGACTTTGTGCTTCTAATACAACGAACGATACTTCTACCAGATTCAACATTGAAAGGGCTACGGAACGACTTTGTGCCTTCGTGAGCCTTCCCTTTTCCTTTTACCTTTTGTTATTATAAATAAAACCTGGTATTTCTAAGTTGTGCTTTGCCAAGATAGAAATATTCGCATTATTGTTGTTGTTTAAGTTTAAATTATCACATCTAAAGCTTTTCATCGTGAAGCATTGTAAACATCTTCTCTGAAAAAAGAGAGAAGTATGAATGTAACACACCCCCCCCCCAATTTCATGAGTACAGTGTACATTTTGTAAGTATTCCTTTAAGTTTACTATAGCTTCTAATTAGTAGTAAGAAGGGCGCCTCCCCTTTCTAAGAGGAGAGATTATATCTCACACAGCTGTGGTTGAAGTCTAGATGGCGTAATCTGTTGAAAAGTTGATTACACTATTTTCACCCAACAAGTTTGTTTCTCAACTCTACCATTGGCATCCCACCTTCTCAGCTTCATTCCTTCACCTACCGGGAGGGAGAAAGCAGATATGAGGCTTTGGCGTGCTATTTGGTCATTTTCAGCAATTCTTGCCTGGCAAGCTCTATAATTTCTTATTTAATTATTCTAGAGATCTTCGGGTACGTTTCTTGTTTGTAATTTCATTCTATGTACTACCATATCTCATTTACAGTACCAGTTGCTCACGAAATTCTCGCATTTCAATTTTATTTGCAAATTTATGCTTGTACGTTCTACTTTTGTCTAGAAATTCTTCTTAAAATCAATAAAAAACACAAAAAGATAAGCAAAACTATAGTGTTTGAGTTGGAGCCAATTGGGCTCTTCACAATGGTATCAGAGTTGTAATCTTGTCAGCCTGGAGGGTTAAATACATATGCGGCCTTCTTAAGATTGATATAACAGGTACCATTCACGCAAGAGGCCTGGTGGTCAAAGAAATCCCTTGGAGGATTTTACTTTTGAAAATCAGTTCAAAGATATACCTTTTGAAAACATGGGTGACAGGGATGAGGTTGAACAACCTCAAAACCGGGTTTAGAACGAAGACAGGGAAGCCAGAGATATTCTAAGAGGCCTAGTAGCAGGACAGGAACAGGTGGTAAATGTACTGCAGCTGCTAAGCATAGCAGTGCAACACTTGATTGTTCACAGGAGACCATAGGAACAGGAGGAAGATGGTAGTGTGCATGGAAATCCATGGCCGAGAATTACTCCTACACGCACCTATGAGAGACCCACACGTCCTAGCTTTGCCAGGCGTGATCCAGATGAGGGCATCATGAAGGAGGGAGAAGGTGAAGTGGTCTTCACAGACAACATCATGACATTACATGATGAATGGGAGGCTTTACCCCAAAGAGTTAAGGATCACCTTAACTTCAATAGATTTATGATCCAAAAGAGAGCATGGCAGGAATCAAGTTGATAGGAGGCCCAGAGATAACAGAATCAATGATCTGAGACAGGCGACAAATAAGCTCACTCTTCTTACCTTCGATGGCAGCGGTAGAGTCACAACTAGAGCTTGGATTAGCAAGCTTGACACTTTTCTGACTTTACGTCCAATGGCGGAGGATGATGCCATAAAATTCTCAGCATTACATTTGGATGGTGTAGCCCATGACTGGTGCCACCACGGTATGATTACCCTCCAACATGACCGCATCACAACTTATTAGGAGTTTGCAGAGAGGTTGGTTGAGAGGTTTGATAAACGAGATCCGGAATTATACTTTAGAGATCTCGCTCAGCTGAAGCAGTTGGGTATTTTAGAATCCTACATTGGAGAGTTTCATAAGCTCTCAGTCATGATAACCGGCATTTCAAAAAGAAGGCCAGTTATACTGTTTCTTGAAGGGCTTTATGAGCCTATGAAAGGTTGGATCAAGGCATTCGATCCACCTGCCTTGCAAGAGGGTATGAGGAAAGCTCGTAGCATGGTGCTTATAGCACCTCGTGGTAAGTTCAACGTAGAATCATCTTCATCTTCTCATGATAGCAAATCTGATCCAAAAAGAATAGAGGATGTGGAGCCAAAGAAAAAATTTGCAGCTCCTTTAGATCGAGAAACTATTAATGATTTGTGAAGAAGGAAGCTTTGCTTTTATAGCAAAGGACCTTATGACATAAACCATGATTGTAAACTCAAGCCTAAGGGTAATAACAGACGAATGGAGTGGTTTTATGAGGATGAAAACATGACTGTAATAACAGACCAGCAAGCTGCTACACAAGAGAACGAAGCTGAAAAAGCCTCTATACAGTTGGGACACGATGCTATTTTGACCTCGTTAGCATTATCTGCCAATACACATAGGGATTCATCATTCAAAATCACAGGATCAATGGATAGTCAGCGATGTGTTGCTATGTTAGATATAGGAGCCACACATAATTTCATTGATGAGGAGTTTGTTAACAAGTGCAAATTCCAGACAGAGGATTTTGCTGGACTCCGTGTTCAAGTTGCAGATGGTTATACTCTTACCTGCTCTAGACGGATTTGCAATCTCACACTTATGTTAGGTGACTATTCATTACAAGAGGACTTTTATGTAGTCAACATGGATGAGACGGAGATAGTACTGGGTATGAGGTGGCTCCAGGACGTTGGTGAATTTACCCTCAATACACAGAAGATGGAAATGAAATTTGTGGTACAGGGCACAAAATATGTGTTGAGGGGACTGGAGGAGGGGAGTTTGCGCTCATTTTCTCTTATCAGAGCGAAGAGCGATATGATTCAGGAGGGGTGTGACACAGTTCATGACTCCGGCAGTTCAGAGGGATACAGTTCTAATCAACATTGTGGTATAGTTCACTTGGTGAACAATCCTTTGTTTGAGGCAGATGCTATAGTGCCTTACAACAATCTACTCTACGAGGTTGGTGCTGATCACACTCTTGAGATGAGTGAACATGGTGTCTGGAATCCTATCGGTGTACCAGGACTTCAGATAGGGCTCGTTGAGGAGACTTTTGGTGTGTACATGGTGAGGAGTGCATATAGTTTTTCTTTTGACCCTCATGTACATGATATTTGGTGGATGCACCATTCAGTTGTGCATGGATTAGATGATTCGTATGACAGTTTATCCTGCGTATGGTTTGGAAGCAAGCATTGTCAATTTTCAGAGTTGCTTCCAAGTAATGCTCATGTTCTTGTGGCACCTGTGATTGAGTATGATTCAATTTGGTAGGTCTTAGTGATGGTGTTGCAAGAATGGATTGGGAACATTTCACAATTCTACCTATGGGATCCTGGTGGGTCTGGTGGTTTTGTGGTTTTGAGTTTTTCAATGAGAAATTGCTTGCGGACAAGCAATTTTGGGGAGGGCGGATTGTAATGTCCCCACTCTAGTCAATATTCAAGAACAGTGGAGTTAGCCAATTTCTTGGACCCTCGTGGGCTGACACGATCTAGTTAGGGGGTCAGTGACCATCTTTGATGGGTATTGTGATTCCCATCCCTTCACTTCAGTATGGATTTCAGTACAAGCATATGGTCTTCAGTGTTGGCCAGTTTCTGACGGCACAAGATAATACTAAGTTTGGAGGAAGTTATGGGTATTTTAGTGGTTAAGTTATGTAATTAACTTAAATGATTTAATACAAAGTCAAATTGACTTTATGAAGATATGCCACTTAAATACTTTATTAAGTAATGAAAAATACTTTATAAAGTGATTTTTTTTAAATCACTTAAATGGCAAAGTGTGCCAACTATGGAAAATGAATTAAAATACATTTAAATGTATTTTAATAAAGGCAAGTCGTGCTTTTATGGGAAGTCATGCCTTTTGGAGAAGTATAAAGAAAGAATTGCAAGTCGACCTAATTACTTGATTATCATTTGACATTGCAATTTCTCTCTTCTCTATGATTTTGTCTGAGGGCAAGGGTTCCAGGAAAACCTTCATTGAAGAACGAAAAATCTTCACTGAATCTGTGATTGTGAGGCTATGAGACACCAATCGAATGATTGCCATTGTGGGAGCTTCATCCAGAAGTTCTTATGTGCTTCATCACAGGTTTTTGTGCAGTTTACCAGTTTTCAATTGCAAGAGAGGGCTTCATACTTGGATCGCCATCTCCATCTTTCTATTAGCTCCAATTGTTTGCAGAAGTTGTGGCCGTACCATACCAACAAGAAGTCGTACTTTTCCTTGCATAGGCGTGTTTCCAAAGGAAAGGTGTGTGAATGCTTGAGGCAAAAACGACTCCTTTTTGGTTTGTTTCTCAACTCTACCATTGGCGTCCCACCTTCTTAGCTTCATTCCTTTAGCTAGCAAGAGGGAGAAAGCAAATTTGAGGCTCTAGCGTGCTATTTTGTTACACCCCGGAATTTGTATAGTTACTATTCTAATAATGCTTAGAGCATTCTAATTGTAAGGAAGATTTTGAATGAATAAAATGTGATTGAACCTTGTTATCAATTTAAGAATCTGTTTACATGTTATGATTGACTCATTCTGTATTCTTGATTGATGTTATTCTGGGATAAGCAATGCATAGAGGAGAGTAATTAGTCTTGTTTTATATTTGATTTATATATATACTGCATATGTTATGAGCAAATGACTGCCGTGGTTTTCGTGCCAATGGATGCAGGAATAGGAACTATTCCTCCAAGCGGAGGGGAAACATCACTCGGGAGAGGAACTTGGTCGGCTAACCAATAAAGTTGATCATATGAGCATACACACACTTCACTGAGGGTTTTGAGAACTGAGTTTGATTGAGTTGTCATGATAAGTCATTCTTAGGCTTAGGAGTTTTGGATTACTTCTTTATGCTTTATGAGTGGTGTTACTTGATTGACTGACTTACTGTTCTGTGAACCTTGAATGTGAAATGTGAACTGATAAGTTATACTGATGCTTGGAATTTACAGTTAAATGTATATATACATGTTTGTACAAATACGTGTATTAAGGGTACTCTGACAGGCCTATAATACACGTAATTGGATAATTGAATATAAACATGTATAGATATGTTTAAGTGTAAATATGGATGTGTTTATAAATATATTTAATATAGACATTATTATAGTTTTACCGATAATAAAATATATTGATATATCTATAATAATATCTAAATATTATATAGATATATTCATATATTTAAATAAAGGTAAAATAAAAACTATAATAGTTTATATTTAAATATAATGCTAAATATATTCATAACATTTTAATTTATAAATTAAAATGACTTTGCCTTGGAAGTAATTGGTAATTAATTGCATTTACCATAAGGAATAAAAGTATTTCGAAATTCATAGACCATTGGAAAATACGAGGGAAATATTAAGGGAAATTTAAATGCTATACTATAGTCTTGTTAAAGATTTAAATCAAAAGTTTTTATGAAGCTAAAAATCGCGGATTCCTTCACGGGAGGAAAACGCAAACTGTGAAAAGCTGAAAGTAATGAAAATGGACAAGGAAGAACCCGCGCCCAGCTTCTCACGCCTTGGACCTGGTCGCGAATGCTAAATGTGCCACCATTCTGGAACGTGTGGGCGGAATGAGGCCAGGTGGCTGCGTGTTTAACCTTGACATTTTCGACTATAAACTTTACCAGCCATTGTTCATGCATTCCGCCATATTTGGGGGCGTTTTTGGTGAATACGCCTGTAGGTGGCTACCTCTCGAATTTACCATGTGAGAGTGGAAAAATTCTTCAAAAATGAGGTTGATTCATCTCTTATTTTGCTGAGTGTCTTGCTATATGATTGCCACTGCATATTTTGACAATGTCAATAAGAAAGGTGTCGAATTCTCATGCCTACAATATAGTAAGCATGAGAATTCGAAACCTATATAAGAGGTTGCTCTCATTGTTATTTACACCACTTTGCTATCTGCACTTGCAATTACGAATTTCATGTTTTAAGAGCTGCAATCCATCATTGCTGTTTAGTGTTGCTGAGAGCCATACTTCACCATTACTGTTTGCATTTGCTGTGAGCCTTAATCCCTCATTGCTGTTTAGTGTTGTGAGAGCCATAGACTATCTTGCTGTGACTGTATTGTTGAAGAGCTATATTCCCTCATTGCTGTACTACATTTACCTAAGAGTCATACTTTGTTCATGCTGGGATAAGTAACTGGAAAAGACTGTGAAGGACTGTGGAGGAAGAGCAGAAGCTGCTGATTAAACTCATTCGCAGCAAGAAAAACAGGCATGAGAAAATGTCTTCTTAGTATTTCTGTCGTTTGAATTAAAAATGAGTTTATTTGCTTGCTTTGATTATGCTTTGCATTATGTTATGAAGTAAGAAAGGAAAATGTTAGAAGGTCTATGTTTTCTAAGGAATTATGTTGAAATGAAATAGCTTAATTTTATTAGAAAAGGCTTATTGAATTGGGAATAACTTGTTTCATAGTGAAAGCATGGAATAGCTTAAGAGCTTGTTGAAATGAAATAGTTTAATTTCATAGGAAAAAGCTTGTTGAATAGAGATAGCTTGAATTCATAGGAAAACTTGTAAAAGGAATAGCATAAAAGGGAAATGTTTAAATACTTTTTAATAGAAGTATATTATGAATTGTATTACTTGAATACTGCTTGAACTCCTTAAATAAAGGAAAAGGATCTAGTTATTAAATACTAGGACGAGGGTGGATTCAATACCAAGGTAGTCTAAAGCTTTAGAGTTAAATAGGTTAACTAGAGAAAGCTATGTACTCCATGGATAAAGATTTCCATGTTAGGAGGTACCAGAGGGACCCCTTGTTGACTGTATTCCATTTCCTATTTAAGTAGTTGAAGTAGGAAGTCTAGGGTGATTGATTACCCACGGAAAGGACTCAACCTATGCGTAGGATAAGGTAGCCTTAAGTCAAACTGAACCTGACTTAGTGCAAGTGATAGATGACCGTCAGTTTTAGTACTGCCGAAATGCTTTGGCCAAAGTAGTGTAGTATACCTAACATCCACTTAGACTGTGAGACGAATTACACTGTTAGTTCACAGTAATCCAGGTTACATGCTAGATTGAGATTGTGAGAGCACAAGGATTTAGTTATGTAGGATTACACACTATGCTCAGTTGGTCATACAGAATCGGTTACCCAACCAATCTCTTCGAAGAAGGGAGGGTCGTCTACTTAACAGTAAACGTGCGGGGGACCGCAATATAAGTCCGTGGTTGGTGGAAAAGCACCTGAGTGATGTTTCTCCTCCACAGTAGACTTCTGATGAACCAAGGTTTGAAAGGGAAGATCCTGGACAGTCTTATTCCTATTTGCTCAAAAGCTTCCGAGCTATGTTTGAAACTTGTAAGATTCTTACCTTGCTTTTTATTTGAGGGAAAAGTAATCTTGAAAGCGTACTCTGTTATTTACTTGGAAAATAGAACAATGACGTATTGTGTCATTTATTTCTTTATGATGAAATGTTTAATTAGAATGAAAAGAAAAGTTATTTACTTTGTCATTATAAATGTATTTCCTTGTATCTTATTAGTGAAAGTAGAAAATTTTTGTTTACCCGGTTTGGGGGTTGTTACATATTTGGTCATTTTCAGCAATTCTTGCCTAGCAAGCTTTGTAATTTCTTATTTAATTATTTTGGAGGTCTTCGGGTACGTTTCTTGTTTGTAATTTCATTGTATGTACTACCATATCTCATTTGCAGTACCAGCTGCTCAAGAAATTCTCACATTTCAATTTTATTTGCAAATTTATGCTTGTACACCCCTTCTACTTTTGTCTAGAAATTCTTCTTAAAATCAATAAAAAACACAAAAAGATAAGCAAAACTATAGGGTTTGAGTTGGAGCCAGTTGGGCTCTTCACACTCTCGGGATTCCCTTGGAGGCGAGGTGCTCTTTCCAAGGTGTAGGCTGAAATAAAGGTTATTAGAAACAACATAAAACGGTAAGCTAGATCTCAAGATTCCCTTGGAGGCGAGGTGCTCTTTCCGAAGTGTAGGCTGAAATGAAGATTACAAGAACAAAACAAATATGAAAGATCTTGAGAATTTTGGATCAAAGGCTCATTGCTCCCCTGATTTATTAACTCAAACTCGATCAAAGATTACACTTTTTGGAACAGCAAATTGTATGAAAGAGGACAATCATCCAACATACGCTTAACCAAAAATACACTTGACATATATTGAACACAAGTACAATGAAAAAGGACAATCATCCAACATACGATCAACCAAATATACACTTAACAAATATTGAACACAAGTACAAGAAAAACAAGAACGCAAGCAAACAGCTCAATGTTTTGCTATAACAAGTATGATTCAAGAACATATACTAAGTGAACAAAGTCGCAAGCTATCCGGTTCAGCATTTTTCTACCATGAAGTAAAGTTAAAAAATAATGAGCAAAGGCTCTTATTTATAAATGCTCAACAGAGTACAGAACCCTAAAGTCTCCTTGAGTTAACATTCAGTTATTGCCAATCAGCAAGATTTATTCCCATGTCTAATCAAATGTAACCTAACAGTTAACTGGAAAGACTACTTTAGTTAACTGATTCTAAACAAAATAGAACTCCACTGTACAAAGGTGTCTCCAAAAATAGACATGCACGATTGGTGGGACAACGAGTTAACTTGGAAAGAGGCATCAAGTTAACTGTTGTGTCTAATGTCATCTTTGGAAGAGTGGGACGTCCTAACTAACAGTTCACTGCCCATGATCTTGAGCAATCATCTCCCCCAAGAAACAATTAACTGCCTCATCATCTGGCGATCATCACATGCCTCTACTGTTAGTTCACTGCTTGTCAGCAACTTGAGAAATTCTGGAAATATCTGCACACTTAAACTGGTAGTTCACTACCTGGTAACTTTGGCGGCTCTGTAACTGGAGTGATGACCTATGTTTCTTCTGCAGCTTTATGGTTTTGGCGCTTTTCTTGATTTTTCTCAATGGAAGAGTGTTGCACGATGAAACAGCGAAGTTTGATTGTGAACACTCTAGCTGTGAGAAATGCTCACGAACTCGTTTGCACATCCAGAGTTCCAACAATATTCAACCCTCTAAATTGGCCTTGAAAGGCTATCAGATATACGAGGTATGAAACTGTGTGGACTTTGAGTATCTATGCTTGTCAATTTGTCCAAATCAACCACCGAATGTGCTCGATGTAAATCAATGTCAGCCGTCTTCAGGAAAACATGAAGCAAGACCGATTTGGTCTTGAATTTAACTTGAGAGAATTGCATTCTGAAAATCCAAAAGATTGACTGGGCACATGCCTATACTTGAACAACTTTTCACGACAGCTGAAAATAGCTTCCTCGAGGGGCAATTTTTACGAAAATTTCAGAGATGTGGGTTTTGTTGAGAATATATTTTTGAACAAACCCACGATGTCAAATTTTTGAAAAAGTGACTTTCTTTGACATGCAACAACCCCTCGGGGCAAAAGCTCCAAAAGCTATTTTTTCCCAAAAAATTCTGGCAAATGGGTATTGTAGGCGCCTGTGAGCTGATCAAACCCAGTTTGTTAATTTCTGAAAAAAGTAACTTTTT
This sequence comes from Sequoiadendron giganteum, assembly GCA_007115665.2. Classification (NCBI taxonomy): domain Eukaryota; kingdom Viridiplantae; phylum Streptophyta; class Pinopsida; order Cupressales; family Cupressaceae; genus Sequoiadendron; species Sequoiadendron giganteum. The sequence goes on from CM021110.1 coordinate 254,813,723, forward strand.
GCAGAAACCCTAAAAACTCGAAGCCGCGGGGCAATTTTTTCAAAAATTTCTAGCACGTGGGTTTTGTGGCGAATCTCGTGCTGAACATTCCCAGAAGGCCAGATCTGTGAAAAAATGTTGTTTATTTGGACATGCAAGAAAATCTAAAACAAGAATAGAAGAAATATGTGGGGAGAAGCTAGAAGTTATAAGCTACTGCCTTGAAAAATGATGCCTAGTGATGCAGTCTTGTGAAAAACGTCCCTCTATACAACCTGGACCTGGAAATATGAAGAACACTAAGAATGGCTTATGTTAGATCCTTCAAATGGCATTCAAGAGAAAATATATGTGTTTGAGCTCTTCAACCTACAAAGAATAATGAAGAATGGACGCCTAGGCTTTGATAAATATCAATTTGAGTTGGAAGCATCAATTTGGGCATACAAACCCTAATTGGAGAGTCGATTTGCGTGATTGGGAGTTAACTGGAAGAATTTCCACCAAATTTGTGACGCCTAGGCTTGAGAAAGTCTTCAAAAATCCTAATTGGGAGTTGACTTTGGACACCACCTTGCCAGTGTTGAAGATTTTCAGCTTTTGCTTGATAGATAGCCTCCATTCAATCCTGAATTCTGGTCGCCTGATTGATCGTGAATCCTTGCTAACAAATTCACTGTAGAGATGGATCAACTCTGAAGGGGCTGCAAACCTTGAAAATTGAATCTGGTGGCTTCAATTCTTGGGCACCTTTTCCTAGAAGGGTACTTTTTCTTGCCAGACTTAGCCAGTTTCTTGGATGCTTTTCAATTTCTCCATTCTTGACCTTTTGTGCTTCAATCAACAACTGCCAGTGATTGATGACTCCTGTGAACGTGTTGAGATATTGAATGGAAAACCGGTTCAATTCCGGAAAGGATGACTAGTATTGCACGTTCGGAAAGGAGATTAAGAGGGCACAAAATTTTGGGCATCCCTAGCCTACAAGGGCACTTTTCACCTTTTGAGCTATGATTTTCACTTTTCAATATTTCACAAACAGCTCCAATTTGATCTTCGCGTCGGATGTTTGATTGTTCCATTGAATTTGCTAACGATGTTATCACGGAGATTGATCAAAATGGAGGACTCCCTGGAAGTTATAACACTTGAAAGTTGCATCTGAGGCCCTAAAAAGTTGGGCGCCTTTTTCTAGGAGGGTGCATTTTTCTCTAGACAGCCAAATTTTCTCGAGAGTTGGCAACTGGATTCATCGCGAAGCTGGAAGGACACTGAGAAGATGCCTTGGAGAAGAGAGCAACCAAAAATCCCATTTGGTTGCCCGAAATGATGGGTGCCCCCTGGCCAATAGGGTCATTTTTGCCTTGATGAACTCAAATTTACCCTCTATTTCACGTGCTTCTTTGATCAACAACTGCACTCATTTGGTATGTCTCGTGAACTGGTTGCAGGATTCATCATGAAGCTGGGATGAATCTGAGGAGATCGTCTAGAGATTGTCAATCCAAAGACTGACATCCAATTGCTTTCTTTTTTGGGCGCCCCTAGGCTACAAGGGCGGTTTTTCCCTTGTTTGATTGTCGTCTTTGATGACTGTTGACCTTCAGCATCTTCTGCCTCTGCCTTCATTTTCCGGAGTTTGACAAATCCGTTGGACTTTCTTGACGATTCACAAAAAAACTAGCAGAATTCTGAAGAGGACGACCGGTTTTGCAATTGTTAACAACTACAGTTGGCCTCTTGAATTCATGGGCGCGCTTGTCGTTCACTTACAGCACCAACACTAGCCGTTCACATGTTTGTTAATTGCATCGTCGCTGTTGCTGATGTGTTGATTGCGTCTGTTGTTGCGCACGGGTGATCTACGAAGCTTCCAACATTCTAGACTTAGTTTATTTTTTTTCATTTTTCAACTTTTGAAATCCCCTTCGTCGTGAAGCATCTTTTGCAACTAAGCCTTCAGATCCATCAATTCTCTTGTTGTCATCTAGTAAGGAACTTTGGATATCTCTTCCAACCCTGGAATGATATCAATTGCAAAGTCAAAAGCCCTTTTAGGTGGTAAACTAGGCAGTTCATCTGGAAAAACATCCTAAAAATTTCGAAGAAAAGGATACTTCTCTATATCTGGCCTTTCTTGTTCCATGGATTCCCCACCTTCTCTTATAAGTTTTTGAGATTCATAAAACAATAAATTGTCTTGGAAGGTGAGCTCATTGTCAATTAGGGGTTCTATCTTTTCCATCTTTACTGCAAATAGTTGACATCCCCTTTGCTTAGCTCTCTTTAATTGCATAGCAGAAATCTGCCTTATCTTGACTTCTCTAGCTATCCATTGCAAGTAGACTCTATTTCCAAAGTCATCCAAACATTCTACTATTTTTGTGGAGCAGTCCACTTTAGCCCTATGTCTCCACAACTAGTTTATCCCCAAGATTAAATCATAAGACCCTAAGGGAGCTACATATAGGTAAATTCCGTTGAGAAGCTTGGCAAGTCAACCTTGGCCTCAAACAAACATTTCTCTACCATGGCTCTTGATTGATTGGCAAATTCTACCGACCAACAATTTTTCATATATCCAGCCTTCCTAGAAATATTATCTAACATTTTAGGAGAAATAAAACATTTGTTGCCCTAGTGTCAATTAAAATAGAGATGGGTACCCTGAACAAGTTACCTGGCACCTCAATGGGCGTGATCTGGTAATCCACCTGTCGGTTGTCCACCGCTGCATGAATTCTCTGCTGAAATGCAACTTGTTGGTATGGCAATGGGTTTCCTTGAGACTGTGAACCCTGACCTTTGTTCAGGCAGTTACTGGCATAGTGGTCTCTACCACATGTATAGCATCCTCCCGAAGGACCCCATTTTTCAGTAGGCTTGCCAACAATATCCTCATTGCGCCTGTGATTGTTACCTTTATTGTTCCTCCTGTCCTTTCTGGACTCATTTTTGTTTCCACGGGAACCCCTATCTCCTTTCCTATTATTGTCTTGCCTATCATTCCTTTTCTTGAATGATTGCAAGGATTGGGACCAGTTATACTTTTTCTTGTTTTTCTCCCTATGGGAAGCCATGGACTTCAATCTCTACTCCTGTTTTACCGCCCTTTTATAGACCCAGTCCATAGTAGTGGGACCATGCACATCAACTTCACTGCCAATTTGGGTGTTCAGCCCCACTATGAATTTCCTTATTCTAAACCTCTCGTCCTTTTGGTACTGAGGAACATACTTCGAAAGGAGATTAAATTTCTCCCAGCACTCATTGACTGTGGACTCTCCTTGCCTGAGATTTTGAAAATCCATCAGCTTCTAGTCAAAGTACAACTAAGGTAACCACCTCTAATGAAAAATAGCAACAAATTTGTTCCAAGTAAGCCTCGAAGAGCTTAGTCCTAGCGCAGCCTTCTTATTCATCCACCACGTGGATGCCTCACCAGCCAACTGATACGCCCCCCATGCCGCTTTTGTTACTTCAAGGTAATTTCGTATCTCAAAATATTTCTCCATTTCAGTAAGCCGCGCCTCGGTAGCATCTCCACCTACCATTCCATCAAATTTGGGGGGTGTCACTTTTTTCATATCCCTGGCCAATTCACTAGCCAATTGGTCCCTTTTATCATTGTCAGACCTCGACATAGAGTACGTCTCACTTCGTTCCCCTTCATTATTTGGACGGTCATGTTCATTTTCACCTTCCACTAAAGGTTCCCTTTCAGATCTCCCCCTTGCTCCCCCTTCCAAAACATGAACTCTCTCTCTTGTTTCTTGTAATAGAGTAAGTAGTTGATCCACTTTGCCCTCCAAAGTACTAGAAGGCTACCCCACTTCCTAACTCTTATCCTAATTATTCCTAGTGTGTACCATTGTTGCCCTACTTTAACCTGTAGGTTCCATTATAAAGGTTTCAGTTAGATTCTCATTCATTGTCTCTTTTAATTCACAAACGATGATGTTGTGCATATTCACATGTTCAGTCATTTAGAAAAATAATATTCACATGTTCAATCATTTAAAGAAAGAGAATAGACACAAAATTTGCTCATAATTTATTTATCTATGAAAAATTGATTCAACACATTGCCTTTATTTATACAAGGAATTCAAACATACATTAGCATATTCTTCTTATTCATAATAAGGCATATTATGGATTTCTATCCTATCCTTATTTATATTTGGCATACATTTTGCCATTATTTGTTGAAATCTAGGGGGTGTACTACTCTGAGCCACTCTCAGAACTAATCACTATTATTTCGAGAGGGGGACGCACACGTAGGTGGTCACCCACTCCTTTAGGTTTAGTTTCCGATGAGGTCATAGTGTCCTCGCTTGAAACACATTTAAATGAGGAAGGTTGATCACATGGTTTATTTAGTTAATTATTGGAAAAGAAATTGTGATATGTACTTTTAGATTGAATCATTAATACGAAATCAATTATGTATATTCATGTTTTTCTTGTTTATGCAAATGAAACTTATGTTATTGAAGGAAGTTTATTTTCCTTAATACAAGGAAATTATATGGAAATTTCAACTTCTATATGAATAGTATTCATTCCTAAAATTCAAGAAAACAAAAATTCTTCGATAACATGAATTACATTTGCATGAATGGGAAACATGAATATACAAATTTGATTTTGTTTCATTGATTGAATCTAAAAAGTACATATCACAAATCTTTTCCAATAAATTACTAAATTAACTTTTCAAGTTTCAGAATGCAATAAGCAAATCGAGATTAGATTCTAAGATCCTTATTTGGATACTTTCATTCTTTGTGTCTTCCAAGATTCGGCAAGTCAACTGCAAAGGGAGAGCATCACCCAAGTGCTTTACCTCCAACAACGGACTTGTTGGCGTTTCAATTCGCACCTCTGGTAAGCGAATTAGAAACAGACAGCTATGCACAGATTAACTGCTCTTCGAATTGGGAGGGGAAGCTCCCTCTTTGGTGATGCTACTTAAAGAAAGTAAACTAAACCAATTTGCCATTTTTTTTGTTTAGATAAGAGCATAAGGTTATAAAACTCTAGCATTGTAGTTGGGATTTTCTCTTTTTAAACTTCAACTACAACTAAACCTACTCTAATGATGTTTTTAACAACTCAAGTAAATATAGAGCTTGAGAGTTAAAAGTAAACAAGGAATTGATTCTTTGACACAAAACTCACATAAACTCACTCCCAACGCACACCTTAAGACTCATTGTACTTCAGATGCAAGCTGAAATAAAGATTATATAAGTGAAATGCATAAAACGGAAACCTAAGACAGTAGATCAAAGCAGCAAAGCAAGCATAAGATTTCCTTTTCTCAAATTTCAAATAACAAAGATTACACTTCTAGGACAGTAGGATTAAAGCAATAATAGGCTTACAGTTTAGCGATCAACCAGAATAGATTGACACAAGTAACACATGAACTAAACAATATCTTGTGCAACAAAGCTAGGCATACAAGTTTGCTCTTACACTAATTGAACTAACACTATGTTATACCCCAAATTAAAAAATTTGCTACACTTAGGCATTTTGAAAAAATTAGTTAAAGTCTTGTCAAAATCTGTCAAAAAGGTCAAAATTGGGGTTTGTATGTCTTGCATGGGGGTCAAAAACTTGAAATTTTCAAAATCTGACAATCTAAGTCGGCTCAAAATGATCAACCTAACAAAACCCAAATTTCAATTTTTCGTCCCTAAATTTTAGTAAAATTTCTATTTTTAGCAATTTTCTAAAAATAGAAACTTTTTCTGGGTTTCTCAAGAAATAGATACTGGCAAAATTTTTCTAAAAATAGAAAGTTTGGCCTCTAGGATTGAGACTGATTTTGATTGGCTTAAAATACTTCCTCATCAAGCTGGTGCAGTCATAATCACAAAAGGATCAGTTTTACCCTGGTGGGTCTATTCTACTTTTTCAGAAGCTTTTTCTGGAGGACCAAGGTCATCAATGGAGGTCAGTCAACTGCCAGGTGCCAGAATCAAACATTCAAGCATCAAATAGAAGTTGCCAATGACAAACGCGCACAAAGAACAAGGAACGAAGAGAGGAAGCTGAAAAGGTTGAAAAATGCAAAATTTTGACTAAGGCTGGTGAATCCAAGTGCCCCTGCTCAATTTGGGTGCCTAAACCTTCATGCCTTAGAATTTTTTCTGTTTCGACAGCCGAGCTCAAGGGAGGCACGTCAAACGAGGAAGAATTTTGAAAATTGCAAAAAGTTTTTAACACTGCTCAATTTGGGCACCCCTGGAGAAGAAGGGCGCCCAACTTTTTAGAGGAGTTAACTCCCCCAGGCAATGTTGCTCAATTTCTTGTCAGCTTCGTAGTGGATGTCTTCGTCAGCTCATCAGATCACTCAGCCGCCAGCAAACTCAGATCAAACACGAGCCACAATAAGAGGTGTTCAAACTCTAAAAATGAAAAATGATGAAAAAAATTCTAAGTCTGGTGAATCTGGGCGCATCTGTAGAAGAAGGGCGCCCAAGTTTTTAAGGTGTCAAATGAATGAATTTGCAGAAGACTCCTCCAACGTGACTTCATCAGATTTGATCAAGCTTTCCAACGCAATCATCAGCAAATTCATCAGAGCTGGCAGTCGTCAGATATCAAAGACTGAACAGAGGAGGAAAAGTGAGTAAAACGATAGAAGTCAAAAGCAATGGTGAAAATCTCAAAATAACAACTAACTCTGGTAAAGATAGGCACCTCCAGTCAACAAGGACGCCCAAGATTTTGAGGCTTCAAATCAACTTTGTCGGAGATGCAATGTCCAGAAGACCACTTTCAGAATCTTCTCAACTATCCAGTGAACCTGACAGCCAGTCGATCCGATCAATTTAGCTCCAAGAATCATCAATTCATCTGAAGGTCAGAAGACAAGCAAGAACTTGAAGCTCATAAAAATGGCTAACATTGATGAACATGGGAACCCCTAGAGGAGAGAGGCACCCGACATTTTGAAGGGTCAAACGAAGTTTTTGTCAGAAGTTGCCTCCAAACAAACTTCGTCAAATTCGACCAAGCTCTGCAATGAATCATTCAGCTCGTTCGTCGGATCAATCTAGAGGCCTGAAATCAGAATCAAACTGGAAATGGAAATTGAGGAAAAATTGAAAATGATAAACGGCTAAGTTTGGAGGAGTTAGGCGCCTCAAGTCAAGAAGGGCGCCCAAGTTCTAGTGCCTTAGTCAAATTTTTGAAATTTTCAAAAATTGAAGATGATGAAAAATGTCTAAGTTCATTGCATAAACTCAAATTAGGGTTTTGAAGAATTAGGGTTAAAGAGAGTTGTTTCTCTCAGGACAGCTTATTTAAGGCACCTTTGTGTTTTATTTTTCATATTTTCTTGCAGGTGGCTTCAAGGAGAAATAGAGCAGCAACTTCAAACCTATACTTTTAAGATTCAAGAACTTGAATTTGCTGGTTTTTGATGAATTTTCAGATCAGCACATAAAAAGGCTTGGTTTCTCACGTTTTTTTTCATCCAAAACATCAAATCTTTGAAGGAGGAGGTCCAATTTTTCAATTTCTACTGATCTGGGTCATCTCAGTTTATGATTCTGGATAATTTTTGAAGAACTTTCTCAAGTTGCAGCAGCTGCTTTTTCCTTGCATGTCAGAGAAAACTTCAAGACTTTCAACTTCGAATCTTCTAGGTCTACCTTAAACATTCTTCTGAACAAAACCCATATCACAACTTTTTTAGTGAAACTTCAAGTGGCTACTTTTTCAGTGAAACTTCGAGGTTTTCAAAATCTTATCAAATGGGTTCATCTAGAATGTGCCTCTGAACAATACCCGGATGTCAGCTTTTTCTACTTTTTCGAAGAAAATTAGGGTTTGCTCCTTTTTCAGTCTACACTCAGAATTTTCAAAAACGGACGATCTAGGTTTGCTTGTGATGAAATTCTGAACAAAACCCATATCTCAAAAAAATTCCAAAAAATTCATCCGTTTGACGAAGAAAATCAGCAAGCTAAAAATAGAAAGTTGTGCAAAACTTGTCAGAACATAGGCGAGTTCACAGTCAATCTTCGAGTTTTGCAGAATGGAGTACACTCCCACTAAATTCAAGACTAAATCGGCACTGTACCATGACTTCATTGAAACAGCTGAAACTAACTTATACCACATTAAGCCAGTGTTCAATCTGCGTGCTTTAGAAGACGCAGGCAATGTTACCATTAGGCACCTTGGCCATTCAGGTCTTCTTGCAGCAGCATCCATCCCCTTTTCGGTTCAAAGCTTAGAATTCGTAATTGCTTGCATCAAGCATTACAATCCAGCAACAAGGGAGATTCAATCAGTGGACGGGAGAACTATTTGCAGCCTAAAGCCTGATATGATAGAAAGATGTTTCTCAATTCCACCTTGGCCCGAAAGCATTACTATCTGTCGAGATGAATACAAAAGTGTATGGGAAATGCATAAAGACAAGTACAGCAAGAAGGTTGCAACAAAATGGATGAAAGAAAAACATAAGACATTGCCAAAGAATGTTGGGAGAGGCGAATTTAAGAAGGAAATTGCCATTATCATCACCTTGCTCAACCGGATCACAGGCCAAGAAGATGCAACTAAGTTTTAGCCTTAGATGTTTTACGTGATACCTCACATCATGAAGAAAGCGGAATTCTATGACTAGCCTACATTGATCAGTGACTGCCTTCATCATCAGATAACTAAGTATTTTAACAGGCATGAATTCCACATGATCTCCTACCTAGTCTACTTGGTTGCCTTCCAAGGCAAATTCAAAGGGTTAAACACTGAGGGACCCTTAAATGTTCAACATGTCTACAATTACTACACTCAGTTGGAGTTTGTTGCATCATCACATCATTACAAAAGAGTGAATGAAGCATTCCTAATGTATACAGTGTGTGACCTGGATAATAAGCTACACGTACGCATTTAATCTATTGCCAAGGCAGCAATGTCAAAATGGGCGGATTGGTATATTCAGTTTGCTACTTTCACTTAAGGGTTTATGGCTATTCCTATGCTCCTCTCATGTTACCAAGGTATCCGTCGGATGAGGTTGTGTGTATGGAGTTTCTTAGGCAAGTGTCAGATGTTCACACCCGCTTGCGAAACAAAAAGAAACCAGCCTTCAGCTTCCCTTTTGCATGAGGAATTAACAGGTGCAGGTCATCAGTTGATGCTAAGATAATGGGTAACGAGTTAACTAAACTTGGTCTCAAGCCTTTTAACGAGAGACGATCTTATGATCCCCATGGTGTCTATGCATGCAGACTTGGTCAAAACTTCGCTCATGTGCCCGCACTGGAGGATTTTTGGGTCAACTGTAGAAATGAGGTCGAAGTCTGAAGGCGTAGCAATAGTAGACTCACTCTTCATCAGATGAAGGATTGCTTATCTGAAGATATTGAAGGGTTATCAGGTGATGACGAAGACATGCTTCTCCCAGTTTACACTTGTAAGTAGATTGAGCAACAATCTCTTCCACAGGTTAATTGTGCTAATAAAGAATGCATCTCAGTGGAGGAAAGGACCCGTCAAGTTGTTGAATACAGTAAAATTTTCTTAGTCCTTAAAAGGAAGAATTCCATTCCAGTAGTAGAGCCACCAAAGGTTCATTCATCACTTCCTTCTTCTTCTAGAGCTCAGTCAAAGATGAAAGGAAAAGGTCAAGAGGTTGTAAAGGGCAGCAGGTCAACAAAGAATGCAAAAAAGAGGTTGGACTTCACAGGTATAGTCATACAGGAGCAGCCAATGGTTGAAACAGAAGTCCCTCCACATAAGCCCATACCTCAAGAGGAAATAGAAGATGTGCCTTTGACACATGAGCCTTTTCCATCTCCAAGGTCTTTGCCAATTCACGTTGATTTGGAAGACAAGGAGGTAGAAGAGGATATTGCAATTGTACTTCCCATGGATGTTAGTAGAGATACCACATCTTGGCTTGAGAGCTCCTTGGGAAGGACAAGACGAAGGCCTTCATATCAAGTGAATCTTGATGATCTCAATATGTATCAGGAAGCACCCAAGAAGAAGGCAAAGAAACAAATGCACTTTGAGAGAAATCCTGATGGTGAGATGGTCATGGAGACGGCTACACCTCCTGAAGACAAAGACAGAGACGAGGTGGATATGGATGATTTTGTGATGGTCAAGGAAAATCTTGGCAAGATTACTCGATATGCTGACATGAGTTTGTTCAAGATGGTATCAGAAAACATTCAGGAAAGAGTGCAAAAAGATGGGGAAGACAAGGCAACCCTCAAGGCTGAAAACCGTCAACTCCATTTGTACATCTCAAACCTCATTCAGGGCACTTCGCAAACAACACAGTTGCTGCCCCAAGTTTTAGAGACACCAGCTGATCAGCAACAATTGAGACAGTTGGTAATTTGTGGGAAACAGACTCAGGAGTGGATTGAGGAAATCATCATAAGGGCATAGAAATTCTAGCACAGGTATTTCAGCTGAGAAATAAGGCCCATGATTTACGACAAGGTATCCAAGGTTTTGAGCAGCTGATTGCAGAAGTCAAGCCTATGCATGAAATCATTATTGCAGATTTAGACAAGGCATATGGTTCTATCGCTGCTAGAGAACATAAAAGACAAATCCTTGCATGGAAGGAATATCACTTCTTCAAAGTGAAAACTTACGAAGGGATATCTAAGGAGCTCATTGTCTACAAGCAAAGGGTTATCGATGCTCTCGAGTTCATAAGAGAGTTTGTCACAGGGATTCCTTGCCGATACTGTCATAATGATGGTTCCTACGTTGGGCTTGATCAAGTCCAAACCGAGTTTCAGAGTGTTGTTCGTAGCAGCAATGACAGTGACAGAAGAAAGAGTTAGTTTTCGATGATGTCAGCAAAGTTCGAGAAAGCGTCCAAGGAGAATGAAAATTTCCTAAGATCTATTGCGGATGGCGAAGAAATCTTGGAAAAGCGAAACTTTTCTATTGATAATATAGAGGCACCTGACCGTGATATAGTTTCCCGCTTTTTAGCGGATGTGCTTGAAATATAAAATCAGCTTTCATCTAAAAGCTTTTTTCTAGCTTTCTTTCTATTTTGGTCATAATTCTTATCTATTCTTTGAGAAGAGAAAGAAAACAATTGTAATGAGTTGGCACTTTCTATTTTTTATGCTTTCTTAGTTGTAGATGCTTATCTTCTTTAGGTTTAGAAATAAAGCTTGCATGCAAGTATTAGTTGTAAAAGCAAGGAGATTTTAGGGTTCCCTACTCCTCTGCTTAGTTATAAATAAGAGCAGTGTCTGCTCATTTTTCTTTAACCGTGCTTGTGATAACAAATTGCTGAGCCCATAGTTTACATACTCGGACTCGGAGAGTACTCGGCAAGCCCAAAATTTTTGACTCGGCAAATACTCGACAACTTAAAAAGTAGCAAAATTTCTCATGAAAACACACATTTTTGCAAAATTCAATTACAAAATGCATCAAATGAGTCTAAAAACCATGAGGGAGTGTTTTATATTAAATTTCATAGTTCAATACATATGGATTATAAAATGGCATCATTATACGAAGCCACATAGTGAAACTGGTAATAACTATAATGAATTTATGATGATTGTATTTGAAAATCATCATCATAAATTTCATATCTAGGCAATTACAATTTCTTCTTCCCCAACCTAGTGAAAAATTGGGAGGTAGAGGGTATGGTCCTTGCACTCGATTCTGGCTCCCTGCTTGCCGTAGAAGATTGTGGCAGTGGCTCCACCATGCTGGTAGGTGGCAGTGGCTCCTCCTCCACCACATCAATGTCATCCAATCCAATCTCCCCTACTTCTACTGCAGGCAAATCCTCCATAGCTTGCCTCTCGAAATCAGCAATCTCATCCTCTGTAAACAAGGAGGCCTCATCATCCTGTACGGTCCAATCACTGTATGGATCAATGTCATCCAAATCAATGAGCTCATCTGAAAAGTCCTGCACCTTTCTTGTGCGAAGCCGAAGATTATATTGCACAAAAACAAGATCATTGAGGTGTTGTTGAGTCAACTTGTTACGCTTCTTCGTGTGAATGGAATCAAACAAACTCCAGTTTCGTTCACAGCCAGAAGCACTACAAGGTTGAGACAAAATTCGGAGGGCTAGCCTTTGCAAATTTGGAGTTCTTCCACCCCAATCATCCCACCAAGAACCTACAAATAAGATATTCAAGTTTTTGTAAATATTGATAAACAATATTGTAATAAGTTAATAACTAATAAGTAATAATAATTGTAATTCATAACTTGCAAGATAAAGGCTTCACTTTTTCTTACTTGGTGTTTGGATCTCTCTTCCTCGTTCACATAATGTGGAAGAAAACAAAGGCCCCCTAGCTGCCTTATATTGTTGCAACTCTATAAGGATGAGGTCTTTCACTTCAGGTAAAGGTGTCATCCTGTCAATACATGTGAATAGGCCCTCCATAACCTCTCCATTAGCATCCGTGAAGCCATCAGAGAAGTAGAATTTGGGGTTGAGAAAGTACCCCGCTGCATGAATGGGTTGGTGGAGTTGATTGTTCCACCTTCGATCAATGATCTCCCAAATAGGGGTAAATCTATTTGCATCCCCCATGTAATAGTGTTGGATGGCCTCTTTGGCCCTATCCATTGCTTCATAAAGATATCCCATCACATTTTTCTCACCATCCACCAAGCGCAAAACCCTCACCAATGGCTCAGTCACCTATAAAGTACAAAGTAGAACTAAATTTAAATTACACCTTACAAGGAAACAAAATACTTATAGAATTTTAAATTAAGAATAAAGGATTAAATCTGAAAATTCATTAGAGTTTAAGTTACCTTGACAATCTCTAATGCTCTAGTTGCAAATTGACCATCAAAGATTATTGCTACAATCTTTTCTCCATCAGCCTTCTTTGAGTAAGTTGAGTCTACCCATGGTTGACTCACAAACATCTGCTTCAAGGAAGTCAATAAACTAGTGGTACTTTGCAACGTTAGAAAATTAGTTGCAAACCTTGTAGCACCCGATCGCACAAGCTCTTTCCCCTTGGTGTGATCTCTCATCAATTGAAGAACCCATGGGTGATTATATATATATTTTGTTATGTCTCTTGCTTGTTCTACAATTGGTTTTACCCAATCAATTTTTCCTATGTCCTCCAAAAGAAGGTCAAGGCAATGAGCTCCACAAGGGGTCCAAAAAAGTGTTGGATGCCTTGCTTGAAGCAATCTACCAGCTGCCACATATGCCGCCGCATTGTCAGTAACAACTTGGACAACATTTTCTATGCCCACCTCTAAAACAACCCGCTCCAACATCAAACTCAAATTTTCTGCATTCTTTATTATGTTGGAGGCATCAATTGACTTTAGAAAAACCAACGCACCATTTGAAGCCACTATAAAATTGATAAGAGTGCGGTTTCTTCCATCTGTCCAGCCATCTGAAAGAATTGAGCATCCATACTTTTGCCATTTCTTCTTTTCAGCTTCCACAATTCCATTTGCATCTACAATAGCATCTTCAAGTAACCTGCCACTTAAATCTCTTGGACTAGGGGCCTTGTACCCTTTCCCTGCAACTGTCAATGCTGTCACCAAACACTCCCAATATGGACTCCTTGCCACATTGAAGGGAAGGTTATTATAAAACCAAAAATTTGCACAAGCCTTGTCTGCTTCTTTGTGCACCTCCCTATTCCACCCAGTACCTTCCAATGAAGGTTGTGATCCTTGAACATTTCTAGGGACAAAAAACTGGAATTTATTTGAAGTGGATGGGGTACGTATACGTGGACCGCGACTAGAGCCCACAATGCCTTGCATATTCACCTCAGAATCTTCAGTCAAATTAGGAGCAATGGCTTCTTGTATGGCTGCTTTTGTCTTTGCCCTCTCCAATTTTTTTTCATCAAGTGCTGCAAGAAGAGCTGCCATCTCTCGTTTCACCTCTTCAGGGGCTTCTTTACATGCCTTTGCATCACGGCAAGGAATACTAGCAAGATGGTATTTGAGGCAATTGATGCCTCCACTAATCTTCTTCTTGCACCAAGTACAAATAACACTCCCTGGTACTGGCCCATAATAGCCATGTTTCCAAGCGGGATCACGGCTACCAGGGGGTCTCCTTTCAATGGCCTGGCTTGAGGCAGCTGTGTCTGAACCAGATGCAGAGGCAGATGCCATTGTGATTAAATATTAACCTGCAATATTAGAAGTTGAATAATAAATATATTAGAAGATGCAACAGATCCAATACAAAGTGAAAGGAACAATCAACTAATTGTTTAACTTTATAATTTCAGTCATTATCAAACAATAAAGTTGTAAACTATCAAAGTGAGACATTTCATTTAGTATGCTATCTGTTCTAATTTCAGTTTTTTTATTCTTATATTTTTATTTTTTGTTGGATGCACATTGATTTAATTTACTTGTATGCAAATTGGCATTGCAGTCCTAACTCCTAACTCCTAACCTTGTTGGTTGTTGCAAATTTGCAGGTGGGAGCAGCAGGTTATCTGTTATCATACTGTATTTAATAATTTATTGCAGATATTCCACTATAAAAGTACTTTGAGACTTTTGATCATAGTTTGCAGATGGGCGAGTAATCTCTTATTCTATGTAGATGAACAAAATTTGTGTGTATGTGTGTGGATTGTCATTGTGCAGCTACATCAACATATGGATATGAGTTTTTCAATTTTCACTTTAAACTTTTACAGTTTTACTCATATCCATATGCTGATGCAGCTGCACAATGACAATCCACACACATCAGAAAAACTGTAAACATGCTGGTGTTGTCTATATCAGATTTAATATTAAAATTTAAAACTTCATTCTTAATAATTTATTGCAGATATTCCACTATAAAAGTACTTTGAAGTTTGAGACTTTCGATCATAGTTTGCAAATGGGCGAGTAATCTCTTATTCTATGTAGATGAACAAAATTTGTGTGTATGTGTGTGGATTGTCATTGTGCAGCTACATCAGCATATGGATATGAGTTTTTCACTTTAAACTTTTACAGTTTTACTCATATCCATATGCTGATGCAGCTGCACAATGACAATCCAGATTCCACACACATCAGAAAAACTGTAAACATGCTGGTGTTGTCTATATCAGATTTAATATTTATTATTATTTTAATTTTTAAATGTAAAATTTCATATATTATTCTATTATTATAAATTAATAATACCATGGGAAAATTGTAAATAATAATATCATTTTTGACATCAAATTTATGATTTATTGTAATTTGTTATTTTAAAACTAAAATTTCATATATTATTTTATTATAAATTATAATAATATCATGGCAAATAATAATATAAAAAGATATTATTATTTGTCATGATATTATAATTTATAATAAAATAATATATGGAATTTTAATTTTAAAATAATAATAAATTATTAAATATGATGTACAAAAGTGAATATTTTATCATTATGAATATTAAAAATTAAGACTCCCATGATATTATTATAAATTTATAATAAAATAATATATGAAATTTTGAAATTTTAATTTTAGAATAATAATAAATATTAAATTGATGTAGAAAAATAAAAAAATTTAATATTTTTATTATTTTATACATAAACGTTTGGAAGCATATATATAAAATAATAAAAATATTAAATCATTTCCAGGCATATGTTCATTTAATATTATCATTTTTTCAAACATATACTATGAAGTATGAAGTATGAAGTATGAAGTTTTAAATTTTAATATTCAGGCATATGTTCATTTAATATTAGCATATGTTTGAAAAAATGATAATAGTAAATACCCACGACCTGGCACAGGCGCCGCACAGCCAATGCGAACAGGAACTAACCTGGAAATCGCGCAGACTCCAAGTCGCGCAGCCACCACTGCAAATCGTGGAAATAAATCACGCAGCCAACACTGCAAATCGTGGAAAATGAAAAGGGTAAATGTAAACTGCAAATCGTGGAAATAAATCACGCAGCCGACATTGCAAATCGCGGAAAATGAAATGAACGCATCCAAAACGCGGAAAAAATGTGTAAAAAATCCCGCGAAAAGGTAAAAACGACTTGAAAAACGTGTCAAAAACGTGTTACGTTTTCTGTGCCGATTATTTTGCGAGCAAACAGAGATTAATCGGCGAGTACTCGGAAAAAAACAGTAAAAAAACTCGGCTAGGGTTTCCTGCGAGTAAAAGTCAAGATTACTCGCCCAGCCAAAAAACATGCGATTACTCAGCTGCTCGGCGATTAATCGCCGAGTATGTATACAGAGGCTGAGCCTATGCCTTCAAGCTTGTTATCGATTAGTTTCAGTTCGCTTTGTGTTAAGAGAAAGTTTGCATGCCTCTTTTAGTCGCAAATCCTTGTTCAGTGCATGTGTTTTGTGTCAAGTGTTGATCTGGTTTGATCGCATGTTGCATGTATTTTGCTACAACTTGTTGTCCCAGAATTGTAATCTTGTGCCAGAAGTTTGAGAAAATAAAGTCCTAAGCGTGTTTTTGCTGCCCCGATATAAAGTCTCAGATTTTCGTTTATTGTGTAATGCTTATATGATCTCCTTTTCAGCCTGCATTGAAATTCAGTAGAGGTATGCTGAGAAAAGTTTATTTAAGTATCTATGTCAGAAAATCAATCTCGTTCATTTCTAGCTCTCTTGCTTTGTGTTTACTTGAGAGGCTAGAAACGTCAATAGCGTAAGTTAGTTGTAGTTGTTAAGTTTCATTAAAGGGAAAATCTTAACTGCAACATTTAGAGTTCTATAACCTTGTGTTCTCGCAGCTGAATCAAAAAGATACGCAAATTAGCTTTAGTTTACTTTCTTTATGCAAACTTAACAAAAGAGGGAGTTTCCCCTCCGAATTTGAAGAGCACGTTATTGCACATAGCTGTTCATTTCCAAAACGCATTCCAGAGGTGCGATTTGAAACGCCAACACACTAATTAAAAACTTGCAGGCAAAATCGTCTCAGCAATTCGCTATCACAATAACCGTTAAAGAAAAATGGGCAAGGCTGCCCTTATTTATACACGAGCAGAGGAGTAGGGAACCCTAAAATCTCCTTGCTTTTACAACAAGACTTGCCAACATGCAAGCTTTATTTCTAAAACTAAAAAAGGACAATCATCTAACAACCTATGAAAGCAAAAAAACAGGGAAAGTGCCAACCATTACAACTTGATTCTTTCTCTTTCACAAACAATGGATAAGGATGAGCCAAGAATAGCAAGAAAGCATCGAGTTGACTGCTGCTTTTGAGTTCTATTTTCAGAAAATATTGCTACCCCAAAGAGGTGACTCATTTAGGAAACTCAATCGGCCAAAAAGCTTGTAATGTCCCCTTTTTTAGCACTACACTTTCCAAAGATTGTTAGACTATCCCTAAATGCCCGTAGGCTAGTTAGAGGCGGAATTAGGGTTTCCAACTGCTTGTAGGTTTCTTTTGAGGATTCAAGGGTTTGCATGTTGCAGTTTTGTCGATTGGTTGTTGGTTTCTTTCTGGGTTTTCAGAGAGTTTCGCAGTGGTATGACATGCATTTGGATCTGACAAACTTTTCCGGACTTACTATTTTTAGTAAGTTACGACAGCTGCTCAAAATGTGGTTAAAATGCATTTGGAGTCACTAACTATTTTTAGCAATATGTTATTGATAGTAAGTGCTATTTTTAGCAGTGTTATTTATAGCAAGGTTTTTGCAGTTCAGATCAGTGGCTATATCGGGCACGTCAGTTTGAGCAGTTTGGTCTCCAACACCCTTGGTGCTATTTTTGGCAGTGTTTCAGCAACTTGGTATTATGGCTAAATCTGGCAAGGCATTTTATTCAATTTGGTCTCCAGCTTTTGAGGTGACTATTTTGGCAAGTTTGATATTTGATGAAAATAATCTTTCAAGTGAAAATATTGGCTAATGGTTAAGTGGACAACTAGCACAAATACTTTTGCAAAATTAAATATATTTTCACTTTAGCCTTTGGATGTCCAACCTTGGAGAGAGGTATTTGAAGAATATAGGGTTATTTCAATTAAGTATTTTTGGATGCCATATTTGGAGAAATATTTGCATATTCTAAACTATTTCACTTAAGTGACTTGGGACGCCTATACTTATGAATATTTTCATTTTATTAAGGTATATTTCCTCTTATGCTTTAAACGCCTATGTCTTGGAGTTAAGATGCAACTCAAATGCAAATTTGATGGTGAATGTGAATTTGAGTTTGGGCACACTAATTGGAGGGAAATGCAATTTGAAATTTGGAGAAAGTCTATAAAGATGAGCCTTGGTCTTCATTTGCAGCTATCCAATGAATTTTATAACGAAGTGTTGTCGGAATGGTAACTCACTCGCTTCGAGGAATGCATACCTCCTAGCAAAGCTTAGTTTCTTGCTTGAAAAATAGCAACTAGCTAAGATGAAGACTATTTTTTACACTGAAGAACAAATTGAGCGTATTGGAGATATTTACTTTGATATTTTTTGAAGTTTGAGAAGGGTTTTCTAAGTTTTCAGTTTGTTGGTTTTGTGCTAACTGTAGCACATTTTTGCTTGCAGCTCCTTACTCGATTTTTCTGTGGTTGTGGGTACTATTCCAATCTCTTTCTCTATTGTAGGTGCCCCTTTCCACAAGTTTTGGTAATTTTAGTGAAGTCCTTGAATTTATCTTGCCGGTCGCCCCTTTTGATGGTTGTACCTTGCTTGTAAGTGCCTGGGAATGCGTGCATAAAATAATGGAGGGTATTTGCTATTGTTTCATGTTCTAGACTTGGGCACCAACTTCCTAGGTTTCATATGCACTCAGTATCATGTCAATCAGAGGAGTATTGGATGAGTTATGAGCATTTTGGTGTGATTCATGCTTGCTGGTTTGAGTTCTTTGCTTGCTGGTTTTTCATATCAGATTGTAGAAGTTTTGGTTTTTGGCTTGTTTTTTCATATTTGGGAAGCTTGTGAAGTTCAGAGATATATCTAATAACATTTGCAAAGGATTGGACAGCTATATCATTTGTAATTTTGCAGATTACCTTCATTCTAAGGCTGAAATCAGTACTATTGATTCAGTCATTTGTTATTTCTGCACTTATCTTGTAATTCCCACTATTAGTGGAAGGGACAGGTCTCGCCATCCATTTACTTTCTTGCATAAGCACTTTCATTCCCACCGTTTGGTGGAAGAGATAGTCCTCATCGTCTTTACTTTCATTACTTCGTAATTCTTCATTTGCTGATCGGTTGAGCCGTCAAACTACTCCCGCTAAATAAATGGTCAAGTTGCATATGCATTGTACTTTCTAGCACTCTCGGTTTTATTGCTAACAATCCCCAATGCCATATGCTATCACCTCACCCGTCATTGGGATCTTGGTGAACATTTTTGGTGTAGGGTTACTTTCTCAGCTGGTTTTGGTTTTGCTAATGCTAACGAGTGAAGTGTTGTGGCTAAAATTGAAAAAAATTATAACAGGATATTTCAAAGCTGATTTCTTCTTGATTTCAAGTGGAGAGTGTTGCATGTTGAAAATCTTAATTTTTTTACTCTAAACTCGACTAGGTTCGGAAACGTTTTTCCACAAACTGCTGAAAATAGAATGTCGATTTGCCTTGAAAAAGCAATTTCTCCGAAAAAAGCTGGGACCTGGGTTTTGTAGAGAATCTTGTTCCAGAGAAACCTAGTTGATCAAATTTAAAAAAAGCTGAGGATTTCCCGAAAAAGCGTGAAAAAAGCAAATTCTTGAAAACTTAAAATTTTCCAAAGTTGAAGGGAATCAAGAACTAAGCGGACCCAGATGAACGAATTTTGAAAAAGATGACCCCCTTCCTCTGAAAAATGATGCCCTGGAAGAATAAAGCATGAAAAAGCAAGCCTTTGTGCTTGCCAATCCTGAATCCATGAAGAAAACTAAAAAAGCACTGCGTTTAAGCCTCCATATCCTGAAAAATAGAAAATTGTATGTTTTCTCCTCTAGACGCCAACCTATAAAAAGTGGATAATGAAATCCAAAGCCTTCTTTTAGAGGTTTTGAGGATAAAAAACACTTTATTTTCCAACTTTAAATCTTTGGAGCCAATCCTGAGCCAAGTTCGTTGAATGTGGACATTGCTTCGAATGATGAATCATGAAATTTGAAAATTTCACCAAGGCATGGAACTTTGGGTGCCCTTCTTAGCAGACTCGGCCATTTTTCTTGAAATTTACAAACTTGCTTGATTTTGACCTCAATTTGAATGTCAATTCCAAGCACTTGGTGAATCCTGTGAACTGGCTGATGATCTCGTTGCTGAGCCTGATTAAATTTGGAAAGATTGTTCTAGAGACTACAACATCGAAAAACTGAATCTAAGGCCTCAAAATCTTGGGCGCCCCTGGCTACCTGGGGTGCCCATGATCACCAGAGATAGCCATTTTTTGATGTTCTTCAATTTGTTAATTGCTTTCTAACCTCCAGATGAATTCTCATTTTCGGAAGCTAGACTAACCCGATGAACTGGCTGTCAAATTCGTTGGATAGCTTGGTAAATTCTGAGGAGGGTCCTCTGGAGGCTGTATCTTCTGAAAACTGATTTCAGGGCCTCAAAAATTTGGGCACCCCTGACTACCAGGGGTGCCTTTACTGCCCAAACTTAGTCATTTTTCTAGATTTTCAACTTTCAACTTTGACTTTTATGATCTACACAATTTTATCCCTCTGTTTAGTCTTCGATATCTAGTGATTGACAATTCTGATGGGTTTGTTGATGATTTCGTTGGAGAGCTGCTTCAAATTTGAAGAAAACATGCTGGAGGTGTCAAACCCTAATTCAACCATTTGAGTACCCAAAAGCTTGGCCGCCCCTGGCTACTTGGGGCGCCCATGATCACCAGACTTAACCATTTTTTCGTGGATTTCATCCTTCAAATTTGTACCTCATGCTTTGTCCTTTGTTTTGATCTGAATTTGTCAGCACCTAACGACCCTGATGATCAGGCTAGGGCATCCACTAGAAAGCTTACAAAATTCTGAAGACATCGAGCATATTTGCCAACTCTAATCTCTAAATCTGGTGGCTCAAAACCCTAGGCGCCCCTGGCTACATAGGCCGCCTTTATTCTCCAGAATTAGAATATTTTCAATGATTTTCATGATTTGCATTTTTCTCCTCTGCCAAGACTTCTCCATTTGATCCATGATTCTGACTAACTAATTGATTTGATGATCTTGCTGATAGATTCATTGTGAAGCCGGAAGGATTTTGAGCAACATTGTCTGGAAAGCACAATCCCTAATTTCATCCTTTGGCATCTTGAAAGGTTGGGCACCACTGGCTACCTGGGGCAACTTTACTCTCCAATGTTAGCTTTTTATTTGAAATCTTCAACTTTCCCTTCATTCCTCGCATTTGTCATTGCGTTGATTGTCGGGATTGGAAAATATTCTAAGGCATGACTGGCTAGGAGCCTTGACTGGGCAGGGGCGCCTAGCATCTCCAGACTTAGTCAAAATTTGCAACTTTCAAGATTTCTTCAACTTTCCTCAATCAAAATTTGCAACTTTAAAGATGTCTTCAGCTTCCTTCCTTCATTCTTCGTTCTTCGAGCATCTTTCGCCATTTCTCGATCTGTGCAGTGCTTCAGACCTTGAATCTAACACCTAGCAGTTAGGCAACCTCCATTGATGATCTTGGAGTTCCTGATTTAGCTTCTAAAAAAGCAGAATAGACCCATTAGAGAAAAATTGATCTTTTGATGATTTTGACTGGACCAGCCTATTTAGGAAGTATTTTGAGCCAATCAAAATCAGTTTGAAACCCTGGAGTCAAACATTCTTTTTTTAGAAATTTTCTATTTTTAGAAAATTTTGTGAGTATCCATTTGAGAAGAAACCTAGAAAAACACAGAAAAAGTCTATTTTTAGAAAATTTCCTAAAATTTAGGGCCAAAAAACTAAGATCTGGGTTTTGTAGTTAAGGTTGCTTTGAGCAGACATAGATCGTTAGATTTTGAAATTTTTTGAGTTTTTGACCAACATGCGTGACATGCAAATTTCCAACTTTGACATTTTTGACAATTTTTAACATGACTTTTACCATTTCTTCAAAAAGCCTAAATGTAGCAAAAATTTTAATTTTGGATACAACAAGACTTAAGCAGTCCATTGCACACCTTCCATACTAGAAGTGGCCCTACCCTTCAATGAAGGGAGTGGTTAGGAACCGGTTCCACACTTTGGGCCTATGAGCTCACTACATAGCCATAACTCCAACATTGAATGACTAATATCTAGAAGATGTATAAATGTGCTAGAATGGTGCGAACAAAAATGACCGCACGGAAAACCATTACGGGGAATGCCAAGTACATTCAAGCTAAGAAAGAGCATCAGGCCTTAATGAAAACAACTGAGGGGACCAACCACGAAGGCGAAACATGGGTAAAAGATAAGGAAACCCTTAGTGGTGCGATGAAACGCATCAATCGGGAGAGGAAGGAGATAAAAGAAGTAGCCAAGGTTGCGGCTAGCTATGCAACACGTTATCCTCCTAAACCATCTGATCAACCTTCCTCGTCTAAATGTGTTTCAAGCGAGGACAATGTGAACTCATCGGAAACTAAGCCTAAAGGGGCGGGCGAGCACCTACATGTGCATTCCCCTCCGAAAATAATAGTGATTAGTTCTGAGAGTGGCTCAGAGGGCGTCATGTCCCCGAAAATGTGACAATAAAGATAACAAAATACATATTTAAAATTAGTAATAATCCATACGATTATTTCAATATCCTTATAATTATAATTGTCGTGAGACAATATTATAATTATAATTATATTATCGATATTAAAATAACAAATATTATAATTACAATTATTATAATATTATAAATATTAAAATATATAAACAATCTAAATGATAATAAAATAAATATTAAAGATATATAAATAAAAACACAAATATAAAGTAATATTATAAATATCAAATATAATATTATAATTATAACTATTATATATAAATATTAAATATAACATAAAATAGTCTTATCGAATATAATTAAAAGACAATAAATGCAATTGATTATATAAGGAAGGCACCGATTAGAACAAAAGGTTGAGACTCTACAAACGGTTATATCCCCTATGAAAAGACGTATCCTTTATGGAGAAAGAAATATACGAGTATTCATATCCTGAGGGCAGAGAAAACGGATGGAGGCTTGGGGGCCAAAAATTGCCTAAAGAAATGATAATATCGTTGGTACACACCATTGCTTGGAAATCGAGATTGTGGAGTTCAATCATTCCCGACTTGCCAAACAGAGGGAGTGAAGTGTCTAGCGAATATTGATCTTGTCGTCACCTTTTATGCCAACTGAAGTCATCCAATTATCATTGAATGGTCAACATAAAGTTATTATAATCGTGCAATTACATTACATGGTGATTGCAGGAGTATGGTTGTGATGGACACAATATATAGCAATTGGTAGTTAGAGAAATCCTAATACCGGGAACAGATATATATCCACTGCCGGATTTTATACACTATCGGTGTATTCACACAGCCGCCAAAATTGAAGGGAATCGGAATACTGCAAACAGCTGAACGGAGGGATACAATCAATCGAACTCATTATCGCTGCCACCAGTATTGTCGGGCAAAGACTTGCAAAGGAACGGAATTTCTTGACACTACCGATTCATGGCATCCCGATATTGGGAGTAGTATATATAAAAAGGTCATCAAATGAGGATTAAACAGATTGGAGCGATGGAATGAACAGAAATATATATATATATATATATATATATATATATATATATATATGACATATATCATAATACAATTATACAATAATAGTGCTTGTAGTAATTATTGAGTCTTATAGGTAATCGTGATGATTTGATAGAAAAATGAATAGATTTATTAATGCTTTATCCTATGATTGGACAGGAAAAGGAGGAAAAGAATAAAATATGAACACTAGACCATCATAAGAGATATCTTTAGAAAAGCAGGGCAATAATTATGGCTAATCGGAAAGGGGTAATTACAGAGGGCTACACCCCCTAGATCTCAATAAATAATGGCAAAATGTATGCCAAATATAAATAAGGATAGGATAGAAATCCACAATATGCCATATTATGAATAAGAAGAATATGCTTATGTATGTTTGAGTTCCTTATATAAATAAAGGCAATGTGTTGAATCAACTTTTCATAAATAAACACATGTTGAGAAAATTTTGTGTCAATTCTCTTTCTTTAAATGATTGAACGTGTGAATGTGCACAACATCATGTTTTGTGAATTAAATAAGACAATGAATGAGAATCTAACTTAAACCTTTAAAATGGAATCTACAGGTTAAAGTAGGGCAACAATGGTATGCACTAGGAACAATCAATATAAGAGTGAATAAGTGGGGCAACCTTCCAATACTTTGGAGGGAAAAGTAGATCAACTATTTGCTCTATTACATGATACAAGAGAGAGAGTTCATGTCCTGGAAGGGGGAGCGATGGGAAGATCTGAAAGGGAACCTTCAATAGGTGAGAATGAACATGACCATCCAAATAATGAAGAAGGTGAACAAAGTGAGACACACTTTGTGTCGAGGTCTGATGATGCAAAAAGGGACCAATTGGCTAGGGAATTCGCCAAGGAAATGAAAAAAGTGACACCCCCAAAATTTGATGGAACCGTAGGTGGAGATGCCACCGAGGTGTGGCTTACTGAAATGGAGAAATATTTTGAGATACGAAATTACGCAAAAGTAACAAAAGCGCCATGGGGGACGTATCAGTTGGCTGGTTAGGCATCCACGTGGTGGATGAATAAGAAGGTTGAGCTAGGACTAAGCTCTCTGAGGCTTACTTGGAATGAATTTGTTGCTATTTTTCGTCAGAGGTGGTTACCTCAGCTGTACTTTAACCAAAAGTTGATGGATTTTCAGAATCTTCAAAAAGGAGAGTTCGCGGTCAATGAGTACTGGGAGAAATTTACTCACCTTTTGAAGTACGTACCTTAGTACCAAAAGGACGAGAGGTTTAGAATAAGGAAATTCATAATGGGGCTGAATGCCCAAATTGGCGGTGAAGTTGATGTGCATGGTCCCACTACTATGGACCACGTCTATTATAAGGGGGAAAAATAGGAGCAGAGATTGAAGTCCATGGCTGCCCACAAGGAGAAAAACAAGAAAAACTATAACTAGACCCAATCCTCACAATCATTCAAGAAAAGGAATGATGGGCAGGAGAAGAATAGGAAAGGAGACTGGGGTTTCTGTGGAAACAAAAATGAGTCTAGAAAGGACAAGAGGAACAATAATGATAACAATCATAGGCGCAATGAAGATAATAATGGTAAGCCTGCCAAAAAACGAAGTCATTTGGGAGGATACTATACATGTTGCGGAGACCACTATGCTAGTTACTACACGAACAAAGGTTAGGGTTCACAGACCCGAGGGAACCCATTGCCATCCCAACAAGCTACATTTCAGCAAAGGATTCATGCAGCAATGAGCAATCGACAAGCGGATTACTAGATCATGCCCATTGAGGTGCTAGGTAACTTGTTCGGGGTACCCATCTCTATTTTAATTGACACTGGGCAATAATATGTTTTGTTTCTCCTAAAATGTTAATAAAAATTTCTAGAAAGGCTGGATATATGAAAAATTCTTGGTCTGTAGAATTTGCCAATCAGTTGAGAGCCATGGTAGAGCAGTGTTTATTTGAGGCCAAGGTAGACTTGCCAAGCTTCTCAACAGAAGTTAACCTATATCTAGCTCCCTTAGGGTCTTACGACGTTATCTTGGGGATAAACTGGTTGTGGAGACATAGGGCTAAAGTGGATTGCTCCACAAAAACAATAGAATGCTTGGATGACTTAGGAAACAGAGTCTCCCTACAGGGAATAGCCAGAGAAGTTAAGATAAGGCATATTTATGCTATGCAATTAAAGAGAGCTAAGCAAAGGGGATGCCAACTATTTGCAGTAAAGATGGAAAAGATAGAAGAACCCATGACTGACAATGAGCTCACCTTCAAAGATGATTTGTTGTTTTATGAGTCTCAAAAACTTATAAGGGAAGAAGGTGGGCAGCCTATGGAACAAGAAAAGCCAGATTTCGAGAAGTATTCTTTTCTCCAGAATTTTCAAGATGTTTTTCTAGATGAACTGCCTAGTTTACCACCTAAAAGGGCTTTTGATTTTGCAATTGATATCATTCCGGGGTTGGAACCGATATCCAAAGTCCCTTACCGAATGACAACAACAGAATTGATGGAGTTGAAGGCTCAGTTGCAAGAACTGTTGCAAAAGCGTTTGATAAGACCCAGTGTATCACCTTGGGGAGCACCAGTGATCTTCATCAAGAAGAAAGATGCAACTTTGCAATCATGTTTAGACTTTCACATGCTCAACAAGGCAACAATGAATAATAAATACCCATTACCCCGTATAGATGATCTATTTGATCAAATGCGAGGAGCAACGGTCTTTTCAAAGATTGACTTCCACTCTGGGTATCATCAATTAAGACTCAAGGATGAGGATATCCACAAGACAGCATTTAGAACCAAATACGAGCATTACGAGTTTACAAATCTACCTTTGGACTAACTAATGTACCTGCGGCATTCATGAACTTGATGAACAGTGTATTCAGAGATTGTCTAGATAAGTTTTTTCTTGTCTTCCTTGATGATATTCTGATCTATTCTAAGAATGAGGAAGAGCACTTCCAACAATTGCAGATTGTATTGCAGCGATTAAGGGAACATAAGTTGTATGGTAAGTTGTCTAAATGCACGTTCTTCCAGAAGGAAGTGCAATATTTTGGCCATTTTATCTCAGAGAAAGGAATTGCAATGGATCTAGCAAAGATCAAAGCTGTCATGGAATGACCGGCACCGAAAAATGTGCATGAGGTTCATAGTTTCATGGGTTTAGCTGGATATTATCATAAATTTGTGGCTAACTTATCAAGAATTGCCCATAGTATCACATCTTTGCAAAGAAAACGCAAGAAGTTTGAATGGATGAAAAATTGCCAAAAAGCATTTCATTTGTTAAAGGAAAAGTTGACTACGGCACCAATATTAAAAGTGCCCAATCCAAAATGACAGTTTGTAGTCATCACCGATGCCTCTGGCGAAGGATTAGGAGGAGTGCTTATGCAAGGTGCCCAAGTTATAGCATATGAATCAAGAAAGCTTAAAGCTTATGAACAAAATTATGCACCCCATCATCTTCAGCTTGCAGCTATAGTTCATGCGCTACAGATGTGGCAACATTATTTGATGGGAAACCCCTTTGAATTAAGGTCAGACCATCAAGGTCTAAAATATATATTTACCCAACCCCAGTTAAATGCTCGTCAAAAGAGGTGGCTAGAGTTAATTTATGATTATGACTTTGAGATAAGTTATATTAAGGGAAAGGAAAATCGGGTTGCAAACGCCCTAAGTCGAAGGAGGCATATATCCTCAATGGTCTCCGTGCAAACCGACTTTAGGGATCAAGTGATTCAAAAATCTAATGGGGATGAGTATTATGAGCAAGTCAAACAAGCTCTAATGGACAATCCCAGGGATCCAAGGTATGAAGGTTTTGTGTTTGAGTCTGATGAGTTGCTAAGATTTAAGGGAAGAATGTATGTTCCAATTGTGGGGGAGCTAAGGGACATGGTATGGAAAGAGGTACATTTTGCACCCTATTCGAGGCATCCAGGAGTGACCAAGTTGTTGGCCAATGTTAAGCCACTATATTTCTAGAAAGGGATAAAGAGGGATGCTGCAAGGTTTGTAGCAAAATACTTAGAATGCCAAAGGGTGGAGGCAGAACATCATCACCCAGCAAGGTTGCTATACCCTCATGAAATTCCTGAAAAGAAATGGAAAATTATAAGTATGGACTTGTGCAAGGACTCCCCATGTCTAGAAATAGGCATAATGCAATTTTGGTAGTGGTAGATCGACTTACCAAGGTATATCATTTCATTTCGGGAAATCTTACTGATGGAGCACCTATCATCGCCAAGAAATTTGTACAAGAAGTATTTAGATTGCACGGTGTACCAAAAAATATTATTTTTGATAGAGATGCACGTATGACTTCGAGGTTTTGGCAAGCTTTGTTTACCTCGCTGGGAACTTAGTTGACATAAGTTCAGTGTATCATCCGGAGACAGATGGTCAAACGGAGAGAGTGAACCAAGTGCTGGAGGACATACTGAGAGTGTATTGCATGGATCAACAATATAAGTGGGAGGATTATCTTCCGCTTGTTGAATTTGCATATAATAATTCATATCATTCTGCCATTAAGATGGCCCCATTCGAAGCATTGTACGGCAAAAAGTGTCGAATTCCTAAAAGTTGGGTTAAGCTAGAAGATAGGATTAGCCTTAGGCCGAAAATGCTTACGGAAATGGAAGAACAGGTCAATTTGATCAAGAAAAGGCTAGTTGAAGCCAATGATAGGCAGAAGAGTTATGTTGATGCCAAACGCATACCCAGACATTTCTCGGTAGGAGAAAAAGTTTTGTTAACGGTAAAACCCCAAAAGAGTGCAATCAAGTTTGAGAAATCTTCTAAACTAGCCCCACGTTATGTAGGACCTTTTGAAGTTCTTGAGGAAGTCAACCCAATTGCATACAAAATTGCTCTACCACCCACTCTTGCTAGGATTCATAATGTATTTCATGTTTCCAATCTTAAGAAATATTTTTCAATAAATAATCATGTCATTGATTGGAATGCACTTCAAGTTCAGGATCCTGGAGTGGTTATGATTGAGCTGCTCAGGGTGCTTGAAGCTTACAGGCTCCACCTGCGTAAAAGCGAAGTATTGCAATGCAAGGTTCAGCAGAACCAATATTCTAAAGATAGAGCCACGTGGGAAGACTACTTAGAGCTTAAACAAAAGTTTCCACACCTTTTCTATGATTATGAACTTGTGTTTCAAGAGATCAATTAAATTTTGATATTTTTGTAATGATACTTTAGTTCATCGGGGATGATGAATCTTAAGGGGGGGAATATGTTACATCCCAACCCTGAATTACTATTTGCTATTTATCTTTTTCACTTAAATTTGAAATGCAATGTGAATTCGAACTATGATGATTTATAAAGTGAATGAGATGGAATTATGGAAATCCAATGTTTACATGCAACGGCATTTTATAAAATGATATGTTGATAATGCGATATATACAATTTGATGAAAATGGCTAACTACGTGTTCTTGATTGCCAAGTGGATGACAGGATTGGATATTACGCCTTAATGGATAAGGGGGAGTATCACCAAGGGGGAGTATCACCCAGGAGAAGGAAGTGGTTCAAGAACCCAATCATAATATAATCTAAGCTCGTCAGGATGAGCCTAGGACAAGTTTGAGGTGTCGTACTTTTGTAAGTTGAACCTAAGTCAAGTTATAGGGAAGTTTCATTATAGAGGCCTTTAGGGTATTGATATACTCTTTTATCACAAAACAAGTATATTTATATATATTTAAATATATATTACGAATAATTATTTTGATAATATCGTTTGTTGTTTATGGAAATGATAATGTGAGTTTGTATGTTTTTGTGCATCTAGGATGATTAGCATGTTTTTCTATATAAGTAAATGGGAAGGTATCTAGGCTTATATATTTGGATATATGTACATGCGGTAGGCTGGAATATGTACATATGTATATACCTATACATAAAATTATATTTTTTGTATAAGTATATATGAATGTGGGTATGCTGGGGTTTACAAGAATGTACATATATTTAAATGTATAAATATAAGGTATGATGTTAATTTATGGTAAATGCAAGTAAGAAATAAATACAAGTTGATCAAGGGCTGAAAAGGAAGTGTAGGTGTAAATTATTAAGTATGGAAGGTCTAATATTTAAACCATATGCTTACGCCGACCAATGCCGTTAAGAGTATAAATTAAATACTATGTTAAATGGTAAAGATGGAAGCGACGAACTAGCTGTGCTAATAATCACCCTTAATTTAAATAAAGATGCTTAATGCTGATTTAGAGGGAGATAATGTGGCGAATTATGCTAGCTATTTGTGGTAATAAAGTCACCATATTCTGCTCCAAATAAGGAGCATCATGTGCCTAGTAAAAGGCAGGAACAAAATGCTAAAGGATAGGAGTTGCAAACAACTCTAATTGAAGACGCTAACTTTCCCCAAATTCTGTGTTGACTGAGTCAAAATTGTTGAAAGAATCTTTAACTGATTTTTGGCAGATAAGTTTGGGTTATTGTTCTCCTAAATTGAAGCTATGAGGGCGACCATTATCCACTTAATTATAGCCTTCTTATGTGATCTGAAATTAATACAAATAAAGCTTCTAAGGGTCAACCTTTGGCAAATTAGTTTCAACATGTTAAAAGGAAGTTTTGGAAGTTTTTGAGTTTTTTTTTTTTTTTGCTACTGTTGTTGGACGTAGAAGAGATCTTTTGGGGCAGTTTCAACCGTTTGCATTTATTGGATTTGAACCAACTTCATTTAGTAGGGCACTAGTGGTAAAGGTGGTTTTTTTTCTCTTTTCTATCTATACTTCTTGTTAATACTGAATTGGGGTTACAAAAAAAAAAAAAAATTATAGAGCATTATTGCTTTTCATGGTTTTCAGTTCTTAAAAGGCAGTAGTATAGTTGCACAGGCATCCAAGAAAGTCTGCATTCATGCTTGAGGATAGAAGGATAAAGCGTAGAAGTTAGAGGATTAAATTCTGAGGCTGTTGTGCAAATTCTAGGCAGTAGAAAAGCATTTTCTGAACGTGTTAACACGCATGTCTAATTTTTGAATCTGAATTCTGAGTCTTTTTCTTGCAAAAGAATACAACCTGAAAGCTCTTGAATTCTGAGTATTTCTTGTTTGGAAATTTGAAAGATTGTGAACTGTTTTCTGTGAAGATTGAACTATGAATTTGAGCAACAGAGTCTCTTTTCCTCTGTTAGATATTTGTGAGCAGCATATAGAGTAAAGAATACTAAAAGGGCTAAGACCCAGTATTTCATATGACACTAATAAACTGCTTGTTGAAGGGATTTTTGGTGTTAATGAATAGGAACTGCATGCATATCAATTCTTTAGGGTTTGAGTACAACTAATAGGATGCTCACGAAAATTGGCCTATACTGTACGCCAGCGAGACCCATTATTTAATAGTGTGTTGGATGCTATTCTTCGATTAATATATTTTGAATTACTGTGCTTAGTAAATCAAAAGGAAAGTACTTCCTTGCTGTATTGGAAAACTATAATTTCATAAGAGCGTAAAGCTAATGAATGACCAAGAATACGTCAGTTTGGTGACATAGAAGTCACACTTAAGAGTTGTCTACTTTAGAAACAGCATATGACTATTTATGCATGAGAATATGGATTGGATCTAAAGGCAGAAGCCTTAAACCCGACGTTGCTAGTATTGCAAAAGGAGTGTCAAAATTTACTTTTGAGTTTTGAACTTATCGAGTTTGTGACACCTTAATGGGTGTGGAATAACAAAAACCTTGACCTTAGAACCTTTTGGTTTTCTATTGGTCGAGCATTAGGTCAGATAAGTCTCCAAGTCGAGTAGGGTGGGTGAGCGTACGACTTCGCTCCAAGTAAGTAGCGAATGTATCTTGAATACAAAACAACTTTGGCCAAAGTGGGTGCATGAGTCACTACATGCACATGTCGGTTCACCGTGTACCAGATGCTTAATTCAATCAGAGTTGTTTGTCATAATTGGAGGTCTTCCATAATTGATAGATGGTATTGGTTAAGTAGGTCACAAACACCAGAGCTCAGATGGCTATAATTAGGGGGTTCCTAACCACTCCTTTTGTTGAGGGGCAAGGCCACTTCTAGTATGGAAGGTGTGCGGGGGACCGCTTAAGTCCGTGGTTGGAGGTAAAGCACTTGGG
The DNA here is from genome assembly GCA_007115665.2 of Sequoiadendron giganteum. Classification (NCBI taxonomy): domain Eukaryota; kingdom Viridiplantae; phylum Streptophyta; class Pinopsida; order Cupressales; family Cupressaceae; genus Sequoiadendron; species Sequoiadendron giganteum. The sequence continues at coordinate 254,845,620 of CM021110.1, forward strand.
TGATGCTCTCCCTTTGTAGTTGACTTGCTAAGTCTTGGAAGGCACAAAGAATGAAAGTATCCAGATAAGGATCTCTAACTCTAATCTCTATTTGCTTATTGCGTTTTGAAACTTGAAAAGTTAATTTAGTAATTTATTGAAAAAGATTTGTGATATGTACTTTTTAGATTGAATCAATGAAACGAAATCAAATTTGTATATTCATGTTTCCCATTCATGCAAATGTAGGTCATGTTATTGAAGAATTTTTGTTTTCCTAAATTTTAGGAATGAATACTATTCATATAGAAGTTGAAATTTCCATGTAATTTCCTTGTATTAATGTAATATCCCTTACCAGATTCACCCTAGAATTTCCTTGTAGATTAGGTTTAGGGTTTCTTCCTTCAAAATGAAAGTTCTTTTTACTGAAGTAATCTTGGTTTAAAATCTGCATTCACCATATTAACAACATTTCCACATACAAATATATCTATTAGCATTAATATCTAGGTATCCAAAATATAAGCATAATCATAAATGTAATTTAACAAGCAAGAGGAGTGCCATTGGTGGATCCGCCCTGAAGCCTTCATGTTGGGCACGGGAGGCTGCTTATGCAATCCTCCTTTCCCAACGACCTAATACCTGCATTCTCCACCAATGGCAGTACCTCGAAAGACAATGGCCCTATTAGGAGCAAAGGGGGAAACCCTAAGTACCAAGGGCCTAAGGCCTACCACCCCCCTAAATAACAGAATGCTGAGGTGGGACCCCCACCCTTCATGACCAATCCCTTGCTTGGGCCTACGGGCCTAAGGATGGGTTTTTAGGCAATCCACTTGGTGATGGTTCTCCCTCATCCTAATAGGGTAACAATCACAGAGCAGACAATCTTTGGACAGTCACTTATGCATTTACTATTGAATTATCTATATGCTTGTATCATGTCTGAGAATGTTATATGGATGCATGAAAATTTAACATAATGCAAAAAGAAGTACGTGGATCTATATTACTACAACAATGCCAATTCTCATCATATTTAGTTGTCTATGATCAATGCTACTATTCAATGTAATATTAACAATGATGGAAACTAAATTTCGTTGTATCATGCCCTTTAGCTTCATTCACGGTCATGATAATGCTAAAGGAACCATCATCAATTCATAAAACTATTATAATATTGATAACATCAAAGGAAAACATTGCACCAATAATCAAATGAGCAATATTAGTTTCTTATATTCAAAATATACTAAATATTATTGCTAAGTGAGTACATCACCTGAGTTGCTATATCTCTCCATGTTTCCTTACTCGCTTCCTTCAACCTTGTACTAAATTGATCATAGGATGAGGACAATTCATATAATATATATTTATATAATTATTCTTTCCTTATTCATATATATTCTTTATTCATTGCATATTATTCATTATAAAATTTATCTATATCTATGCATATATACTTGCATGCCTATTAAATAATATATATATTAAATGGCTCTATATTCCAATGCGTAACAATAATTGTTGTTGCTGTTCTAAATTGCAAATCCTATTTCTCCATGTTCTTTTCCCCTTCCTTACTTTCCTTCCTTCTATTTATACCATTCAAGGTAGGTGACTCATGGGGGGAATGTATTGTTTGGTGAAAGAGGTGACTTTTCATAAAATACATCCCTTTGTTAGATTTAATTGCTGCCTTTATTATCACAATAATATCTATTTTTAAAATAATATATTATTACTATAATTATTATATTTCAGATTTCTATTTATTTTATTATTTTATTTTGATATTTTATTGAACATATTTTAACATTAAAGTTTAATAATAAAACAATTTGCTAATATCTTATTATTATTTTATTCTAATGTATTACAATCTTTGATGTGTAATGATTATAATATTTATTTATTATTATTTTTGATACTAAGTTATTTAATACTAGAATGTAATAACAATAATTTGCCTATATATTATTATTATATTTGTTATTTCATATTTATATATTTTTATATTGATATGATACACATTTATTTTATATTAAATATTAATATTGCTATTTATTTTATTTATTAATTGATTTGTATTTTAACACTTGGTCTTTATGGTTTTGTTATTTCGGGGACATGACAATTAAGGTTGTGGATGTTACAACAAAACTGTTGCTAATTAAGTGATCTGATAGGAAAAGACAATCTAGGTTTGTCCATACTCCATACTAAGCACTGCTTACATATTTGAAAACCTGACTAAAATGATGGCAAAACTCCACTGATCCTAGGCAATCTTGATGATGCTTCTGAGTTGATCTTTGGAAATCAGTGAAGATGACTGTCAAGATACTGTAATGATGAACACCAAGGTCACAGCCGAAATATAAAAACCTTCAATCTAATCCTGCTGCTGTCCAAAACAATGTAGATTGGGTTTAGTCATCATGAATATGACTGCTTCAACTGAATATGACTGCTTCAACTGCATATGTTTTTGCCCAGTTATAGAATGCCTTTCCTGCTGGTATGACGGTTGGGACGAAATTTCACTGTTATAAGCCACCCAATGATGATTGCCCTTCTGTTAAAACCCTTCAAATAGAAGATGAATCATTGCTGGCTGGATGCTGCTGATCTGATATAACAAAGATAACAGCTGTTGATTATGCTGCTCACCAAAACTGACTGTTGCTTGTCACATAAACCCCTGCTATTTCTGAACCTTACTATTTAAAATTATTCATTTCCAATCAGCCCTTTAAGAATCACAAACTTATCCTTTCGAAAAAAACCTGGTTTGCCCACATATGAAGCACCTATAAATGGATTTGAGTCAACCTTTTAAATATGGTGCAACTATGTATGGAATAGTGAGCCTCTAAATTTGCCTATATTTGCATACCTAATTATATTCTCTTGTAAGTTTAAACCCCAAAAGAAGCATGCATTTCCTTTTTCTCAATATGGATCAGATGCCAGATGCAATAAAATAGACACTATTTGCTTACGAAGTCAATCAAGATGGACGATAGGTCTTACAATACCCTTCCAAATAAGCATTCACTGCATGTTCGATAAAGACTACAGGCAAACCAAGTCCCAACTGGATAATGTCAGCCATATGCATCTTACACAACAAACTTGTAAGGTTTCATGCATGGATGTTTATTATATGTGAATGGGAAAGTACATACAAAGTTTCCAACAATAAAGTTATAACCAACAGTGATCACTCCAGCTTAGTCCCAATGCTGTGCCAACTTGAAAGCAAACACTTTGTCATTGTAATAACATCTACAGTTACACAAGAAACAGAAACTTGTGACCAGAAAACGGTTTCCCAATTTCACAATTAAATAAAAACAGTGTTTGTCTAAAAGGGTCTAGATTATTTTTCTAAATACCCAATTTAATATGATGCAAATCCTAACACGACACTTTTTTCCATATGATATTTTTTTCTTTTGCTAATACAACTTTGAGAATTCTTAAGTTTAAATACATATGTAAACAGGCAACTGCCATGAAGTTGTGCTCATCAAATCAAATTTTGCAGTATTTTGTTGATAAATAGATGGAAATGGAAAATACCTTATGTTACGTGAATCTTCCATACTTCATTAAATGAACACATATGATTAAAAAATAGCTGTGCTATTTGTAGTTAACTTCCTTATTCGTCGTTTGATTTTCTGCAAATTCCCATGCCAATCCTGTCATAACTGACTGTTGCTTGAATCCAAATTGCACAACACCTTTTAACCATTTAACTTTATTAGCAAGCTCTTCCAACACCATAACTGATGATTCTATTTCGTCAACATTCTTGCATGACTTCCTTTTTGAATTTTTTTTATTGCTGCTGTTATAAGGCATATCAACCTGATTACTGACAGAGACTAAGCAATTGTTTCCTCCAGCTAGGCTCTTGTTCTTCAGACGACCTCTTACATGACAAAAGGACTTTGCTCGGTCAACAATGACTTTAGCTTGTTCTTTCTTAAATGTTGACAAAGCAAATGAATTTCTTGTTTTTCCAGAAAGTGAATTGTTCATCATAGACTGATTGATGTCAGTTCTTGCAATATCAGGAAGAGAGTTCTCAACACTAATGGCTTTCCTCTTATGCTCTATGGCATCTTTGTCCATCAATGCTTCAGTCATACGCAAATCTTGTTTGGGAACACCCAAACCATCATATACATAATAAGTGTCAACTTCTTGGGGGTCATTCCCTCTTACCTGCCAACTCTGGCATAAAATATTATTTGGAAAGCCTTCACTGTTTGCTGTGACTGAGGAACTACACTCTGCCTTACCAACTCTCAGGTTTGGTTGTTCAGGATTCCAAATATACTTCTTACTGTTCGTTTCACCATCCAGTTGAATACATTCAGTGAGATGACTGCATGCTCCTGCAGAACAATCAATTCTAAATGTTATTTCTTTTCTCATAACTGTATCTATCACCTGCTTTTCAAAAGCAGAATTACATTGGAATATCTTAAGATCTTCTTGGTTACTCTTTAATTCTGGAACCATATATGCAACAGAAACATCTTGTAGAACCAAGTTCTTCCATGGATGATTTTTATCTTGAGCTGTAAAAGTAGAAGAGCAGGCAAGAGTTGTCAACAGTCCCCTAAATATAGAAAGTCCAAATTGATTGTTTTTCAGGTAATACAAGAAGACATCTAAATTAAACCACAGATATCTAGCTCACATAAATTGTATTATACATTATAGGAATGAAATATCAATTCATATGCTACTTTAAAATCCTCAGGCCATAGAAAATGTGCCGACTAGGAAAAAGGACTTACTTGTAAGAAAGGAAACATGCATAAAATTCCATTCTATACACATGAATAAAATGGCCATCGGCTACCAATGACAATTGCCCTTCCTTGACCTTATTTAGTAACTCAACCCACAAAGAAACCCCTCTGCAAAGATCATTTACCCTTGTTGCAAGGAATGCATCCTACCTGTAGCTAGTGTGTTTCCAGAAAACATAATTCTCAGCACATTCTTATCCTCCAAGGCTATATATATATATATATGAAAGGAAAATATTATTAAACAACCTTGTTGTCCTCTATTATAAAAATAAAGCTGAGGGATGGGGCATAAATTACCAAAATCACTTCAAAAAAGCAATGGATCATAACTATGAGCGCCAAATAGAAACCATTATAGAATTGATTACAAGGGTAAAAACTAAAAGAATATAAAACTCTATTAAGAGACAGAAGCAAGGAAACTAGACTTATCATCTACACATTTAATAAAGTTCTATTAAAGGGTTGTCAGCATGTTATTTTTTGTTAGGATATTTAGTTTAGGTGTGTTATACACCTTGCAAGCCTTGTAATATTTTAACATGTTGTAACTTTTCAGCCACTCATTAGATAGGGTGGCCACCCATTGGGAAATAAATGAGATTCATTGTAACACGAAAAGCTCAACTTGGAAGGTTGGATGTAACATGGAGGTTATATTTTAAGACCATGATGATGGGAGTTACAGAGCATCTATGACAAAGGGAGTTGCATGTAAGTAGTGAATCCTTGGAAGTTGAAGAGTCACAACTTCAGCATCTATCTTGTGACACTTGGTCATTTGGATTTCTTACTCCTCTTTATTGATTGCTCTTTTTGGTTGATTAAGGTAGAAGATAATTTGTAAGAAGATGCTGCCACAATGCTGTTGGAACTCCTTCAATATCTCTGCATAGAATTCTAAGGTGTAGAAATTTTTCATTGTATTTCTATCTCTGGTTGAGTTAATTCAATGAGTGGAACTACAATTTTGGCTAGGTACTTTTTCCAAAAAGGTTTTCCCAAAATAAATTTATGAGTTTATGCATTTATGGGAGATAAGAATAGAAAATAGGACAGACTAACTTATAGTTCACCACAAGGCTATTGCAACAACATCCAATGATGTGTGGCGCCATTTGAAGGATGGTGACGCACAAAGACATGTGGAAGGACAGGTCCCTACACAGATAGGAAGCTATATTAAGCACCCAACCCTACCGCAAGAAGATAGTATGGAAAAAGGAAGAGAATAAATAAGAACAGAACAAAGTATAGATCAAACTAGAGAATATATAATGACTAATATAAGTGGAACAATTACTGAAGCATATGTGAAGTTTATATCTATGCTTCCAGTATAGAATGTACAGTGTACAAAGAAAATATGATATGATTATATGAGTAGATTGATCTTATGGTGTCTATGAATGTGTAAAATTGTTTAATTTGTGTGTGTGTGTGTGTGTGTGTGTGAAGCATATGTGATGTTTATATCTATGATTCCAGGATAGAATGTACAGTGTAGAAAGTAAATATGATATGATTATATGAGTAGATTGATCTTATGGTGTACAAAGAAAATATGATATGATTATATGAGTAGATTGATCTTATGGTGTCTATGAATGTGTAAAATTGTTTAATTTTTGTGTGTGTCTGGGGGGGATAGGTGGGTGGGTGTTTGTGTGAGTGATACGATTATATGAGTAGATTGATCTTATGGTGTCTATGAATGTGTAAAATTGTTTATTTATTTATTTTTGTGTGTGTTGTGTGTGTGTGTGTGTGTGTGATTATATGAGCAGATTGATCTTATGATGTCTATGAATGTGTAAAATTGTTTAATTTGTGTGTGTGCATGTGATCTACCGCAGTATTTTGGTTTCCTTATTGCATTACCCTAGTTAATTTATCTAATATAATTAAATTATTAATCCAGACCTGAAGCCTATATTTTACTCTCAAAATTTTGTTCCATTGTTGGTACCCTATTTTGTTGTCTAAGAAGAAACTACAGAAATAAAGAGACAAGTTTGCAGTAATAAAAACTACCAAAGAAAGGAGTATTGTGGCAGCACACATTAGGTGCTATCCCTTGGTGAGGGGTTAGGTACCTAAGGAGTGGCTATAGAATGTAGGGGAGATCCAAAAGGACATGGCCATAGAAACAAATCTAGTCTAATGCTTGGGATGGATAAAATAAGATTAAGAATACATAAAATTCAATTAAAATTTTCATGGAAAAGGGAGACAGCAAGAAGGCAAGAGAAATTGTTGTTGAGATTGAAATGGGATTGGAAGAGCGCCAAAAAAGATCATGGCTAAGAGGAAGAACAAAGAAGAAAGAAGGGCTAAACAAACTCAAGACAAAGAAGAAAGATACTAGAAAAGGACAAAGAAGATGCTAGAGGCATCTGAAGAGCACGTCAAAAGAGTTGCACTTGAGGAAACCCCTAGAACAAAGAAAAGTGGATGCTCAATGGACACAGCACTCACCAAGATTGAGGAAGCAAAGTGGTCCATAACGCTAGTTTGAACTACAAAAATAAATTTGACCAAAATGATAAAATAGTTAAAAGAATATGAGGCATCGACAAGTATGAATGACTTACAACTTTGAATGGAAAACACTGCACATCCAATGGAAGAATTGTCAATCTTAAAGTCCACTGTGTTTCCTTGATGAAAAGTAAATTTTATCCAATTTTGACAGGGATGCTATCTACTCATTAAACACTGGTATCTACGAAAGAGGCTTTTAGTACAAAAAAGAGTTCAATGGCCTGTGATACCAACCTCCCCCCATAAACAAGGAAAAATGTTATAGCATATGGATTCCAGCATGCATTTTAAATCCAAGCACAAATTAAGAAAATACCCTAAACATATAAACAGACATGCAACATTAATTTTGCATGCCAATAGGCAAAGAAAGAAAGCAAGCATGACAATATTTTTTGAAGTTAAGATTTACCTGAAGTACTCATAGGCAAAGTTGAATTACAATCACCCTTAAGCCGTACACAGGGATTAAAATCTTTTCCACCCTGTCAAGTCAAATGAAATCAAATTCAAATGAGTGAACAGCCAGCCAGCCCACATTTATTCAATAAATAACATATAAACTGAAAAATGTTACTAGAGCTACATTCGAGATCTGTGTCCTAGTTCAAGTTCAGATTAATGAATCTAAATTGAGCAGACAGTATAAACTAAAATTCTTGAATGTATTCACTATTCTCTAATAGAAGAGCTGAGTGAAGGTGTAAAATTAGACACAAAAAAGGAAAATTGTAGACAATTTAAAACTAGAAATCCTCCTTTCACTGGAAGAGACTATCCACCCTGTTAAATACTCACTGTGTGAGGACCTAAAAGATTGAAAAGTGGCAAGCAAGTCAAGCATTGAGTTAAAAACAGCTCATTGCTATACTTCCGAGTTTGAAGAAAGTCTCAAAGATTTTATTTAGGCACAGAATTATGCAATATTCCATGCAGTTCATACACATTTGGATAACAAATATACCATCACCATCAACAATAAAGATAAGCAAGCTGAAGCCCTAATATAACTTTAAAGTTTAAACTTCTATGACAAGTTAAACCACTTGGAAAAATGGACCACTGCTGTTGAAGTAGATTCTTTGGACAGACTAAGTGTCTGATGCAAGAGAAAGGTTTTGCATGCACTATAGACACATTTCGAAACAAAATAATCTGTCAGCTAAGGAACTACATTGAAATTGTCCACAGTAATATCTATTATGAACAGTGAGAGTTTTTAGAAAGAACTATTCATTTAAGACATTTTATTGTGTTCACGATCTCATCAACACGATGCAAATAGGAGGCTATATATTCTTCTTCTTTCATCTAAGGCTTTCAAATTGTCTCCTACGGGTTTGAAACTTTTCCTTCTTTACTTTATCATCTCCTTCATAAGTATTCTTCAGCTTATCCCAATTCTCCTTAGCTGATTTGCAATGCATTACTTTTCAAACTCTGATTTAGATAATCCACACAAGATCACATTCATGGCTTTTGCATTGTTTTCACTTTCCCTCTTTCCTGCTTGATCCGTTAGAGTCATCGCAGGAGCTATATAGCTATTTACCACCGATTGCCAAATGTCTAACCCTAGAGCACTCAAATAGGTTTACATCCTTATGCTCCAAAACGCATAGTTAGTTCCATCAAACAATGGTGCTCTATTAGATGAGAATGCATATCCTTCTTGACCGGCCATACGAGCTCTTTAGATCTTCCTTCTAGCAGTTAGAATATCTCCGAAAGAACCCTCTCTAATACCAATTGGTGAGCACACAGTTATACTGAGAGGGGGGATGAATCAGTATAACAACAATCTTTTACTTTTCAAAACTTAATTAACCATAGCAATAGCACACATGCAAGATCTAGCAATTAAGAACACAAGACGAACACACGATTTACATGGAAACCCTTGTGGAAACAAACCACAGCAAAATATTGTTTATACGTAGATCCTCTTGTAGGCATCAACCTACTTCTTTTACGAACATTCTTTTGTAGGCACCAACCCACTAGAGACACTAATCCCCACAACCGAGGACCAACTCAGCAAGAGACACCAATCTATTCTAATGAGAGGCACCAACCTCCCGATCTCCTTGGTCAGGAGGTACCAACCTCCAAATGAACAATATGATAATTTATTTGAAACTTCTACTTAGATCTGCTCTAATTTACCTTCAGAAATCTGCTCACTACCTTGTCAAAAATCTGCCCATAGAATCTCCTAAAAATTCCTCATAAATTCTGCCATAAAGCTCTAATAAATCTACTCATGTCTCTTATAATTCTGCTCATATGTCTTCAAAATTCTGCACTTATATGCTTTTAAAACTGCTCCTTATACGAATGATATTCATTGAATTGCTTGCTTTCAAATGGACTTCACAATCTATTTAAATATCTTCACCAAGGGAGTTGACTTCATAAAACAACATGTCATTGCATAATGGATGCAACTCCTTACTTTATATGCACCCTTTCACGTTCATCTTGGGTGCTCCAAGAGGGATCGGCCCCTATATTTTATTATTATTTTTTGTTTTTTTTTTCAAAATTAAAGTCCCCAAAAATGGGTCGCTCAATAAGGGGGTCGGCCTCTTCACAAAAAATTAATTAGCATTTTTTTATTTATTAATGAGAGCGCCAATGAGTCTAAGGATTGGCCCTTAGAACCAAAATATTTATATTTTATTTTCTTCCAATCTGTCATCAGCAAATACTTTCCTCAACTTGGCCTTCGAATATCAATAACAACAATTTCCATTGGCCTTCGAATACCTTTGACATCAATGACAACAATTTCCATTGGCCTTCGAATACCTTTGACATCAAAGACAACAATTTCAAAACAGATTACTCATGAAGATATTGTTGAATTAAGAAAGTAATAGCAGAATTAGCAAAGGTGGATGCATTTGAGGAAAATTAAGACGTTTTTAAGGAAACAATCCTCATATTGATACCAACTTGCCTTCTAGTTTGAAGCCCAAAAAACTTACACTAGGAGGTGGAAGAGGAGGATGTAGATTGTAGTTTTAGTGCTGTCATACAATTATTAGTTATAATTTTGTTGTAATATAATGTATTGTTTGACTTTGAAACTTCAGATTTTGAGCATTTGTGGGTCATATGACAGATGCAATGTTTGAATTATAACAAATTGATGGTCATAATAAACTTTCGGGTTCTATAAATGCATTAATTTGTGTTGTTTTGTGTAATTATGGTTTTTTTTTGCCAAGTCCTAAGCCTCTCATTTCAAAAATATTCTAAAGGTTTATTTAGCCTTTCAATAACACATTCACTGATTTTTATATCTACGAATTTCATTGTTCCCTTCAATTACTTTGACTAGGTTGTGAGACTAGTTTTCTACTTCAACTTCCACACAAAAAGGAATGAAATGATTGTATCTTGTTAAGGTCTTCTACTTAAAAAATTAAGGCATCCTATGTAGATCTTGGTATTGTTTTCTTCTAGCCTCATCTCTTTCAATGTTTCTTTCAATCATATTCAATTGTTTGTACATATTTTATACCATATGATGCAATGCCTTAGATCTACATTTAAAATTGTGGAGTTCAATGGTATGAGTGTGTTTACTTGCAAATTTGTTTTTCTTTCAATCCTCAGTCTTCTCAAAATCAAGGTGGTCAAATTGGAATCCTACCAAAAAATGTTGATTTCAAAGATGTAATTTTCAACTACTATGACTTATAAAATCCCATTGTGCAAGTGAAACCAATATTTAATAGGTAAATCTCTAAGTTGTTGAGTTCCCCCTAGCATACCCATATTGGTCTAGTTTGAGGTCGAGATTGCTTTGGGTTCACTTGGGGTGCCCAAGGCATACCCTAGCTAAACCTAAGCAAACCCACAAGCCACATGGCCAAAGAGCAAAAAACAAAACACCTTTTACACATTTTTTAAAAATCAAAAACTATCATAAATACCTAATTTCAGCCTAAAGTGAGAGCACTTAACTTTTTTTTGCCTCAATTCACAAACACAAGTGAGTAAAACAACATTTTTGCCTCCAAGTTGTCATTATTGTTTTTTCAAGGTTACTACATTTTTATTTGAAGGTGAAGGCTACAAGAGAAAAAATCCTACACTAACAAAAGAGAAGAGTTGCATGAGAAAGATTTGACTATCAAAGGTGAGTGAATCTTATAATTTTTTCATGTTTTAAAGAGTTTTTTCAAGGTTTTTTAGTTTTTTTCTAGTTTTTATTATTATAAGTTTCAAACCTTTTTTAAACCATCTATACATAATATAGGGGTTATAATTCCAAAAGAAAAAAACTCTAGGGCTATAAATTATTTTTGGTATTTTTTTTTTTTTTTGTGTTAATGCAAAATAGTTGGTGGTTATAGTTCAACTGCCCCACATGTAGAGAGCTCATTTAAATTTGATACAACATAACCTTTTGGCAACATGCAACCATGATTGAACAATTTCTGGTGCTAGGGGTTATCATTGGTGTTGTATCCAATGTGGGATGAGTATAAGAGCTCGTATAGTCGAGTAAAAGCTCCCCTATGCACTATTACCAGCCTAGGAATAAGATTTTGCCCAAGGCTGAATAAAGGAAGGGTTTCCAAAGCAACAAATAGTTGCATATATTACAGAATAGGAGGATGTTGCCATGGTAAGTAATAGATCAAAGGAAAGAGCGCATCCTCTTTCCAAGGATTACAAAAACCTCTTAGTGGCTTATCGCCCCCTTCTATAATGTAAAAAAGGCCCATTGGAAAAGGTCTCCAAGAATGAGGCAAGGGAGGTTGCAGATGAGAGCAAACCGTCATGATCAATCATGTGTTTGCAAAGTTGTTTTGGTAGCATGGTTGAACACAAAATCAGCAAATGGGCAGAAGAAAAAGATAAGAGAGAAAAAGGATGAGCAGCTTTTAGACCAAAACACTCAACAATGGATCATGGCATTTCTCTCCCTAGATCCTTGAAGACCAATCTAGTTGGATTTCTCTCCCTAGATCCTTGTAGAAACTACAACTCAACAAACTACCATAACTAGTTAGAATGTCTACTACCAAGATAGTACAAAATCAACAATATCATAACATTAAGCATCTTTCAGTTGTCCAACCAATGGCACTAACTTTGATTTAAGAAGATAACACTTCCCAAATGTTTTAATACAAGATAAGACTGAAGAATTCATCACTTAGAGTGGCATAACATTATTTGAAGGTCCAAAATCAACAATATCATTACTAAAATTGATAGCCACCAATGTAGAGAGATATGTTGAATGGTTTTGGTTTTCCTCCTCTTGGTACAAAATATTCCAATAAATTCAATTATATGTAATCAACAATGTCAAAATTGGCCAAAGGCAGATCTAAAAGGCCTAGAATGGATTGATGATCTCTTGATGAACCATCTTTAAAGAAGGTGCAAATTATTCTACTACTTTCTCTTTACCCATCATCTTCTCTCTTTCTTCCTTTTCTACTTTCTAGTGTTGCACATGAGTGAAAACAACAAGCAAGTGATTATTGAGATCATTCACTACTTCGTACATGGCTTCCTATTCTATGAATACCACTCCATAGTCGTCATCCAGCTTCTCTATTTGACATTGATCAATACTTGAGTTTGTTGTTTCAAGGCCTACAAATCCCATATAATTAAGTCATTCAACCTCTAGACGTGTAGTATCGCTATAGGAACCTATATTATGAAAAATTCAATAATGATTCACAAATGGAGTTACGTCAATAGCTGGTCTAGAAGAGGGAGCTGCCAAATGTGGCTTATTATTGTTGTTAAACAGCTAAAGAATTATTCCTTAGAGGAGGAGGTAGTTGATACTATTATTTAGCCTGACCTTGCAGCATCTACCTCTTCATGATGGTCACATCATTGACCACCTTCTACAATAATGGGTTAGCTAAACTTTTCACAAGTGGTATAATGGAATCATTTTGAATCTTTCCAATAGTGATCATATGATCTTATAGTTCAATGGCATGTTGTTGATCATCTTCTAATTCTATTTCATGAGTTGTCTTAGGAAAGAAGAAATCCCTAAAGGTAAAGCATTTCTAAAACTCCTTAGAGAATTTCAAGAAAGGGATTTATAGTAACCAATATTCTCATCACAAAACGGTTAAATCTTGCAATAAACTTCCACAAAGGTTCATTGTCATCCTTCTTGGCATTTGAAAGTCGAGCAAATAGAATGTGGCTATCTTCAACCATTTTGAAGTATGCAAGAAATAAATCACTCAATCTCCCAGTTGGTGATAGAATGAGCTTCAAGATGATGAAGCCAATTAACTGCATTTCCCACAAAACTCTACACAAATAGGCAAACTGTGAAATCTTCATGTGCCACACTAAAAATGTGCAAGCCATTGTAAAAGCTTAAATCTACACATTAGGGGGCTGATTGCCATTGTCATGGAACTTTAGGAAACCTTTCCTTGATCTAGAAGGAAGATCATGATTTCTAGTAAGAACCAATGGACCAATAGTGTTTCCCCAAGGCACAAAGGGAACACATAGATTGTTGCAATTCCCACTATTTCCACTATTGTTTCCATCATTTCCATCATATCTCATTGTTTAAAGTGGCTCTTTTCCCAATGCCGAGAAAATGTAAACAAGTTTTGAAGATCTTGCTAAGAAAGAAGAAACCTCATTGCTAGGATTTGGAAAAGTGTTTAAGAAATAGAACTTATGAGATCTGCTTTCTTAATCTCGTGTAAAGTTTATAAGGCAGATTTCTGCACTACCAAGCAGAAGGTAAGACTAGTCCTCTTGCTGCAAGATCAGTTTTTCTTTCCTCTTCACCAAAAATAGTAGCAACTACTCTCCAATGCATAGTTGCAAAACTCGCGAGTACTCACAAGCCAAATGTGCAAGAGAAATACTCGCCCAAAAACTTGCTAGCATGTTTTTGGAAAACCTAGGTGATTTTTCAGCAAAAAACTCGCCAGTGATCAGAAAAAAGCGCGAGTTTTTGTCAATAACTTGTCAAAATTTATATATTTTTTTTCTTGCTTGCCCCTTGACCCTATTGGGGGCATTTCCCCCAAACCCCCACAACGGGTGCTGCCCTTTGACCCCACTTGCCCCAAACCCCAAAGACTCCCTTGACCCCGTTGGAGGCAGTGCCCCCAAATCCCCACAAGGGTCATTGTTGCTTGATGTGATGTCCCCGCTCTAGTCAATTCTCAGGAGCAGTGGAGTTAGCCTATCTCTTGGACCCTTGTAGGCTGACAGGATCTGGTTAGAGGGTCAATGGCCATTTGGTGGGTTTGTCATTCTCACCCCTTCAGCTTCAGTATGGGATTCAGTATGAGCATGTGGAGTTCAGTGTTCGCCAGCTTCTGATGGCACGGAAAGATACTGAATTTGGAGGAAGTTGTGAAATATTTTGTGGTTAAGTTTGTAAGTGGTCAAATATTCTTAGCGTAGTCGGCCGTAGTCGACCAAGTTATTATAATGCAATAAAACTATAGTCTTAGTGGGAATAATTGTTGGCATGTACAGTCGAGTAATTAAGCCCCAATTAGTTGTAGCGGGTTGTTATGGAACGTCACGACGGTTGGTTGCTCAACCAACCGCCGAACGTTATATGTACTTAGTTTTGTAGTCGGGAGAGGACACTACTATTGTCATTATGATTATGAGTCCATGATTGATAGTACGGAGATACTTTGTGATTGTACATGGTGATATTTACTGGAAATGAATACAAGCATCTCATGATTCAAGCATATTATATTGTTCTATTCTATGTATTGTATATAGTTCAGTTTACTTCTTGTGTACGTAGTACGTTGATATAAACACTCCGCGAGGTAAACGAAGTTAAATATTAATATTTAACTTAAATGGGGTATTATTATAAAGTCAAATTGACTTTATAAAATTAAAACCACTTAAATATATATAAAGTAATAAAGTATTACTTTATAAAAAATGATAAAGTGATTTTAAATCACTTAAAAGACATAAAGTGCGCCCAAACTATGGAAAGGAATTTAAATACATTTAAATGTATTTTAAAAGAGAAAGAATCATACTTTTTGGGGATTCGTGCCTTTTTGATGGCTATAAGGCATTTCTTTGCAAATCAACCTAATATTTGTTTATCATTTGACTTTGCAAAATTCTTTCTCTGTGATTTGTCTGAGGACAAGGGTTGCAAGAAAACTCCATTGCAGAATGGAAAAATCTTCGCTGGATCTATGATTGTGAGGCTGTGAAATACCAGTTGAATGATTGCCATTGATGAGAGCTTCAATCAGAAGTTCTTCTGGGCCAAATCAGTATATTTGTGTTTAGCTATTCAGTATTTAGCTTGCAGGAGAGGGTTTCCTTTGGACAGCGCCTACCTTCTGCCATTACCAGCTTCAAAGTGTTCATTTGCCAAAGGCCGTACCATTTCAGCATTGTTTGGCGTGCTTCCCCAAAAAAGGCGTCCTTCCTGTTGAAGAAAAACGCCTTTCCTTTTGCTGGTTTATTTATTGCATATTGGGCATCCCATCCTCTCAGTCATTCTTCTCCAGTTATTCTACAGGAGAACTCAGTTCTGTAGCCCTGGTGTGCATGCATGCTGTTTCTAGCCATTGTTGCCTGACAAACTTCACAATTTCTTATTAAAATAATCTGGAGCATTTCGGGTACGTTTGTTGTTTGTAAATTCATTGTATGTATTGCCAATGATAATTTACAGTACCAATTAAGCAGTTATTTCATGCATTTTACTTCAATCAGCATTTATATGTGGTATGCCCCTTCTACTTCTATTTAGAAATTCTCTAAAAAACTTAAAAACACAAAAAGATAAGCAAATTTACACAAGGGTTTGAGAGAGAGCCAGTTGGGCTCATCACACTTGACCCCACTAAGGCCATTGCCCCCAAACCCCCATGAGGGGCACTGCCCCTCAACCCCATTGGTATCTCCATTCCCAAATCCCCATTAGTTATTAGGATCTCTTGTCAAAAGAGAAAATTGATTACAATGAAGGGGTAATGAGGACTTGAAAATTTGAAATATAACTCTTGAGTGTGCTAACTTAGACATTATTATTGCACAACTTGCCAAAAATCCCTTTAGATGAGGCAACTTCTACATATGACATGGCTAGTGGAAGTGGCATTGTAATTCATTTAGAGATTGAACTCAGTTTTTGGTCTATGATATGTATTAAACTCTAATTTTGATTTATATAGGATGGAAATCAACAATATGCTCTACAAAATTAGTAATATGTGTGTTTTTGAAGAATATCTTTTTTTAAATTATGTTTGATAAAATTGTCGAGTTATTGCCGAGTTTTTTCCCAAGCTTTTGCCGAGTGCCGAGTTTTTAAAAAATTTGGGCTTGCCGATCTATTGCTGAGTCCAAGTTTTTCAACTATGCTCCAATGTTCAAAATACTTCTTTTGATCGAAAGCAAAGTGCCTTAGACCATCCAAAATACTTTTTTGATCCCAGCCAATCCATTTCAAGTTAGACTACAAAACAAGAGCATTAGAAGCATGAATGGTCATTCACCTTGAAATATAAACTTGTTGAATTTTGTCTTGTGCCCCATGGCAGGCACGAAAAACTATTAGCTTTTTAATTTGCACTTTTTGATGCAACATATATAAAACAGTGTGCACTATGTGAAAAGTTGACTTCAAAATGTGAAGGGAAGCTCCCTTTTTTGAAGAGTGAAAGAAATGATAAGTTTCCTTATGCTTTCAATTTATAAAACCTAGAACCTACATGAATGCAATATAATCAAACTCAAACTAAAAACCTAATCATTTTGTTCTCAAGCTAGGGAACATGGAAATTCAACATTCAATGCACTATACAAGAAATTTTATATTTTATAACTATCTACTGTAAAAAAAAATATAACACAACTAGAAAGCACTAGTAATTTTTAGTTAAATGCAAAGATTGAATATCACAAAGTAAAACTCAATTGGATTAAAATAAACTTAATCACAAAGGATATGAATTAAGTACGAAGAATTGCAGACAAAGCTACAATAACTCTTCTTAGTAAAATTTTCTATTCAAAGCCTGAATTAATTATTAGAATTTTACTCAATTCACAAGACAATTAACATAAAAAACAATTAGTTTATGAACAGCAATACCAACAACATATAGACATGAACATTATTATTAGAAAGTCTAAGTGCAAATGGCACTTATTTATCAGGATAACAAAACTTTGCATGAGAAATAAAATAAAAGCTAACTACAATTCCTAGGCTAAGAATAGCCTGATTGAATGTAAGCTTTATTACAAAATATAATCCACTAACACTAAATCTTGGCTTAGGCTAAGAAGAGCTTGATTCAAATGCAATCTTCATTATAAAAACAATCCACTAATACTTACTAAACCTGAACTCCAGCAATCTTCATTTGTAACTGCTCAAAAAGATTAATACAAACTAACACGAGAACTCTCATCTCTAGAAATAAGAGATCCAAAAATAGACTTTCTCAAAAAGCACATCTGGCCAAAATTAGAGACAGCTAAGCCTAAAAATAACTACTTAACAATCCTACCAGAATTCCCTGGTATTGAAGCAGCTTTCTAGATGTTTTAAAGAAACTAATCAGCTTCAGATTCACCCGGTACCACCACTGGATCAATCAAAACAACCTAAGAGTGAAATATGAATTCAGCTTATAAAATACACGTCTCCAACCCAGATGACTTACATTCTTTGATGGACAAAATTTGAACACCCCCACCACTGTTATACTACTATGGCAAGATTTATTTGATGATATATTCTTTAGCAAATTAGCCAGGCGCCTTGTACTAAAACCTCTTGAAACCTCATCTTCATCTCACAGTTTTACTGCTCTTAAAAAGCTGATTAGTCTCACTTGAACTTTTTGATGAATAGAAGAAAAGAGAGGTTTAGAAAACAAAATTTGCTGCTATTACAAGTGCAGTGACAGGGTTATACTTATAACCTAAGTTCCCGGTTCTGGTACTGGTTCTGGTTCCGGTTTGGGGGTTCGGTTCGCAGGTTCGGCTAAATTTTTTTTCGGGGTTTGGGTTTGTTCGTACAAAACATGTAAAAATCATAAATATATATATATATATCTTTGAAACTCATGCAATCACCCATTAAAATAGTAATCAAATTGCACAAAAAACAGAGACTTCTTTAGCATCCTATTTCACACAAATGCTCTTTATTTCAAATTACTGGATTATATGTAACCTGATAATACTCACTGTAGAGATGGTTCTCACCTGAATTAATCCTATCACTGTGACTGTATGCATCCATGTGTGACTACGATATAAAAGTGTTTCTTTTGACTTATGTAGACTCTGTGACTGAGTGACTGAAGTGTCTTAATGGCTCATTAAATGGTGATCATTGAGGATGGAGGCTAGCACTCTCCTCTTGTGACTGTTGAAGGAATCATGAGTGTGTCTTGACTGTTGAGATGAATGTCACTCAAGTATAAATGAAAAGAACCGAATTGTAGTCGAAACCTAATTGACATAAATGCTCTTTATTTTGATGAATGTCATTAATAAATGTTAAAACCCTTAAATTAAAAACTGTTCTGTACAAACCCACAGAGGAACCGAACCAGAACCCAGATTCGGTGTGAACCAAACCCGGATCCAGCCCTGCAGGCAGCGAACCCAGTTACATAGCTTATAACTGCTGTATAGGCTCAAACACTTCTTTTATGACAAAATGAAAGGTTACAAATAGACGTTTGAGAATTTAAACTTTTAAGAAAAACATAGAAATTTCTAGAAATAAACATTAGCATGCCAGTGCTCATGCAACAAAAACTATTAAAAAAAATTAAAAATGAATATTCAGAAAGGCCAGCATTTACATGAAATTAAAGCTATAATAGACCAGATAGTCAACAGTCATCAAAGTAAATAACTTTATCTGAAAATGAGTTTTCAAAGAAGAAAATAATATCCGCATTTTTCACTGTTCAGCAGACCAGTTTCCCAAGTGCACCATCTCTCCAAACAGAAATAGTTACTGACAATTATGTTCAGCACCGATACCATGTTACTGTAATACTCCATACTTGAGCTTTCCCATTAATATATGATTTATGAACCAAGCTCTGCAATATTCATGTAAAAAATACTATTAGGTGAAGCAAATAATAAATACCTTCTGCAAAGGGACAATCCAACCAGATTCAATTGACCATGACAATGTCGGACGCAGATCTTTGCAATCAGCTTCATAAGAGCCCCCTTCACCATTAGGAGGTTCTAGCAAATCAACCTAAAATACATCATCCAAATACACTTTCTATCAGTGTCATTCTTCAGATATTTCCAATCTATTTCCCTTATGAACACTCAGACACATACATATAGTGCAAATTCCATTTTGTGGTATGAACAACAGATCAAGTTAAAATGTAATCATACGTTGATGCACCATATATCCAAACCATCCAATAGAGACAAAGTATACAAGAAGAATTTTATTAATAATCTTTAGAAGAAAAAAATAATAATGAATTTTACATAGAAGCTAGAGAGCATTCATAATAAGATATGAACAAATGTTCATTGCAATATTTTATAACATAAAAATAAATTGAAGCAGAAGCGCTCAATAAATTGGCATACCAATAAAGAAGAACATATAAAATAACAGCAGACAATTTGCAACCCATGGTCATGATAGTAACCATGAAGATGTCAAACTATGTTGCCCGTTACATCATTTTCTCTCTGGGATGCCTATCACACACCATTGAAATGTTAAATGTTATATATGTTCTATTCGGGACTCCCACAGACTGCAATTCATTCATATCTGAATATAAATTTCACATAGTTCAGTAAATTGAACATTTTTGAATTGCATTATAACATATTTCTGTTCAACTGACTTATGTAATAGAATTTGCTTGGCTCTCTAAAGGCTTATTTGAAACAGAATCACAAACAGAATAAAACCTTATAACCATGCAACAATTATTTTTCTTAAATGCATTTGACAAGCAAAAATGGCAAAGATAAGAAAGTATATAGCTTCCAGAGTCACAAAAAGTATGTAGTTGGCTGTAAGTAATTAATCATGTTAGTCGGCCAAATAGTAAATAAACAAATAAATAATACTTTGTGCACAGCAGAAGCAATTAGTATATGTTGTAATCGGGAATTAATCCCCGACGGTTGGGTAGTTGTACTAAGTCATTGCCGACAATTGATGTCCTCGACCGACATCGACCAACTATATATTTGATGATTAACTTGTAGTCGGGGACAAGACATTCTGATATATGATGTACTTATTGTTTATTTGAAGAATGAATACAACAACTATGTCCTGTGCACTGTCTGTGTAATTGATATGTTTTATTCTTGTTGTTATACATTCTCATGTACTCAGGTTAATCGGTCAAGTTACTTAGCAAGTAAACATTTGGTGTCGTTGCCGATACGAACTCTGGCAATACACCAAACATAGATGGACATCATGGCATTGTAATGGGTCAGCCAACTAAAGAGCCGGTGTAAGCAAACGAGGAAAGTGAAGACGCGTTCATGGAAGATCTAGTGAATTTGTGGGATATCTCAGTAAAGGAGCACGTACGGAGGGAAACTCTCAGGCAAGAGGTCCCTCAGGCAGTTATCTAGGACAATCTGAATGTCAACCCAGAGGTCAACCACCTTCTCAACAGACTACTGAGATTGCTTGCATGACACTTTATCATACTCCACCATCTTCGGGCTGACAAAAACCAAGAACAAAGACGACAATAGATCCTGCAACGGTACGAAGAACGAACCAGAAGAGAAGAAGAGAATGCCACTGATCAATGATGCAAGACAAACAATTAATGCCATTAACCTTAAATAAAAACGGAAAACTAAAACAAAGTGGTCATGACTCAGTTGATCAAAAAATGAGAAGATAATTAAGAATAAAAGAACTAAATATTATTAAAAAATTGTAATTAAAAAAAAAACAAAATAAAAACCAAGAGCTGGTTCCAGCCTCTGGAGTCTCTCCTCTCATTTGAGTGTTTGTTTCCAAGTCTGCATCCTAAATTTTCATCCCACCAAAACATCAGATCCTCAACAGAGTAAACACTAAAGAACTTTTCTGGTTCACAGTTTGCAGCCTGCCACCAAACAGGGTACAGACATTAAACTGCACAGACTTAACAACAATTCTCTAAATCTGAAAAAGTTCAAGATCCCTTACAAATCCATGAACTTAGTATGTCTATTAAAGGAATTTCCTTCAGAAATCACGGAGGTGGAAAGCCTGATGATCAGTGACAGTCCAATATGATTCAGCATTTCCGGTTGGCATGGAATATATTAGCAAACACCACTAAGCCTGCGATATGTTATTGCAGGTCACTAGGGTTCATTTTAGTATTAAAAATCAAAACCCTAAATCAAATTGTAAAGATATTTTTATATTAAAAAACCCAAAAAAATTGCAAGCCCTTCTCCGTACAAATTTAAGAGAGAACTGAACTGAATTAAAGTTTCTTTTTTTTGTTAAGTTTGCCAGATTTCGAATGTTTGAGATAAAATCGGGCAAACTAAGCTATTCACTAATAAAAATGTCATAATTCTATTAATTTTCTCTAAAATCATGTATCTTCCTATACAGACCACAATAATCATAATTACTTGTCACAATGCCAGCCTTATTTTTGTAACAGAAAATAATAGTAGTCAACAAAATACAGTTATAAGAAGAAAATGCAGCTGCATCTTCAGAAATAATATGAAGTAACCTATTCTTGTTACCTGAATTTTACTGTTGTCAAGAACTGCAGCTATTTTGCCAGACCAAAAGCAACTATCATACCACAAGTCTACCAGATTTCCAACTTGCCAATCATTGTTGATAATGGCTGCTATTTCAGAATTATTTTGACAGTCTGTTATTTCACATTCATGACAAAAATGAGGAAAACCTGGCCTCACCATTAGCTCCAATTTCTTCCTATTTGCTGGATCTTTCTGGTAGACTTTTGTCCACCTAACTTCTGCAAATAACAACAAAATTACAACTTACAACAAAACAGATCATAGATATCATATGCTAGCAAAATATGAATACCTTACCAGAAAAAACTGCAAATATTATAACTAGAAAGCAATGTTTGTTATCACAAAACTGCAAATAAGAAATTAACAGTAGGTTGTGAATGCATGATAACAGGATAAAATATAGAGGACATAAAATAAGAACTGAAAACAAAAACATATAAATAGTGTTCATCACATTATAATGGAACATTTAAAAATTGAACAATAAGTCTTTATTAATAGATCTGAACATGCCCCACATTATCTCCAAGTGCAGACCTGACTCACATATGATCTGCAAAAATCACAAGGGTAAAACTTCTGAACAACTCATACATATAGTACAAGGTAAGGGTAGGTGAGATGGTTGGCCATATGTACGATGCCAACCACTCTCGTAAATTGAACATTAATAAATCATACACAGGTAAATCATACAGTAGGAAGTTATGAAATTCCTTATCAACTTACTTGTCTTATTATGGTATATAGCTCTTCAAGAATTGCCTATCATTCTTATTAACTCAGATCACTGGAAGTGTGAAGAGTGGATGGTGAAGCTAAGCAAGATGGCAGAGTAATGGCAGAAATTCATGGAAATGCAATAGAAATCATCAGTACTGCAGGCCTAAGTGTCATCAATGGAATTCAACGTCAAACTTGAGATAAGGAACAAGGCATCCACTACATCTAGGATGGCAAGAATTGAGTATAGTAGAAGAAGAACATAAATAAGGATAGAGCAAGTTCAAAGAATAGGCACAGTTGTCCAAGGGGAGGAAGTCAAAGGTGGAAAAGAGAAAATTAAGGAAAACCATCACAAGAAATATTGGGAAAGTCTATGTTGTGAAGAACATCTTGATGAAGATGATCAACTCAACAATGGGAGCAATTGTCAAAGGTGAGTTGTTTCATAACGAGGGTAAGGGGAGATTCAATGGTGTAAAACAGAGTATAAGGAAGAAAGGGAACCAAGCATCAAATATATGTTGGAGGCTGACATTTTTGCCAGGGTGTATGCAGATCGAGTTTCGTGATCAGCAATGCTTTCCACAAACCAGGAAGAATATGAGCAATCTAATACTACCAGAGGAGACAGGATTGGCATGCCAAGAGACGAAGAGAGGCTAGTCATTGCCTTCTGAATTGGAGAAGAGAAATACCACCAAGACCATCACCACCACCATCACAGTTGAGTAACATTGTCATCCCTCAAACAATGGGTATGGACAAAGTTCATAAGGGAAAGTAAGCAAAGCCGTGTCCATAACTGGGATATGTATATTGTAATTAGAATTTCAGACAAAGAATTGATAGGATGAAAAAGTTATTTATGTAGTTGATTCATGGAGACCTTGATAGGAGTTGCAAATGATTGTTGTGTGGAGAAAAACAAAAGGTTGGTCGATTGCAAGAAACTCTTAAAAATCTTTCGACGAATTCAAGATGCTTTGGGATGGTAATGAGATGTTGTGGAGATCTATAATAAAAATCAGGGAAAGAATGACCCTATCCATATGTATAGTATGAGATTAAAAGAAACAATGCCCATGTTAAAGAACCCTCTTGTGGATGGATTAAAGACAAGCCGGTCATCCAATACTCTTTTGGATAATGATCTAGAAATGAAATAATACACACATAATAACCAATGTTACCCCAAGTTTCCGGGACGGGGACGGGGACGGGGACGACAGGGGACGGCGGGACAAGTCCCCAAGTCTCCGATTTTTGAGGCCAAATTTGGGGACGGTGGGGGACGGCTATATAAAAATATAGGGAAAATTTTAAAAATATAGGAAAATTTTAAATATTCATATGATAACATGGATAAGGCATGCATAATATACATTATAGAACCTTAACATATAACATTTGTGTTCAACATTATGCTAGTACTCAATACACATTCAAAATTAACATACACAAATCATGAAACAAACTCCAAGTTATAATTTATAAACTTATATCAAAATGCCCAACATCTTTTATAGCTTGAAATACTGAATTGAAACCCCCCCCCAAGAAAGGGCGTGAGACTCAGAGCAGGGAATCGCTCCATTTTGGCAAGGATGTGGGATTTTATTTTATGTGCAGCAGATTTTACGAGGGGCGTATGATGTTGCAAGAGTGGTCTGGACGCATAAGGGTTCCTTCCAAGTGTTTTCATCACATCTGGAACCTATCTTCAGCAGTTCGTGGCACATATACATCACAGCAGGAAATCTGTGTAGATTCTGGGCAAAAATACCAACCTTTACTCACCTAGGCGGCTTATATCCAGGTCTGAGTTGTTTGTAAACTTCTTGCTATTTGCTGTTACACAGTATAGACCTGTAAATAAAGGTCTGTTTCTTCATATATAAGTCTGAGTTTGAAAGAGAAGTTATTATGTTATTGTGGAGCCATTAAAATGCATATCTTTATGTAATCGGCTCACACAAAGGCTATGGTGATACTGTTTAGGGCTGTAAGTGCCTTTGAGTGTTCTAACACCTATCCCATGCTCATAAAGTCACTGTAACAGTCATATCAATAATATCTCCCTGCTGCTACAATTCACTGTGTATTATTATCTGCATACTACCTGTAACTGTGCACAGAAAAGTGGTGTTAAATCTGAGTAGGCAGGGGCGTTTCTTTATTATTTTGAGTTTTTTTTTTTAAATTTTAAAAGCACTTTAGCAGTGGGGGACGGCTGACCGGTCCCGGGGACAGCTAGGCCGTCCCCCATCCGGTCAACGGCATCCCCCCATTTCGGGGACGGTTCCCTATTTTTTGGCAAAAAAGGGGACGGTCCCCTGCCATCCCCCAGCCGTCCCCCTGTACCCAGGACATCCCGGGGACAGGGATGGGGCATTTTAGGGGGCGGACGCATCCCCGGGTTTCCCTAATAATAACCAAACTTAATTTTTATGTAAGTACTTAGACCAAAATTAAATGTAAAGATACATTATGCCATTGATGGCGTCTAATGATGTGTATGACAAGGCAATGTACATAGAGTCGACAAAAAAGGTAAAAGTATGAACCAAGAAGGCAAGCAGTTTTGAGGAAGATGACGACTACTCCAAATTCCACACCGCCTTGAGGACATGACATTTAAGGAATTAAGGACTACAACAAACAAATGATGTCCAAAGCAACAAACATGAATATGCCAAAAGAAGAGGACCATTTTCTAAACTCTTTCTGGCATTGATGATAAATTGTAAATATTATATTGGTGCACATATACATACAAAGGAAAACCTTGACTAATGTTATTTTTTATCTTTTTATAGAAGCTCACGAACGAACACCTAATCAGAATCGATTTGAACGAAGTTGGACAAACTAATTTGTAGCCATTAGCATTCAAATTACTAATAGCACATCAATTCAAGATAGAAACATTTGCCAATCAATGTATAAAAGTGAGATTATCTACAATCATTCGAGACTTTATGATAATCTTGCAGCTGAAGTTGGCTTATGGTGATCTCTTTGTAAGACTGTGCATGAAGGTGGCACAAGCTAACTTAAGTATGAAGAATGTCATCCTATCCTTGGAGCAAAAGTACGTAGAATAAACATAATTTAAAGAAACCTAGGTTATAATTCAAGAAATTGTCTTGTCTAACTCAAACAATGATAATCACTCTAAAGATGGGATTATCAATACCATAGCTGATGTGTTGATCTGATTGTGCCATTTGATGATGATGAAGAGCACTTGAAAAGCAAATTGCTCCATTAGCAAATGTAGATTAATATTTTTCCAACAATCCTATTGGTGTCAAATTATAACCTCAAGAGGAAGAAGCCCTACCAAGATTTTTGGTACCATCAACAAAATAACTTTGTGCCTTCGTAGCTGGTGGAGTTCAAGAACTACTTGAAAACTAGGGTATGGACTTAATACGTCTAATCAAAAAGCCTAGTTTGCCATAGTGATGTAAGTACATAGTCATGTGATATAACAAGTTCCTTACAATGCAAGTAGGAACAAGGGCATCTTCAAATAACTTGGCCACAAGCACAAAAAGTTATAGTTCATGATAGCCCTCCACTCGACAAGTAAGCCAAGGACCAATTCATCAATAAAACCATACAAGATCTTTTACAAGAGAATTACCGTGAGCAGGTGATTGCACAATAGAAATCAACAAAGTGTCAGTGTAGCTAATACAATACTCATGCAGCATTGAAGAGTGGTCTCAAGAAAAGGACTTATAACTGCCCTATGTGCTTATAAGATGAGCTATGAGGTTACAACTAATCATACTTAAGACTTCCAATTGTCCTATGTATAGATCAGCGGTTGTTGTTCCCATGGAGTCTTTGGTACAGAGTATCAAAATAATCGCCAGTATTTCACAACAAGACTACAGAAGTTAATTAGGTTGGATGAAAGATAGTTGAATGCACAATGGATAACTTGAGCTTACCTATATGAGAAGCAATCACTTGCATGATGAAAAGTCACAACAAATGATTTCATGACATGGAATTTGGTATTTAAGTTGGACATGCAATGGGAGATAAATCTTGGAAAGTTCAAAATGTTATGGTTTGAAACTTCTTAAATACATGCAGTTTCGTGCAACTAATCCTAGTTGCAATTCGAGACAAAGATGACTTAAAAAGTTAAAACGGACACATCTGCTTGAGACAGTCACTTTGTCAAGGTCATTCCTTTTACTAATGCACGAATCGGCCACAACATAACATTAATAAATCAGTTGTCTACATTATCCCCCGTTTTAAAAAAGTCAGTTTGATTCGTACACAGTACCCCATGATCAGCACTAATGAATATTGGCTCTACTTTACTCTTCTCATACTACATTCCTCCCTTGCACACAAATTTGATAGCACCATGATATTTTGCACATAGTTGAGAATTTGGTAGAATGGCTTTGCACATATCTGCACAAGCAGTGTTTCTAAGAAGCTCTGCACACACAAAGACAACACAAGACAACTATATGCACACTATTCAATCACACCAAACCAATGTGCATTCTTCAATTACACCATACTATTCCCATAATGTTCCTTCCAGTAATTACACCATGATTCTCTGGACCTTTGCTTCCAATAATGTTCCTTCCAAATACTCATTCCAGTACTAAAACTTACTCTTAGGCAGCAAGTTGATTTGGGAGGCCTTACCTTTGATCTCTTTTTGTAGACCAGCGATCCCGTTCATGCATTCATTTGCTTGTATATAAATGTTTCCAATTCATCCCTGTTCCACATCTTCATTTTTGTGCAAGGGATAATTCAGTCTTCCATGAAATTATATATCTTGTGTCCTTTGATTTTTTATGATTCTTTCCACCATGCTTCTACCTTTTGGGTAAAATCAGGGTCTGTAAGCCAGAGAAATCTGAACTGCAGTGTGTGAGTCTAATTGGATGGGCCAGCAATCTGTATAAGAAATCTAAACTCCTGAAACTGACACTTGCCTTGAGATGTCTTGTAGTAGACACTTTTCTAAGAAACTAATTCTGTTTCATTTATCTGCTGTAGAGTGTCTACCCTTTTTCAGTTGAAATAATTGAAAAGACCTTGCACAAAGTCCAGAAAGCATATTGGTGCTACTTAAGAGGTATCAAAACATCTACCATAGAATGAATTCTAGGGTTTTCATTAAAAGTGAACTATGGTGTTTTCATCTAAGTCATTCCAAGGATTATGTGTCCTCTTTTGCATTCATATTGCTTTGTACTCAATTGTCTTTGTAGTCGGCAAGAAAGAAATAAATGTGTTAATGTGTAATTACTAATTAGTCCCCGACCATTGGCTGCTTGTTACTTGGTAGTTGCCGACGGTTGGCATTCTCAACCAACATCGGCTTGCTATATATTGTATGTTTGCACTTGTAGTTGGGGACCACATACATTTTGTATTTTGTAATTATTGCCATCCAATGAATGAAGGAATACACGACATATATTTTGTGCATTATTCTGAGTAATTGATATGTTTTATTATTGTCGTTAGGTATTTTCGTTTACTCTATGTTAATCATTCAATTAGCATTGTCGAGTAAACATTTGGCACCATTGCCAATACGAATCCTAGCAATACATAACTCATAGACGAGAATCATGGTGATGTAATGGGACAGCCAACCGAAGACCTTGTGCAAGCAAACGACAAAAGGGAAGATGCGTTGACAGAAGACTTGGTAAATCTATGGGACATTTCGCTAAAGGAACACGTACGGAAGGAAGCTCTCAAGAGAGATGTCCCTTGGGCTGCCATTAGGGACAATCTAATTGTCAACCCAGAGGTTGATCATCTTCTCAATAGACTGTCAAGACTAATTGCACATCACTACATCATCCTACAAGATCTTCAGGCTAAGAGACCTCGAGAACGACGGCAATAAATACTATAACGGTACGAAGAAAAAACATAAGTGAAGAAGAAGAGTGTGATACTGACCGACAACATATGTCGAAGAATTAATGCCATATGAGAAGTTAACATGTTTCCCCTTTCCGTAATGTGTTCGCTATGTTGTGTTTCCTCTTTTTCGTGAAAGTTTCGTCGTGTTTTAGGTGATTAGGCGTCTTGTTTAGGTGATTTTAGGGAAGTTCCAACTTATAGGTGATTCTAGGAAGTCTTGTCCTAGGTGATTTAAGGAAAAACGTCTTGTTCTAAGTGATTAGGAAATGTTGTTGACTCTGAAGCCCAATGGATAAGGCACTGGTCTAAGCTTAAAATTCCAGAGATTCCTTGGTTCTCCTATGCCGTAAATATCCGACATGGTCCCCAAACAGAGCCAAATGTTGTACCCCAAATTAAAACTTTCACTACACTTAGGCATTTTGAAGAAATGGTAAAAGTCTTGTCAAAAACTGTCAAAAAATGGGATTTTGCATGTCACACATGTTGGTCAAAAACTCAAAATTTTCAAAATCTGCCGATCTAGGTCTGCTCAGAGCAAGGTTTTCTACAAAACCCAGATCTCAATTTTTCGGCCCTAAATTTTAGGAAAGTTTCTACAAATAGACTTTTTTTGGGTTTCTTCTCAAATGGATGCTGGCAAAAAATTCTAAAAATAGAATTTTTGGCTTTCGGGGTTCAAACCGGTTTTGATCGGTTGAAAATACTTCCTCATCAAGCTGGTCCAATCAGAATTGTCAAAAGATCAGTTTTTCTCTAGTGTGTCTATTCTGCTTTTTCAGAAGCTAAAATAGGAGCTATGAGGTCATCAATGGAGGTTGGTCAACTGCCAGGTGTCAAATTCAAGATCTCAAGCACTGCACAGATCAGATAACGACGAAAGATGTTTGTGAAATGGATAATGAAGGAAGGGATTTCGAAATCCTTGAAAATGGTGAAATTTTGACTAAGTCTAGAGATGTTAGGCGCCCCTGCCCAGTCAAGGGGCCTAGCCAGTCATGCCTCAAAATATTTTTCAATCCCGGCAATCGAAGCTCAAGAGACGAAGAACGAGGAATGAAGGAAAGTTGAAAACTGAGAATAAAAAACTCTTTGGCAAGCTTAGGCACCCCTAGTAGCCAAGAGCGCCCATCTTTTCAAGGTGCCAAATGATGGAGTTAGGGTTCGTACAACCAAGATGATTTGTTCAGAATCCTTCTGGCTCCACAGTGAATCCAACAGCAAGTTCATCAGGTCAAGCTATCAGCCGGAATCTCAGATCGAACTAAGGAGTTTCATCAAGAAGCAAACTGGAAATTGTGAAAACATTAAAAATATTCATCTCTGGGATCTTTGGGTGCCCCTAGTAGCCAGGGGCGCCCAAGGTTTTGGAGGACCTAATACAGAGATTAGGGTTTGCAAATATGATCATTGTCTTCGGAATTTCGCCAACTATCCAATGGATGTCTCAACTCAATCATCAGATTCGTCTGTCACCAACAATTGCAAATCAAACAAAGGACAAAGCATGGAAGATCAAGTTTGAAGGTTGAAAATCATGTAAAAATGGTTAAATTTGGAGATTATGGGTGCCCCAGGTAGCCAAGGGCACCCAAGCTTTTGGGCATTCAGAAGTCAAAATTAGGGTTTGTTGCCTCCAGCGGCTCTCCAAATTTGAACAGGCTTTTCAGTGGATATCTCGGGGAGCTCATTAGATTTGTCAGGTATCAGATATGTCAAGTCAAACAAAAGGTAAAAACACTTGCAAAATGAGAAAAGTCAAAAGAAAGATGAAAAATATTCTAGCTCAGGAGTTGGGCGCCCCGGCTAGCCAAGGGCGCTCAAGCTTTTGATCCCCTAAAACTACTTTTCCAAGCAAGTCACTTCCAGAAGACCCCCCTCAGAATTCTCCGAGCTATCCAACGAATCTAACAGCCAGTTCATCAGGCCAGTCAATCGTCCAGAAACAAGAATTCATCTAAAGATTAGAGAATATTAACAAATTCAAGAACATCAAAATTTGACTTAACTCTGCTAAGGATGGGCGCCCCAGGTAGCCAAGGGCGCCCAAGATTTTGAGGCCTCGGATTCAATTTTTCGAGGTTGCAGTCTCCAGGACAATCTTTCTAGATACAATCAGGCTCCGCAACGAGATCATCAACCAGTTCACAGGAGCACACGGGATTGAGGATCAAACTAAGGTCAAAATCAAGCAACAAAGTTTGAAAATTTCAAAAAAGTGGTTGTCTGCCAAGAAGGGTGCCCAAGGCTCAATACCTTAGAAAATTTACCAGCTTTCATCATGCATCGTCCAAACAGTGTCCACATTCAAAGAACCTGCTCAAGATTGGCTTCAAAGATTTAAAGTTGGAGAATAAAATGTTTTATTTATCCTCAAAAACCTATTTAAGATGTCTTTGGCATTCATTATTCACAGATTTTTGCAGGTGGCATCCAAAGGAAGAGACAAATAATTTTCATTTCAAGATTTGAAGGCCTAAACGTGGTGCTTTTTCAGAGTTATTCATATTTTCCAGATTAGCTAACATAGAGGCTCGCTTTTTCATGCTTCAAATTTCTAGGGCATCAATTTTCAGAAGAAGTGGGTCATCTTTTTCAATTTTCAACAATTTGGGTCAGCTTGGTTTTTGATTCTCTACAACTTTGGAAAATTTTATATTTGTCAAGAACCTGCGTTTTTTCACACATGTCAAAGAAAACTTCAAAATTTCAAAATCTAATCGACTGGGTCTCTCTAAAACGTGATCCTACACAATACCCAACTCTCAAATTTTTCGGGAAAATCCTAAAATTTTAGGGTTTCTGCTTTTTCAATCAGCCATCAATATTTTCCAAATCTGATCATCTGGGTCCTTTTGAAACATGATTCTCAACAAAACCCAAGTCCCAACTTTTTTCCGGAAAACTGCTTTTTCAGGAGAAATCAGCAAGCTATTTTTACCTTTTGCGCAGAACTTGTCCGAGCACCAGAGCACTTCCTCGTACCAAAGCACAAATGAAGAAGGCAATGTACCAAGATCCTCACACGGAAAAGGAATGCCTACAAGAGGCCAAAGCTGAAGTAGAAAAGGTGATGGAAAAAGAACGAAGAACCTCCCATGAAACTACAAGTACCTCATAGTGGTCAGAGTCTAAAAAAAACATCATACGGCAAATGCTACAAACGGCCATACCAATCAAAGTGACAGACGTTCTCCAAAAAATGCCATAACTGGGAGTGGCAATAACAAACATGGTCGATGACGATCAAAGTAGGCAACAAGAAGGCCAAAGAAAAGAAATGATAGTAGAACCACCACCGGAAAGTAAACAAGTCATTGACCCAATGTTGCTAATGATGAACATAGGGAAGTAGCCAATTGTCGTATAGATGGAGATCAGGGGGAAGAGTCTAGCAAACACTATTGTCGATAGAGGATCGAGAGTCAATGTACTACGCAAAGAAACATGGAAGTGCCTCGAGAAGCCGACACTCAAGCCACCAACATTCCAATTAGTGGGCGTTGACCAGCATGGCATCAAGCCATTGGGAACATTGATGGCGCAAAAGGTGACAATTGGGACCCAATTGTTCTATTGAACTTTGTGGTCATTCCATTGGAGAAACAGGCTTACGATGCATTACTCGAGAGAGGATGGTTGATTGCAGCCAAGGCAAACCATAATTGGAAACGAAATACACTCTCCACAGAAAACAACGAAAGGAAGTACGTGATTGTCTTGAAAAATCAAGCAATAAGCAAGAAGATGGCATCGTCCGGCTTCGACTCGGAAGGAGCCGAATCAGTTTTAGATGAAGAAAGAAGACTTATGGAGCCAAATGATGAAGGTGTCCTTGACCTCCAACATTGCTTGGAGCATGAAACGAGCTCACTCTATGGACTTTTTCACTGGCAAATGGAAGACTATGAAGTGTTCCAACAAGATTGTAATATGTTGCAAATTGAGGATATTGAAGGAGAAGAAGAGGACAAAGCTTCAACAAGTTAGGCATTTCCTCCAAAGTACAAAAAATACGAGAGAGTGGCTTGGGTGGACATGACAACTCATACTTTTGAACGAGACAGGGTGATCAAGTACAAAGAACCGAGAATGAAGAAGGTGAACTTAGGAGAAGAGAACAACCCACGAATGATCCTAGTCGGAGACGACTAGAATCCGATGCTAAAGGCGACGGCATTCAAGATCTTCACGGAATACAAGGATTCCTTTGCATGGACGTACAAAGATTTGAAAGGCGTACCTCTAGAACTATGTGTACATATAATTCCCTTGGTGCCGAGAGTACAACCTCTACAAAAGAGGGCATACCGAATGAACAAAAATTATGGAACAAAGGTGCAAGAGGAAATCAAAAAAATGTTGGAAGCAGGAATAATCTTCAAGGTTGAAGTTAGTGATTGGGTCTCTCCAATTGTCATATCACTGAAGAAAGAATCCAAACAAATTCGGATCTATGTGGATTTTCGAAGCTTGAATGCGGTAACTATAAAAGACCCATTCCCAATCCCATTCGCCGACTCCATACTAGAAGACATGGCTTGTAGGATATTGACCCCAAAATTGCTTTACGATAGCAGTGATATATGGATTGCACGATCATAAAATAACAAGTATTGATTTACTAAACACTAATAGTTTGAAAGTAATAGTTCACAACAATAATAGAGTAGATAAGGGGGCATATGAACTGTAATGTCCCCTTCTCGAGCCTGATCTTTTCAGTGACCGTTGGCCTATTCCGGAGACCCGTAGGCTAGTCGGAAGGTAAAATTAGGGTTTCCTATTTTGAAGGATGCTCTTGCTGGAGGTTGGTTGTTTCAATGGTGGATTCTTTCTGGGTTTTCAGAGAGCTTCGCAGTAGTATGTTCTTCTTGGCATTCTGAGCATCTTCAGGAATTTACTATTTTTAGTAAATTCTATTTCGGGCAGTGGGCCTGTTGGTCTCAACACAGTTGACTTTCCTCTTCAGTTGTCTCAATTGGTTTATTCAGTTTTTGGCTTCAAGATGCAGTTTTGGAGAGATAAGTTCATTTCACTTAAATAACATTATATTTTAATGTTATAGTACCCCTTGGCCTAGTCTATTAACTTCATGTTGTTTTGAAAAGTGGTCTTTTGAGGGTGGCGTCTTCATTGAAGATTATTTTATAATTATTAAGGTCAAATTAAGCCTTAAGTGGGACGCCTTTATTTAAGTGAGGAATTTAATTAAAAGAAGTCAACTTGAAGATTTGAAGAAAGGGACGCCATCTCTTGGGATTAGGGTTTTGACTCTGAAAAAAGAAGGTTAGGGTTTCGAGAAGGTCAACAGCAAATTATAAAAGGAAGCCTTGGGTTCTCTTTTCGGCATCTTTTGTCTACATAAATGTTATGCTACCGGATTGGCTTTGGGATTGCTTTGAGGAATGAAAGCCTCCTAGCTTGGCATTGCTTCTCGCTTGAAAGATAGCGACTAGTGGTGAAGTAGTTTAGTGTTGAGTGATTTGTAGTGGATTTCTGCATTGTAATTCATTGTGTGGGTTTGTAGATCAGCTTATTTGCATTTTAGTGAAATTCTGGAGTTGCATTTTCATTACAGCAGATTGTCTTTTTATTCATAAGTCAAAAAATACAAAAAGAAATGTTCTGGGTATTCTCTCATTGTGTTTCCCTGTTGGAGGCGACCCTTCATGAATATTTGCAGATTTTAATATGAAGTTTATGATTTTATAAAGCAAATTCGTCATTCCTTGAAGGTCGTACTTTCTGGGGTGTCTTGGGATTCGTGCCAATAATTAATAACCACTTTCAGTTGCCATTTCTTATTGCTAAACTAGGCGCCATCTTTTGAAGGTCTATTGCATCAAATTTGAGGTCATTGGGATCAGTTTTGAGTGAGATATGAGCAATTTAGTGGGTTACAGGCATGCTGGTTATATAATTTAAAGTGCAGGTCTGTCATAACAGATTTGAAGAAATCTGCATTCTCCTTCTTGGATTGGTGTTAGGAAATCATTAAAGGCTTTGTCCGTTCAGTAATTGCAATAGTATTTCCTTTACCTCCGCCCTATGGTAGCTCCTTTCCCACTCTGGGTTAGAAAGCACATTCTGGGTGTTGAGTACTTTCAGCATCTCAGTTATTTCTTTCAAGCATTGTAATTTCTTACACTCCGCCATATGGTTGCCTCAACTCCATACTGGATTGGGTAGCACATACTTGGTGTCGAGTTCCCTTTCAATACTTAGTATAGAAGACCCTCTGACCATATGCTCGCCATCATCGGCGCCATTCTTGGTTAGAGTTCTTGCATAAGCATTTTGATTAAGAGCCTCTGACCAATGCTCACACCTTGCCCACATCGGGATCCTGGTGTACATTCTGGTTAGAGTTGCTTCAACAACATTTTGGTTTAGCTGCTAACCTTAACGGGTGCATTGGTTTGTAATTTGTAATTGGAAAAAACAAAAAAAAAAAAAATTGGCTCGGAATATTTCACGAACTCAAACCCGAAAGCAAATGCTCATGTTGTTCAACATATATATATATGTATATGTAGCACAAAATATCAACACCAAGGTTTGGAACGATGAGTCTCAACAACTATAGAACTGTAACTAAATGATATAATGGCAGTCGAACACAATGTAACCACAGCAATTATGAATGCATAATACATATAACTTTGTGCTCAGATCAGATTAATGCAACACACAGATTTATAGTAGCCAGTAATACTCCAAACATACATAGGTAGCAACAAATCAAGTAAATCTGCAAATTGAATTATCTCCCATTCACGAAAAATGGAAGCAGCCACAAATTATGACAATTCAATTCAACAATGAACATATACATATGTGCACTCACTATCAAGTATCGCTACAACAGATACAACCGAACACCCTGTAGTAACAAACAACACCTTTATACTCTGATTTGCATCAATCATGAAGTTCTAGAAGTCACACAACCCAACTTGTGATCCAAAGGGTGAGCAAAATGATGTTTCAAGAGATGTTTGCTTCGTGTGATAACGCAAGGTATGTCGTCGTGAGTGTGGCCAAAGCCTAAGGCTCATCCACGATAATCGCCTTGTTGCCTTGTGCCTAGCTCCTCTCTTCCGACTCCAAATAGAAATGCAAAGTGGGGAGTTGACTTGAGTCACGCGAATGCCCGCACAGACCTGAAGTAGCAAACTGAAGAGTAAGGACTTGGGCTGGAAAGAAATGCGAAATGACAGAGTTCATGAAACCAAGTGAGATTGTCGTCCACCGGTCAATGATTAGAAGGGGTTTTCGTCCCTCAAATCACCATCAAAGAAATTGCCCAATCTGTGATGATCCTCTTCGAACAAAAGACTCCAGTATATGTATGCTTTCATGAGTGCCTTCCAAATAGTCGACCAAGTCCAAAATTATTAAATTTAAATGTTTTTTTTAATAATTTAAATTTATCTAATATTATTTTAAATATTATTATAATATTGTTTTTAAATATTTATTTTAGCGTTTAAAAACGCTTTTTCTTGCCTAGCTGAAGATAGGTCTCAATCGGGGACATGACATGGTTGGCCACGAAATTTATTCATCCATGGATGGATTCTCCAATTATAACTAGATAAGCATAGCCAAGGAGGATATGTTGAAAACAACATTTGTGGTCGAAGACAGATTGTATGCATACAACCAGATGTCATTTGGTCTATGCAATGCTCTGACGACTTTCCAAACAATCATTTTGCACATCTTTGACAAAATGTCAATGGGAAACGTTAAGGCATTCTTGGATGACTAGTCGATTTATAGTGATGAAGACACACATCTGAAGGCTCTTTGAGAATGTATGGAATGGTGCAAAGCACAATTGGCATTAAATCCGAAGAAGTGTCATCTCAAGGTGCCTCAAGGAAAATTGCTCGGACACATAGTCTGCAAAGCCAAATAGAAGACAGACCTAGACAAAATACGAGTGATCATATAGATGGAACCACCTCAAAACATCACCAAAGTAAATTCATTCATGGGTCATGTCAATTAATATAGAAGATTTATCAAAAACTTTTCCCAAATATCCTACCCGTTGGACATACTCACAAGGAAGGGCCAACCATTCAAGTGAACAGAAGACCAAGAAAAGGCCTTCAAGGAACTGAAGGTACGATTAATAAAGTCATTGATCCTTGCATACCTGGACTGGAGTAAGGAGTTCCATGTACGTGTGGATGCATCAAACTACGCAATCGGAGCAACATTGGCACAAAACCACAAGGGTTAGACCACCCAGTATTCTTCACCAGTTGGTTATTGTTAAAGGCAAAGAACTACAATACGACAAAAAGGGAAGCGTTGGGAATGGTCTATGCTGTATAGAAGTTCAAATGCTATCTATTGGGAAGGCCCCTTCAATTCTATGTTGACCACCAGGCCCTTATGTACCTGGTGAACAAGCCAATAAATCAAGGACAAGTGAGCAGATGGCTCCTGTTACTACAAGAATTCACATTCACTATTATTGTCAATCTAGGGAAGAGCAATGTCATCACCAACCAATTGTCCAGGATCAAGTCAGGCAAACCCCCAAAGTGAGTAAATGAATATTTTCTAGACGCACGCTTATTTCAAATTGCAACATGTAATGTCCCTTGCCCGATTTATCGTAGAATTCACTTCTTAATTAGGTTTAGGGTTTCTTCTTTCCAAATGAATGTTCTTTTTAATGAAGTATTCTTGGTTTGAAATCTGTATTCACCATATTAACAACATTTCCACATACATATTTATATGTTAGCATTAATATCTAGATATCCAAAATATAAGCATAATCATAAATGCAATTTAACAAGCAAGAGGAGTGTCATAGGTGGATCTGCCCTGAAGCCCTCATGTTAGGCACGGGAGGTTGTCTACCACAATCCTCCTTTCCTAACGGCTTAGTACCTGCATTCTCCACTCATGACAACACCTCAGCAGACACTCGCTCTATTAGGAGAAAGGAACCATAAAGTCCATAGTGGTCTCAAGGCCTACCACCCCTCCATGGCCGCAGCGGAATCCTTAAGTGGGACCCCCACCCCTCCATGGCCGCAGTGGAATCCTTAAGTGGGGTTTTTAGGCACCACTCACCCATGGTTCGCCCTTCCTAATAGAGTACAAGCACAGAGAAGACAATCTTTTAGCAATCGAATACATTTGCCTTTATTCAAAATTTATTTCATGCCTATCATCAAATATATTTTCATTTATCAAGGGTTCTCTAAGTTCATCATTTCCTAGAATAATTTTCATTATGATAAGATAAAAAAAAAAGCATTCTATCAATAATTAGATTAGCCATATCTATTTCTTATATTCAAAATATGCTAAATATTATTGCTAAGTGAATACATCACCTGAGTTGTTATATCTTTCCATGTTTCCTTACTCGCCTCCTTCCTTATATTGAATTGATCATACAATGAGGACAATTCATAAATATACATAATCTACTTATGTTTATATTAAAGAGTCATCATTACTTATAATTATATATATATACTTCATATACATATATATATATAATTATTCTTTTACTTATATCCATTAGTATTCATATATATATATGTTTATATACTTATTCTTTCCTTATTCATATATAGTCTTTATTCATTGCATATTATTCATTATAAAATTTATCTATATCTAGGCATATATACTTGTATGCCTATTAAATGATATGTATATATATTAAATGGCTCTATATTCCAATACATAACAATCATTGTTGCTGCTGTTCTGTTTTTCAATGTTTTTCCCTCTTGCTTATTTTCCTTCCTTCTATTTATACCATTCAAGGTAGGTGACTCATGGGGGGAATGTATTGTTTGGTGAAAGAGGTGACTTTTCATAAAATATATCCCTTTGTTAGATTTAATTGCTGCCCTTTTAAACTTGTTAAATGTTTGTTTATTTTATTTGTTATTTATTTATTATACTTTATATTTTATGTTTGTTTATTTAGATATTATATTTATGATTTTATATTTGTATTATATCATATTTATGATATGGATTATAATATATGTTATTCAATGATGAGAATAATGGTTAAATGGTGATTATATTTATAATCATAATATAATAATAAATTTGCTACTAAAA
Organism: Sequoiadendron giganteum; assembly: GCA_007115665.2. Lineage (NCBI taxonomy): Eukaryota > Viridiplantae > Streptophyta > Pinopsida > Cupressales > Cupressaceae > Sequoiadendron > Sequoiadendron giganteum. The sequence goes on from CM021110.1 coordinate 254,884,571, forward strand.
TATATATATTTGTATTTCAATATTTGTTTATTCCTTTGTTCTTTTTCGGGGACATGACACAACACTACCCACATGGTACAAAACATCGAAGAATACCTTTCTACTTCAATGTTTCCAAAGGAGATGCCACCGGGAGAGCGAAGGAAACTACTATTGAAGAGAAACATTCCAACTCATCAACGGATTTTTATACAAAATGGGGTCTGACCATGTACTACAACAATGCGTCATGGAAGAGGAAATTCCAGGAGTACTTAAAGAAGCACACAAAGGACTCACTGGAGGACATATCGGACCGGATGCTACAGCTCGAAAAATCCTATTGTCAAGTCTATGGTGGCCGACATTGCACACTGACATCCGAGAATGGGTGGTGGGATGTGATACTTGCTAGAGAGTTGGCAAACCACTGAAGAGAGATTACATGTCATTGTTCCCATCTCAACCCCAAGAACTCTTCAAGAGGTGGGGAATTGATTTATGTAGACAAAGTGTGAGGGAGAGTTAACTCGCTACTTCACTTTTTGAGGATGGCCTAGAGTTTTGACTCCGGCAATGATGGCAGCTTAGCAACTTGCCATGCCTTCAGTAGGGGGGAGGGATGCTAGAGTCATCTCAGCCTTGTTTGGTATAGAAGCTTCCTTCAGGGATGTGTTTTGCAAGCTGAAGCATCAAATTACCTCACTTGACGACATTATACAAGAGAAGAATGAGGCCTTGCAGATGGTTCAAAGGGTATGGGATGAATTAGCTAAGCGCACACAAAAATTCTAGGAACAATTAGCTCAGCAGTCACAACTCACTGCCAATGAACGAGCTAGAGTGACGGTCGTGGAGGCCAAGATGGTAGTGAAGGAGGAGACTGAGCAGAGAGTGATGGTCACAGAGGCCAAGCCAGTGGAGAAGGATAAAGATGTAATATCCCTTGAAAATCTGACCCTGTTTTGCTGATTTGAACTTCAAGGAATATCGTCAAACACTTGTCATGCGAAGTCAGTACTTGCTGTTGTAGTTTCTTTTTGGTGTTTTGGTTTGTTTGGATGTTTGCAATATTGAAATGACTTGAAAGAAGTAATCTAAAAGATTGAAATGCAATGCAGCAACTAATTGTAACCTTCCAATGCAAGTATATGATTGAAATGATATCAAACATGCACCGTCAGCTTAATTGACATTACTACAAGTACAACATTTTCCATGCAAACTTATGAACTGAAATGAGTAGCTACAGCAAAGACATTTTAACAAACACTTATAGTGCAACCTTGTAACTCCTTTATTTGATGCATAGACTCATTACAATCTGTTCATATGCTGATTACAATCTGAGTACCATACTATGCCAAGACTCTTGGCTTACATTGAACCATGAATGCAACTACAATGACTTATACAGGTAATCATGTAACTAGAAATGCAAATGAGGAACCTGATGGCAGCTGATCGATTCCTTGAAGATGACTCTAATAATTCCTTATTGCCCATGATTTGACTCTTCTATGCTGCAATCTTCCTTGGGAGGGTCCCACGATTAAAGATTGGCTTGACCTGATATAAATCGCTGCAACAAGGATGCTGCAATTTCTCTTGAACAGTCCATGATTTTATATGCTTGTGGCAATTGTTATCAACTCCATAGTGCTGCGACCTTTCTCACCTGATATGCCACGATTTTTTATAAGAATTTACTGATCCCTATATGCTGCCAAAAAGAGGCTGTGATTCTTCACAGCAATGTCACAAAATTCTCCAATACAAATCTGATCGACTTCCTTGCCAAAGTCATCCCACTATGACTGAAAATGATATTCAATATTGCTCAACAAAAATGATGCCAACCACTGAAAATAATCTTTAATGATTGCACAAACCGAATTCTCCAAATTTGGCCAAGGGCCACAAAATTTGCACAATGAAAGAACTGAACTAAACTCCAATGTTGATCACAGCAATACATCAGCTGCTGCAAGGATGTAGCAATACCTCAACTGCTACAAACAGACAAACCTCAGAAATATTTGCAACAATAATCCAGCTGCTACAATGATGAAGTGATAATAAACCAGCTATCACAACAATTCAGTTAGGGCAATAATACATCAGCTATTGCACCTGTTAAATGTCTCCAATGAAGCACCTGTAGAAACCCTGGATGGATTTCTCAACAATTCCAGCTAGGGTTGATCTTTCACAACCGAACCTGGTACTCTAGAGTCTTCAAACCCTCGAGCAATGCAAGCCTCATCTTTTACCATGCAAGTATGAGAAATAGAAATAATTCAAGACATGATCATAATAGCTTGCATTCATCTCCTTATAAAGAATTTTCATTCACCTCCAAGAAGCTTCTAGAATAAAATATTATTTTATTCACTTAATTGACTATTATTTATTATTTTATTTAGTCACTTTATTAAATCAATTAAATATAAAGTCATCCTTTTGATATTAATTTATTGGAATAACTTTATAAATAATTAATTTAATATCTCCACTTTATTATAATTAAAATAATCAATTAATCTATCATTTTGATAAATTATTAATTTGAACAACTTAATTAATTAAATTAATTAAATCACTTCACCTCCAATTCGGGGACGTGACAAAAGAAATTGAACAAAACGTCAGTTGATGGAGGCTGCACAGATGGTGCAGGCAACAAGAGAACGTGAGATAGTAGCAGAGCACCAACTGAGGATGTACACTGAGGAGGTCCACAAGTTGCGGGAGTTATGCTCACCGACGACCACCCCTACATCGTCCATTCATCCAAGGACATCCTCTCACCCCCCTTCTCAGTAGTTGTAATTTGGGTTGTTCACCTCCCAATTTTGTTTGTTGTCGTCTAGAATACGACTTTCTTTTTCAGGGGGTTGATGTAGTCGGCAAGAAATAAATAAATGTGTAATTAATCCCCAAACGTTGGTTGATTGTTAATTGGTAGTTATTGACAGTTGGCATTCTCAACCAATGTCAACTTGCTATATATTGTATGTTTGCACGGTCTTGTGTTTATGTCTTGTTTTCTTCTATTCATGTGATTGTCCTTTAGTGTATTATATTCTTGTTTGACTATTTTGCATGTATTATCCTATCTCTTGCATACTTGGTGCACATATTCTTTTGTTGGTGTTAACTATGCATGTTAAAAGTTGGTCTATATGTACGAAATGAGGTCATGTGCTAATTTGATATTCTACATTGAGCTTAGTGGGATAATTGTTACATCCAAAATTATGAGGTTACTATTTACTATTACTATATAGGGTAAATGTGAATATAATGTGAATTCTGGAGACGAATTAATGATGCTTGTACCTTGTTATCAATATGTATGTTATCGCATTTGATGTTGTTTCATTTGATGTTATCTCAATTGATGTTATTCATGGTGAAATACTACATATATGTGAATAGATGGTTATTGAATTATTGTTATTCTAACTTTAAAGATGTTTATATATGCTGCTTAATTGGTGTGAACAAATGACTGCCAAGGTATGTGCTAGTGGTTGCAAGTAAATGTTCATTCTCCAGGGGTAGGGGAAGTATCACTCGGGAGAGGAGCTTGGTCGAGTAATAAATAAAGTAAACTATCTAAACATACACACACGTCACCTTAGATTGAGTGAACTGAGTCAATTTGTGTGGGTTTTAGGTAAGTCATCCATAGCTTGTATGATTGCAATAGGAGTCTTGCTTACTTCTACATGATTTGCGAGTGATGTTTATCTATGTATCTGTCTTGTTGTATTACGATCATTATGATGGTAACGTGAATGGATGTAAGTAAATAGGAAGCAGACATATATACATATATATAGTATATACACGTATCCATATGTATATACATATCGGTACAGGCATATGTTGGCAAATGGAAATGCTCATACGGATGCATTGATATGGTATACCTACACATACATGCACATAGAGGTATATATACAGGTATATATATGTATATATGCACACACCCTGTATTATGTAGATATTAATAATATTATTATTATTGCCTTATGAATTGACAAATATAATGATATATGTATATATACATATCGGATATGCTGACTAGCTCACGATATATATATATTTGTTCAATATATATATATATATAGATGTAATTATATATTAAAGATTATATATATATATAAATTATAGTTATATTAAAACATATAGATTTATATAAATATATATATTTATATACTTGGATATTTAAATATATATATATATATAAATATGTTTTATATATTTAAAACTATAATTATATATATATATATATATATAATTAAAATATTAATCTCTCATATTTGGAAATCGAATTATTTCCTGACTGACTTTTATTTGGAAATCGAATTATTTCCCATATTGATTTTCTATTAATCTTTTAACTATGAAAATCGGGTTATATCATATTCAATTAAATATTTATCTTTCAATCTATGGGAATCGAATAAATTGAAATATTTACCATTGACAATGGAAATCGAAATATTTATGAATCATGTTATTGAACATTTGAAATTAAAAAAGAAACGGAATTTGCAAATGGCGCTGAAGAAGTCGCGCGATCATCTGCAAAATACACGCACAACACTGAAGAATTTTATTTTGACCAAGTCTTTGGCAAAGTGCAACGCAGCTGGGAGTTTGTCAATTGAGCCTAGTTAATAGGATATGTGTGCATAAAACACCAAAGGACTTTTTCACTGTAAATATCTTACCCGCCACATTATGAAATTGGCGCCACATCTGGAAAACGAACCTGTAGGTGTCAATTTAGGAAAATTCACCATGTGCAATGGAATTAGTCTCCATTCTGCTGTCAATTGTTGGAGCCGACTCACCAAGTTGAAACTGAGTAAGGGAGTAAACTTGTGCCACATGGTGGGTTGAATTGTTCATATTTCAATGGTGGCAAATCACATGCCTGAACCGTAGGAATAGATTTAGGGGCTAGGCTCTATATATAGTCGCCCCATTCTTCATTGTTTACACTTACCAGTGTTCTTGATCATTATTCATTTTCCATTCTGAGTTTCTTAATTCATCATCAGCATTTGCTATATATCTTAGGCGTATTCTTGTATTGTTCAGTTGCAATTACTGACTGTACAATTTATACAGCCACTCATCATATATTGAGAGACCATAGTTTTTTGTGACTTTAACAATCTTGTATATCCATTTCTTGAGCGAGAGGGAGTTAATTTGAAGAGGAGTTGTTAGTTACCTGAGGTGCTAGGAAATTACTGGATCAATCTTAAAGTGCAAACTGTATTGACAACACTTTGAGGGAAAGCACATCACAGGCATGGGATATTCTTCTACTATTTTTATACATGAATTTCTATACTATCTGAGATGTATACTTTTGTTTGTGCATTATTTCTATGTTGTTGGAATTACATACTTTATGTTTGTGCATGATTATTATGTTGTTGGAAATACATACTTTTTGTTTGTGCATAGGTAGTGAATATGTTTATTTAATAGGAAAAGAGGAAAGATGCATTCTTGATATGCTTTACAATTTTTGTACTATCTCCATAATAGGGGAATGTTGTTTGCATTAGTTAAATATATACTAGGATTGTATGATTGCAAGAATCACTTGAAGTTCTGACAACTAAGTTATTAGATTAACTCGAAAGATCTTGTGTTACTCCTAGGATAGATTATCCAATATGGGAGAGAGTGTAATATACTTATATGTAAGTAGATTGTTTGAAGATAGGTTATTTGGGATGACGGACTATCCATTGAAGGATATACCTAGCTTATGTAATTACTTAGTAAATTAGTTTGTTGTAGGATGGTTGGGGTACGAATTATCCATTGAAGGACAAAATCTACGCGTAGTTTAAGATAGCCCTAAGTAGTGTATATGATAGATGACTTTATTCGAAATTTCGAAGTACTGAATGAAAACACTTTGGCCAAAGTAGTGCAATGTACGACATCCACTTAGACTGTGTGATGCTTGAGACTACACTGTCAATTCATCGTGATCCTTATACTAGTTCGAGATTGTAGGTTTACAAGGTTAGTTATGTAGGACACAGCACTATGCTCAGTTGGTTAACAGGTTCAGTTACTCAACCAATCTCTTCATCAAAGGGAGGGCCATCTATCGAATGATAGATGTGCGGGGGACCACATTATAAGTCCGTGTTTGGCGGAAAAGCACCGAAGTGATGCTTCTCCTCCACAGCAGGCGACTAAAGAACCAAGATTTGAAAGGACGGATTCCTGGACCTTCTTACTACTATTTGTTCTAAAACTCATTGGAGCAATGTTAGTTAAGGTATGTATTCTTGTTTCATGTACTTGTAAAGTTATTGTAATGAAGTGGAATCTTTATTGTAATATGACATGACATCTTGTTCGTATATTTTCAATAAAAGAAAGAAAAAGTTAATTGCAATGACTTGTTAGCACGTTTATTTACTTGCATGATGTAAATTTGGAAAAAAAATTACTGAAGGGTCGGGTCGTTACAATAATTAAGATGTATAATATTAAAGAAAGGATACCCTTCTAGTACAGATGCAAGTAGTGTTTATTTGGAAGTATTGTAGTCTTGTGTACTGTAGGGTCAATTTATCCTTTTTTTATTATTATATTTTGTGTACCCTAAGTAAGTGTTGTTAACTTCAGATGAGTGTTGTAAGTTGTGAAGATTCACATGATTGTTTATTACAATGTATTGAATAGTGTTGTATAATGTTGTGAATATTGGTTAGCTTAGTTGATACTTTATGATTATAAATATATAGGTTGAAAATATGAATGAATCTAAGAAAGATAAAGTCTGTAAACTTGCTACCTATTGCTTTAGGGTCTATGGGTCGTTTGTTTATCTGCTTCAAGTCAAGCTAATGGTTTAGCAAGAAAGGGTTTCTATGATGTGTGGGTTCATATCTCTTTCCTCATACATAGTTGGATCTTGGATGGAGTTGAACATTGCTTGATTGAGTTATACATTGGACTTGGATACTTGAGTTTTTTATTTGACCAGTATTTCATAGGTGAAACATTTGGGCATATTGCCTTATGTAGATTGTTTATTATTTAAGGGATGTATTATTCGATTTAGTTGTACTATGAGCTTATTGTACTTCTTGATATTATTGCCAATCTATGGATGTAATCATTGTACTGGATTTGTGATGGAATTTAATTGGAGTATATTGTTGGCATTTCAAATCACACCTCTGGAATGCGTTTTGGAAACGGACAGCTATGTGCAGTAAACTGCTCTTCAAATTAGGAGGGGAAGCTCCCTCTTTTGCTGAGTTTGCATAAAGAAAGTAAACTAAAAATAATTTTTCCTATCTTTTTGATTCAGCTGCGAGAACGCAAGGGTATAGAACTCTAGATGTTGCAGCTGAGGTTTTCCCTTAACAACTACAACTAGCTTACACTATTGACGTTTCTAGCCTCTCAAGTAAATGCAGAGCAAGAGAGTTAGAAATGGACGAGATTGATTTTCTGACAAAGATACTTAAATAAACTTTTCTCAACGTACATCTACTGAATTTCAATGCAAGCTGAAAAAGGAGATCATATAAGTATTACACAATAAACGGAAAATATGAGACTTTATATCAGGGCAGCAAAGGAAGCTCAAGACTTTATTTTCTCACACTTCGAGCACAAAGATTACAATTCCGGGACAGCAAGTTGTCGCAAAATACTTGCAACATGCAATCAAACCAAATTACAATTGACACAAAACACATGCACTAAACAAGGACTTGCAGCTAAGGAGGCATGCAAACTTGCTCTTTACACAAAGTGAACTGAAACTAATCAATAACAAATATGAAGGCATAAGCTCAGCAATTCTGTTATCACAAGCACGGTTAAAGAAAATGAGCAAACACTGCTCTTATTTATAGACAAGCGGAGGAGAAGGGAACCCTAAAATCTCCTTGCTTTTACAACTAAGACTTGCCAACTCGCAAGCTTTATTTCTAAACCTAAAGAAGATAAACATCTAAAACCTAAGAAAGCATGTAAAATGGAAAGTGCCAACTCGTGCCAACTCATTACAATTGTCTTCTTTCTCTTCTCCAAAGAGTGGATAAGTATGAAATTGAGAATAGAAAGAAAGCTAAGATGAAAGCTTCTAGAAGAAAGCTGATTTAAATCTCGATCACATCCGCTAAAAAGCGGGCAACTTCATCTCTGGTGGGAGTGTCAATACTATTAATAACAAAATGCCGCTTTTCCAAGATTTCTTCACCATCTGCAATAGATCTTAGGAAATCTTCGCTCTCATTGGCCGCTTTCTCGAACTTTGTTGATATCATGAAAATCATCTTCATTCTTCCAACACTGCCATCGCTGCCATGCATGATACTCTGAAACTCTGCTTGGACTACGTCAAGCCCAATGTACAAACCATCCTCAAGGCAATACTGACAAGGAATTGCTGCAACAAATTCTCCAATGAACTCAAGGGTATCAATAACTCTTTGCTTGTACGCAGCAAACTCCTTAGATATTCTCACATATGTATTAACCTTGAAAAGGTGACCTTCTTTCCATTCCAGGATCTGCCTTTTATGTTCTCTTGCCATTGTAGAGCCATACGCCATATCTAAATCTTCAATTATGATTTCATGAATAGGCTTGAACTCGGCTATCAACTGCTCAAAATCCCGGATACCTTGACGTAAGTCATGAGCTTTGTATCTCAACTGAAAGACCTATGCTAGAATCTCTTTTCCTTTGATAATGAACTCTTCAATCCATTCTTGAGTTTGTTTTCCACAAATAACCAGCTGCCTCAACTGTTGTTGATCAGCTGGTGTCTCTAAAACCTAGGGCAGCAACTGTGTTGTTTGTGAAATACCATGAATGAGATTAGACTTACACAACCAGAATTGACGATTTTCAGCCTTGAGGGCTGCCTTGTCCTCTCCATCTTTTTGCACTCTTTCTTGAATATTTTCTATTACCATCTTGAACAAACTCATGTCAGCATGTCAGGTACTCTTACCAAGATTTGCCTTGACCATCACGAAACCATCAACATCCACCTCATCCCTGATTCTATCCTCAAGAGGCGTAGCCGTCTCCATGACCATCTCACCATCAGGATTTCTCTCAAAGTGGATTTGTTTCTTTGCCTTCTTCTTGGGTGCTTCCTGATAGACATCATCAAAGTTCAACTCATAAGAAGGCCTTCGTCTTGTCCTTCCCAAGGAGCTCTCAAGCCAAGATGTGGTGTCTCTACTAACATACATGGGAGGAATAACTGCAACATCTGCCTCTATCTCCTCGTCTTCCAAATCAATGTGAATTGGTGAAGACCTTGGAGATGGCAAAGGATCTTGTATCAAAGGCACATCTTTTGTTTCCTCTTGAGGTATGGGCTCATGTGGAGGGGTTTCTATTTCAGCTGCAAGCTGCTCTTGTATGACTATACCCGAGAAATCCAACCTCCTTTTCACATTCTTTGTTGATCTAGTAACCTTAGCAACTTCTTGAGACTAAACTTTTCCTTTCGTCTTCGGATGAGCCTTTGAAGAAGAGGGAAGTGATGAATGTTTCCTTGGCGACTCTGCTATCGGAATGGACTCCTTCCTTTTGAGGACCAAGAAGGTTTTGTTGTACGCTACCATTTGTCGTGTCCTTTCTTCCATCGAAATGCATTCTTTGTTAGCCCAGTTAACCTATGGAAGAGGTTGTTGCTCAATCTGATTTCTAGTATAGGTTGGGAGAATCACATCCCCATCATCATCTGCCCTTCAATGTCTTCAGATAAATAATCTTTCATTTGATGGAGGGTGAGTCTACTATTGCTTCGCCTTTGCACCTCGAACTCATCTTTGCAGTTGGCCCAAAAATCTTCGAGTGCGGGCACATGAGCATAGTTTTGACCAAGTCGAGCTGCATAGACACCATGGGGACATAAGATCGTCTCTCGCTAAATGGCTTGAGACCAAGTTTATCTAACTCATTACCCATTATTTTAGCATCTGCAGATGATCTACACCTATATAGTCCTATTTGAAAAGGGAAGTTGAAGGCTAGTTTCTTTTTGTTTCGCAAGCGAGTGTGAACATCTGATACTTGCCTAAGAAACTCCATACACACAACTTCGTTGGACGGATACCTTGGTAACATAAGAGGAGCACTTGAATAGCCATAAACCCTTAGGTAAGTGAAAGTAGCAAATTGAATAAACCAATCCGCCCATTCTGACATTGCTGCCCTGGCAATAGATGAAAAGCATACATGTAGCTCATTGTCCAGGTCACGCACTGTATACATTACGAAAGCTTCATTCACTCTTTTGTAGTGATGCGATGCCACAGTGAACTCCAACTGAGTGTAGTATTTATAAACATGTTGTACATTTAGAGAAACCTTCGTGTTCAACCCTCTGAATTTGCCTTGGAAGGCAACCAAGTAGACTAGGTAGGAGATCATGTGGAACGCATGTCTATTGAAATACTCAGTTATTTGATGATGAAGGCAATCACTGATTAAAGTAGGCCAATCATAGAACTTTGTCTTCTTCATGATGTGAGGTATCACGTAGAACATCCAAGGCTGAAACTTTGTTGCATCTGCTTGGCCAGTAATTCAGTTGAGTAGGGTCATTATTATGGCGAATTCATCCTTGAACTCTCTTCTCTCGATGTTCTTTGGCAATGTACTATGTTTTTCTTTCAGCCACCTGTGTGCAATCTTCTTGCTATACTTTTCTTTGTGCTCTTCCCATATCCTTTCACATTCTTCCATGTTGATGGTAATGCTTCCAGGCCATGGTGGAATTGAGAAACATTTCTCGATCATGTCTGGCTTTAAGTTGCATATGGTTCTTCCATCCACTAACTGGATTTCCCTCATGGCTGGATTGTAATGCTTGATGCAAGCAATTATGAATTCCAAGCTTTGTACTGAAAAAGGTATGGACGTTGTTGCAAGAAGACCTGAATGGCCAAGATGTCTGATGGTGACATTGCCTGCGTCTTCCAAAGCACGCAAATTGAATACTGGCTTAATATGGAGTAAGTCAGTCTCGGTTGTTTCTATGAAATCATGGTACAGTGTTGATTTGGTCTTAAACTCTGTAGGGATATACTCCATTCTGCAAAACTCGAAGATTGACTGTGAACACGCCTATATTCTAACAAGTTTTGGTGCACTTTCTATTTTTAGCTTGCTGATTTTTCTTTGTCAAACGGATGAATTTTTGGAATTTTTTTTGAGATATGGGTTTTGATTAGAATTTCATTACAAGCCAACCCAGATTGATCATTTTTGAAAATTTGGAGTGAAGACTGAAAAAGCAGAAAACCCTAATTTTCTCTGAAAAAAACAGAAAAAGCTAGTATCTTGGGTATTGTTCATGAGCATATTTTGGATGAACCCAGTTGATCAAATGTTGAAAACCCTGAAGTCTGACTGAAAAAGCAACCACTTTAGGTTTCTCTGAAAAAAGTTGTGATATGGGTTTTGTCCAGAAGAATATTTGAGATAGACCTAGAAGATTAGAAGTTGAAAAATTTGAAGTTTTTTCTGACATGAAAAATAAAAAGCAGCTGCTGCAACCTTGAGAAAATCCTTCAAAAATTATCCAGAAGATCAAACTAGTATAAACCAGCTTGCTGAAAATTTAAAGTAATAGCCTCCTTCAAAGATTTGATGTTCTGAATAAAAAAACATGAAAAAGCAACCTTCTTGAGTGCTGATCTGAAAATTTATTGAAAAACCAGCAAGTTTAAGTTCTTGAATCTTGAGAAGAAGAGTTTGAAGTTGCTGCTCTATTTCTCCTTGGAGGCCACTTGCAAGAAAATAATGAAAAATAGAACACAAAGGTGCCTTTAAATAAGCTTTGTCTTGAGAGGCAGCTCTCTAACCCTAATTCTTGAAAACCCTAATTTAAGTTCATGCAATGAACTTAGGCGTTTCTCTTCATCAATTTTTGAAAATTTCAAAAATTTGACTAAGGCATTGGAAGTTGGACGCCCTTCTTGACTAGAGGCGACTAACTCACTCAGACTTAAGTCATTTTTTCGCTGTTTTCAACTTTCACTCAATTTTCATCTCCAGTTTGATTCTGATTTCCGACCTCCAGATTGATCCGACGAACGTGTTGAATGATTCATCGCGAAGCTTGGTCGAATCTAACGGCATTGTTCTGGAGACATCTTTTGATAAAAACTTCATTTGACCCTTCAAAAAGTCAGGTGCCTCTCTACTCCAGGGGCGCCCACTTTCTCCAGTGTTAGCCATTTTTATGATCTTCAAATTTATGCTCGTCTTCTGACCTTCAGATGAATTCATGATATTCGGCGTTGTACTTGGCAAATTGACTGGCTGACAAGCTCGTGGGATAGCTGAGAAGATTCTAGAAGGGGTCTCCTGGATACTTCGTCTTTGAAAACTGACATCTAGAGGCTCTAAACCCTAGGTGCCCTTCTCCTTCAGGGGCGCCCATCTCCTCCAGAGATAGTTTTTATTCTGAGTTTTTCACTATTGCTTTTGACTTTTGTCGTTTCATTCACTTTTCCTTCTTTGTTCAGCCTGCAACATCTGATGACTGCCTGCTCCGACGGACGTGCTGATGATTGCATCGGACAGCTTGATCAAGTCTGACGAAGTCACGTTGGAGGTGCCTCTTGCAAATTTCATCGTTTGACCTCTTAAAAACTTGGGCGCCCTTCTTGCCCAAGGGCGCCCAGATTCACCAGTGTTGGAATATTTTCATCGTTTTTACCTTCAAAGTTCTAAACACCTCTCATCATGGCCCCTGTTTGATCTAAGTTTTCCGGAAACTGAGTGACCTGACGAGCTGACGAAGACATCCACTGCGAAGCTGGCAGGAAACTGAAGAGATTGCTCACCTGCAAACCCTAGTAGCTGAATTAGGTCATTCAAAAGGCTGGGCGCCCCTGGACACTTAGGGCGCCCAAAGTTACCAGACTAAGAATAATTTTCATTATTTCCATGCTTTGCATTCTATCTTCAGCATGAGAACTCCTCCGTTTGATCTCGAATTCGGGATGACCGAGTAATCATACGACTGCACTGTCGGGCTCTCTACAGAGCTGAGAAGAATCTGACCAATATTGCCTGGGAGCTCCATTTCTGATTTTATCATCTAATGCTTCAAAAAGATGGGCGCCCTTCTTCTCCAAGGGTGCCCATGTTTTGCAGACTTAGAAACTTTTTCAAAAATCTTCATCTTTCTTCCTCATTCTTCGTGCTTGTCTTGACTGATTGCCGAAAACGCAAAATTTTCAAAGGCATGGAAGTATGGGCGCCCTTTTTGACTGGAGGCGCCTGGACTCACCAGAGTTAGACAACTTTTTGCATTTTTCAACTTCTTCAAGTTCTTCTCTCCTTTCTCCATTTTTCATGCACGTTTGTCGTTGAAAGCTTTTGTTTGACACTTGAATGTCTGATTCTGACACCTGGCAGCCGACTGACCTCCATTGATGGCCTCGGTTCTCCAAAAAAAGCTTCTAAAAAAGCAAAAAAGACCCACTAGGGCAAAACTGATCTTTTTGTGATTCCAACTGCACCAGCCTGATGAGGAAGTATTCCCAAAAGCCAAACTTTCTATTTTTAGAAAATTTTGCAAGTATCTATTTCTAAAGAAACCCAGAAAAAGTTTCTATTTTTAGAAAACTGCTAAAATTTAGGGTTGAAAAACTGAAATCTAGGTATTGTAGGTTTGATTGTTCTGAGCTGACCCAAATTGTCAGATTTTGAAAATTTCAATTGTTTTGAACCCCATGCATGACATGCAAATCCCAATGTTGACCTTTTTGACAGATTTAACAGTATTTCGACTCATTTCTTCAAAATGCCTAAGTGTAACAAAAATTTAATTTGGGGTACAACATATATCATGGAGTTATTGATCGTATTTGCTATGGATTCATTGAGTTACTTATCCTGCCAAAGTACGAGATATTTTGTAGTTCACATTGTTGGGTGTTGTTACAAAGCATTGTAAAACTAACAAAAATGTTTTTCATTTGAGATGAGTTTTCAATTGTCTGTGAAGGAAGCTTCTCAAAAGAAGGAAGAAGCCCAGCACAATACACAATGAAAGGTTGCATGTAAAGTGCTTTACAAAATACCTATTAAAAGGACTGCATTTTAAGATAGAGGATTTGAACCACAACTCTTTATAGAATGTCCACATGAAATGTTTACATGATTAATGTTGGACAAATGACTTTGTGGAGAGGGAGTAATTAAAGAGCAGATGCTGCAAATCAATGGTTATATTGTGAAACAGAAAAGATAAATCAATTCTTTCTAATATAGTTGCACAAGAAAGTTACACAGGGTGTTATCCTTCACATGACAATATCTCAGGTTACATGGCAACAAGTCAACAACAATATACAACTACAGAAGAAGCTAGCTTCAACAAATCAAGAACAGCATAATTCAATAATTCAAAAGAGATAACTACACATTTTTATAAGGAACTAAAATAGCATAATTGCAAAATCATCCAAAGGTCCATGATCTTTGCCATTCCTAAACAAAGCAGCAAGCACAACTCCAATACTACAATATACAGTAAACTATTACAGATATTAAAAACCAGAAATATTCATGGACACATACTTTCACCAGGAAAATCAAAATACTCCATAGCACACCACAACTCGCTTCCCCGCATGCTTATATTTTTCACCTGATAACCAAAATGAGCGGTATCATCAGATACCAGAATCAACTCAAAGATTCACCTTCGTAACAGGCCAGAAAAAAGCATCTACACAAATGTGCTTTGCATACTCAGTCTATAAAAATGCATTGCCCTAAAACTTGAATCTAAGCATGTGCAAAACAAATGCTGTTATAGATTCCTTGAAGGTTAAGAAGTGTATTTTTTTAACACAGGATTTCAATCAAGATATCATTTGCAAGCTGGCATCCAAAGTTCCACAGAAATTAAAAAATTGCACATGCAAGAAGTCTCAAGCATCAATGCAAGAACACCTAATATTATAGCCAGATTCATTTTTATAGGTTTCTACTTACTTTCAAACTTTCCCGTAACATTGAATTCCTAGTTTGAATCATCAAATCCCATTAGTAAAAAACTTAGCCAATTATTAAAAAGTGAGACAGTGAACTTCAGAGTGTCACACTTGCATGGAGAAATTAATCTACAATGAATAAAATCTATGTTTAAATGTTAGATTGGAGGGAGAAAACCAAATTGCTATATAAAAGTTTCATAAGTCACTTCTAGGAAAAAGCCCATTAATGGCATATAAGTTCCCATGAAATACTGTAACCCTAATCTAATTAAAAACAGTGAGCCCACTAGATGTCATTGGAGTAGGGAAAACACAGTAGCCACGTGTAGAATAGGAAATATATGTAAGTTTGGTCAACCAAACCATACAAATATACACAAGGGTAGCCAACATACAACAGTAATACAACTTGGCACCTTCATCATTTATCAAAACTTGCATGTACATATATGTTCAAGAAATAGTGACAACAATAACACCAGCGAGAATAATCATGGGAGTTACATTTAAAACATATAATTGTTGGCCATGAATGTGTTGGTCAGAAACCATGCGACCACTGCTCATACAAAACATGAGTAGACATGACCATGACTACTCCCACAAATTAAATACCCATACAAACACATATTCTTGGTAAAAAATACAATGTCAACTAAAAACTTTATTAACTCAAGTAACTGAAGACAACACATAACAACAAAAAAAAATATCATCCACAATGCTCATTCCAATGCCTACACTTGATCTCATAACTAGACATGAAGAAATCACTGCCAAAACTCAAATACTGATTGTCGGTGTGTAGCATCTAGGGCAAATGTGGAAGCAAGCCACATAACAGTGATCATTAATGACCATTGCAATGGCTGCCCAAGCTCAAGCTCTTGTACCAAGCTTGCAGAAACAGCTAACTGCAGAGAAACAACTCCACACATAGCCCTGTCTAGATTCTTAGACTTCTGCTTTCTCAGCATTTCTCTCAACCACTTCACAATCTCATAAGTAGCATTTTTTTTTCCAGCTCTGTAGTCAAAGATACTCTAATATTGACATGCTAGCTTTTCAGTATTCAACTGCTTCTATCAGACCTTTTCAATGTATCATGTAGATTCAGCTGGGATATACTCATTTATTGCTCATTTAGCTTGTTTTGAAGGAGAAAGAAGCATTTCTTAGTAATACTCCAACTAGACTGGATAATCACCAAGGAATCACTTGTAGCCATAACAAATGTACTAAAACTCTTGATAGCCTGTTTACGACTGTGTATATAGTATGTCATGAATGGGATTCCGCAAAATGGAAACTGAGTGAGGTGGTGGACTTAAGACAGAGCTTGAGCAGGTGAACACATTGGTCAGTCACCCAGGTCCAGATCATCTTCAAGCAGTTCATCTATCTCAGTCCCTGCAACACGAAACTATCAACATCGCTGTCAGATCCTCCAGGGGTCAGTACATGTTCCTCAAACCCTCCACTGTCTTTTAGAGCCCCAGCACGGACCCCGAGCAGCCTTGAAGCAAGGTAAATGTAGGCACCATTTATGTTTGTACTAGAGTTAGTCTAACATCTTGTAATAAGTCTGTGTGTAATGAATAAAATGTTTAAATATGTTTTATGTTATGTGTGATGTTCATGAGCAAACTTCTAATTTTCGGTTAGTCGTGTAGAATGTACTCTTGAAATAGAAGTTAGAATGAAACAAGTAAAGGAGTAATTGAATTGTGATTTATAAATTTATGTGTTAGGAGACATGTTAATTTAACTTTTGTTATACACATTGTCCCAATGGGTGGGTGGACGTTCTCCAACTGTCGCACCTGTCCTCCTAGGACTCTCACATTCCTAGACATTGTATGATACACATTGTTATAGATATGTGTATGCAGATGCATGGAATGGATAAATGAAAATGCATTCATGTTCCACAATTATACATCATTGTGTTATTAATATCCTATTCTTGCATTCTCTGTGTTATTTATACTACGACAGTTGTGTATTATTCATGTAAATTAGACTGTGTATGTAAGTTTCCCCACCTACATTTATAGTACATTCCCTGGATTGGATCTGCATATTTCACATGATGGCAATCCTGGGATCCATTGTGGAGGTGGCTAAGGAATGGAATATTCCTACATTTCTGCCATTGTTGCCAAAGTTTGAACCTGTGTGAAATGATCTCCTGAGAAATATTTATATACAATGGTGAAAATCAAAAACTAATAGGAAGAGATTTCAGCCTGAGTAAAGCTAATAGGATGATGGAGATATATTAGAAGGAAACCAGAGAGCACTCCAGGATTGCAACCACAGCTCACTTTACTCAACAGGTATCTGCAGAGACACAAACTGGGAAAAACATGTCAAACATATGTTTGTTAGCCTTCCAATCTTAATTCTTACTTTTACTTGGACTTAAAAAGGAGCAATACAGAGATGGAACATTCTCAAACAGTTTAATGACATAGTAAGAAGATACATATCAGATGAGGAAAACAAGCAATCTTATCGAGACAATTTGTGAGCTCTGAATTTTTGGGCATATAAAAATCACTTGCTACTACTGTGATGAAGACTCGCTAGACTTAAAGTTCTTTGAAGATCTGTCCTGATAGCAGAAAAAGAGCAGAGATGAAGATTATCAACAATTGAGTCAACACAGGAATCAATGACTCTTATGTTGTTTGAGCTCAAGAGGAGTGAAGCACCTATGAACACTAAGAGGGGAAGAATGGATGAGGGTACAGAAAAAGGATGCAGTGGAGAAAAATGCACAATTGTCCAAAAAATCAATCAAAGGCCAAAGCATAGACGGACGGAGAACCATCAACTGAAAGCTGAACAGTTTTTAGAAAACACTGACTATTAGGGGGAAGGGTTGTCAACCCACTAATGGAAGGCCAATTGAAGGGAGGCAGATTGAGTGTAGGTAAGAGAGAATGGCTAGTGAAATTAAAACAAGACCAACTAGAAGAACAGAGCACAAAGCAGAAAACTTTGGGTTGAAGGCTGCATTTTTTCACTTGGGAATTTGTGGATTGAGATTCAGGACAGGTAAAGTAGATTGGGAATCAACACACGCATTATCAAACTGATATTACTTGGGATGAGGTTGGCAAGCTAGAAAACATAAAAAGACTAGGCAGGGGTCATTAAACAAGAGAAGTGGGATGTGACCAAGACTGCCACCACCACCACTGCAAAAGCTGAGCACCACCACAAGTTCAACAAAGTTGTAGGATACACAAAAACTATTGAATGTTATCTGGAAGTGTAACCAAGCCCTTGCAGCATTATAATAATGCATTACAATTTGGAGACCAAAAGGGAAAAGCAACCAAAGATACTAGTATCAATATTTTCCAATGACCCTAAGAGGACACACCAATGACTAATATATGAAGCACAAAAACATTGAAATGGCTGCGTAGACAAGTTAAGGCAAGCCTATAAGAAAGACTTTAACTTACCTTCAGATGATAACAAGATTGCCGTTAAGATCTACAACACCATGCAAGGGAAGAATGACTCAGTGTGCATATACAACATGAGGATGAAAGTTGATATCCAAGCTGAAGGTTCCTCTGACAAATGTTCTAAATAAGAGATTGTTTATCAAATGTTGCAGACCAAAGTTTGAAGTGAAATTGAAAATTTTGCAAACTTTGGCATACAATGGATGAATACAATCAATCCATAATCTTGAAAAGTGAAGACAAAACAAATATTAGGACAAAGGAAGCAACTCTAAATATGAGGAGGATAGCTCTAAGCCTCACAATCTAACTGTCTTAAGAAAGGACATGATAAGAATATTTAAGGAGTCAAGTAGTGAACAAGGGTGTGATCAAGTGGTTGGCTTGTTTGGTTCTCATGATGGAAACCAAAGCTCAACTCTCTCCAACGGAATCTTAGCCCTGCAAGGCATGCTGAGTGGTAGCATTGCTAGAATTGCAGGTAGAATGCAGCTAAATAGTGCAGGAGGATGTAGCATTGATGCGGTCAGATAGTGCTGAAGGGTGCAGTAAACGGAGTAGATGGAAAAATTGCAGCAGCAGTAGTCCTGCTAGAAATTTACAGATGGGGAGATATGTGGCAGCAAGTATAGGTATAGGTCATTATGTCGCATGCATGCTGAAGTAGTAGGCCTGATAATCTCAAACTATTGTTATAGGAGTGGGTCCTGCTTCAACCCATATATCTAATAGACTAAATAGATAAGAGTGTTCAAGGAATTAAAGAGCAAAACAAAAGTGCAACATAAATTTTTATAGGAAGAGACATATAAGAGTGAACTGTTTGGTACACAATTTTGTGAAATATGTGGAGTGATAGGGCATGTAGTCAAGGACTGCCCCAACAATCTCAAAAACAAAAACAACAAAAAGTGTTGACCACAAAAGCATTAACCTCCAAGGATGCCATAAGTGTTGAGCATTGAAATTGCAAGAAAGTGGTATAAGAAATCAAAACCAAGGAGGGCAACAAATAAAAAGACATGCAAATAGCTTCCTTATAATCTAGTATCAAGTATGTAACAAATGGGGAAACTTTGCATGAAATTTTCCATATAAATTGGAAGAGTTTCATCATCAATGTGTGGATGGTATGGACTTGAAGACTCAAATAATAGAAATTGTCCTACACATCAAATCCAACCAATGTGAGCAAGGTAGATCCAAAGTTTAACATGCTAATGACAAAGGTATGGGCTAGGAAGAACAAGTATCTATACCCTATAGATAGAATAAAACATATATTAGTTATTAGTTATATTGTAATTTCGGTTAGTCAGCAAGAATGGCTATGTCTCATCAGCTGATCGAAATAGTTTTGTATAATTGTGAATGGTTGGAATTCCTTAGCGATCATCGGCAAGTTTACATACTTGTTCTATAGTCGAGAAAAGGAACTGTGTTGTTGGAAAATCATTCATTTCCCCATTTTTGTATAAGAGCATTGAAACATTGAATGAACAAAAGAACTATTATATATCCTGAAATATATAGTTATTCTCATATAATTCACTCATGAATGTAAATACCAATTTATTGTGCCTAAGTAATTGCATGTCTAGATAGGTGAGTAATCATTTGGTGTTGTTGCCTTTCAAGAAATCGGCTTAAAATGACCATATAATGGGACAGCCAATTGAAGGCTATAATGTCCCCTTTCCTAGGCAATGGTCAGATGCAATGGTTAGTCTACCAAATGGTCCCCGTAGGCTAAAAAGGTGTTCAGGGGACCCTTTTGTGGGTAATCTTTGGCTCTTCAGCAGACCCTTTGGTGCTTATTTCAGTATTCTTCAACTCAGTGTTCCAGTTTATTTGTGGTGCACCTTCCAGAGGCCATTCAGGAGACTTTGATGCACAATTACTATTTTTAGTAAGTCACTCGGATGTGTTGCTCATACTTACTATGTATAGTAAGTCACCGGTATGGTCAGTTGGCAAAGTTTCTATATCTGGCATGGTGGCATAATTATATCCTGGAGTTATATTGGTCAATATTGGTCCTATGCATTTAATATTAATAACGTCAAATAATCAAGTAAAATTAAATAATTTAACTTTATGCGTTATTAAAATATTTTAAAAAGGGACTTTATTAAAAAGGGGATATAAGTGATTTTAGAGTCTAATTTATAATATAAGTTAAAGTGTCATTTTCAAAGGGGAGATATAAGTGACTTTTAAAGTATATTTTATATTATAAAATTGTGCACTGAAATTAAAAGTAAATTAAATGAAATGAAATGAAAATGTGAATTTGAGGTGAAGTTGAGAATTATAAAAGGGCATTTGCAGTTCATTTTATTCATTCATGATTATTATTCTTGTTTTGGAGAAATTTGGTGAAGAGCTTCAACAAGGGTTTGCTGGTTGAAAGCCATAGACTTTTTGAGGACGAAAACCCTCAGGAAGAATAGCTCAATACAGGGGTGGAAGATCTCCCAAGCCAGCTAGCTTGCAGACAATTCCATTGCAAGGATTGTTCTTGTGCTTCAAAGGTTTAGAGGAAAGCTTCACAAGGGTTTGAAGAATTTATTAGAAGTTTGATAATTTATTGAATATCGGAAAGGCAAGGTTTTGAAAATATTCATGTTGCATATGTTAAATATTGAATGCTTTTGCCAAGTGTGGAATTGAAGTCATTACATGGAATTGCCAGGAGACAACAGTGCTAAGTTGCTGATTGATTATTGAATTGTAACAAACTTCAGATTGGGCGCTAAGTGCTGGAATTCTGAGACGTGAGGCTAAGAGAAGTCTAAAAGGTCTACAAACATTCTACAACTCCAAATTTGCTATTGTCTCACATTTACCAGGTCTAACTTCCGTTTTTATCTGCTGTATCAAACTGTTATATAATCTGAAAATCTCATATTGCTGCTATATATATTTCTGGGTTTAGGGTTTCGTCCGGCTTATATTTTGCGCTCTCAAGGACGAAAACCCTTGATAATGTGATCTAGGGGACGAAAACTGTTTGGATTTCTTCTTTTGGATGTGGATGAAACACTCCGCCTCTCCCGTCCCACCCCTACGTCTTCTATACGATACTGGTTGCAAAGTTCATTGACAAATCTGGCAAATCAATGACAATTCTTTTGTGCCAATCTGGACTGGCCATGTGGGGGAATTCCCTCAGTACGGCACCACCCTTGTTGTAAAATACATTATTACAATCAGCATGATTCATCTTTTCATTCTAATATTCACCAAGACTTTTACATTCTATACAGTACTTTTAATTTATAAATTGCTGACGTAATAGAAGCGGATCTTATTTTATTGCACTGTTTTGGGTGCCGCTAGAGTTTAGGCAACATAATTTAGTTAATTTTGAATGATTAAACTTCTGTATACCTTATATTTATTCATTGTTGATCCCTGCATTTACAAGGAATTAATTCAATGCACCGTATAATCTGCACTTTGATTTGAGCAAGCTTATTTTAATTTTATCACTATGACAAAAAATTATTATGTTGATAGTTAACTTTCCAGGCGTAGAGGAATGCAACTCGTTATTCCTATTATTTGGCATAAGTAAATGCAACAACATTTTTTGTTTTTGTTCATTCATAAGTCAAAGAAAAAGACAAGAATTAGAATCAATTTCTATAAGTGTTCCACGGGGACGCGTCCCCCCCTAATTTTTAGCCGTTCCCCCATCCTAGACGTTTCAAAGACTTGGAGACGGCAGGGAGATGTCCCTCCGCTGTCCCGCCACCGCCATCGAGACGTGGGAAATGTCAGGGAGACGCGGGGGATGCTTGGGCATCTCCAAGACGTCTCGAGGACGCACAGGCGTCCCTCGAGCATCTCGGAGACGCCCAGGAGTCCCCCGCGTTGGGACGTCATGAAAACAGGTTTTTTTTTTAATTTCTTTAATTTTTATTGGTTTGTGTGCCAAGGATCGAACCCTAAAGGCTTGTGGGACCCATCTAAAAGCCTCTAAATGAGATAAAACACTCTAATTGTTCATTTATTTACTCACATATGCATTTGATGTTTTGGAGCAGCTAGGTGAAGAAGAGGAAAACTAGTAAGAAGAGTGAGTGAAAGAGTGAGTTTGAGGTGCTGCAAATGCAAGAGGGGTGAGAAGGAGAAAGAAGAAGAAGAGGAGGAGCATTCTACACCAATTTTGAAAGATTTTTCAAGCACAAGGTAGTTTTATGACTGTTTTTTGAAGTTTTTTCAAAAAAAAAATTGTTTTGTTTTCCAAATTTTTAGATTCATTTCGAAAATGTAGTTTGATGATTGAAATGGGCATTGAAATGAAAATCAAAACATGAATATGCATTTGCAGCCATTTCTATGAAATTATGATTAAAAAATTGATCATAATTTCATATACATGGCTGCAAATGCATATTCATATTTTGAATTTTCATTTCAAAGTTCAAATTTCAAAGCTCATTATTTTTTTTTTCATCTTTCCATCAAGATTCATCATGAAGTTTTAAAATTTTATTTTCAAATTTGTTAAACTAGGCTGAAACTAGGCACTTATAGAATTTATTTTTTTACTGCAGTGTGACAATGAGCTCTCATGACATCAACATGAGTGAGGATGAGGTCCATTCACATAGTGATACCGATCCTGAATATGCACCTGAGGCTGAGGGGGGTGACCATGGGGCTGAGCATGAAGCCCAAACTAGTTCCATGGCAAGTGAAGCAAGTACTTTTGAGTGCCCTTCTACAAAATTGGCAAAGTATGCTAAGGGTCCTTTTGATCCCAAATCCCCTCTCAAACAATTTGCAACAAAAGATCTAAGCAGGCAAGCCCAAGGAGCAACATCCGGTGGCACAAGGAGGTGGAAGTGCAACTTTTGTGGTGATGGGTGGTATGGGAGCATCACTAGAGTGAATGTACACCTTCTTTTCATTAGAGGAAAAGGTGTGGGGATATGTGAGTTTTTGACAAAACCAGAAAACATGAAATACAAAGTTGAAATAAATAAGTTATGGGGTGTTCATGATGATACTCTAGCTGCGCCTGTGCCTACTACTTTGCAGCATAGGGCACATGTTCATCATTGCCAGCCACAGAGATCCAGCCATACTTTGCAAACGAGAGTAGGAGGGACACCAGGTTCTTCTAGTGCCTATGTAGGAGAGGGGAGGGGGAAACGAAGATTGCAAAGTCAAACTCAAAGTAACCCAATAGAAGATTTGTTTAATGTGCAGCTCAAGGATGACATAGATGATGCCATTGGCAAGTTCTTCTTTGCCAATGGCATCCCGTTTCATATTGCCCGATCTCCTTATTATAAGGACATGATATCGATGGTGGCAAAAGGAGGACCATCATATGTGCCACCAAGTGAGACAAAATTGAGGACTACAATCTTGGATAAGAACTATTCCAAGATCAATTTGTTGATGGAGAAGATGAAGGAGTATTGGGTTAAGACAGGATGCAGTATAGTCATGGATGGGTAGACGGGCATTAGCCATCGTCCACTCATTAACATCATGGTTACATGTACTGAGAGCCCATATTTTCTTAAGGCAGTTGATTGTTCAACACATCGCAATGATGCTGATTTTCAGTTTGAGGTTCTCAGGGATGCTATTGAGGAGGTTGGGCCACAAAATGTGGTCCAAGTTGTGACAGATGTTGCACATGTGTGCAAAGCTGCAGGGAGACTTGTTGAGGCTACTTGCAGGCATATTTGGTGGACCCCATGTTGTGTGCATGCCATGAACAATGCACTCAAGGACATGGGAAAGATTGATTGGATTAGAGCAGTGGTTAATGATGCGAGAGATGTGCACATGTTTATCTGCAACCACCACACATCACATGCACTCTTCAGGACCTTCGCTAAGAAGGAGTTCCTGAAACCTACTGATACGAGATATGTTTCCTATTTCATTCTCTTGGACAAAATGATTGAGTTGCAAGAGGCACTGCAACACATGGTCATGACATCAGATTGGAGTAGGTGGGCCAAGTCTAAAACAGAGCAGGGGAAGAGGGTGAAGGATACGGTGAAAAGTGATGTGTTCTGGGGTGATGCAAAATATATTGTAGCCATCATTAAACCAGTTTTTCAGGTCATCAGGTATGGGGATGCCGATGCACCTAGCCTGAAATATACCGGGCCAATTTTTTATTTTTTCAACACAACTAAATTCACCCATTAACGTTAATGAAAACTCAATCCAACTGAAGGTAACCCTTTCCTCTGATCAACCCAGATCCCAATGCAGGCAAGGTTGAGAGCATACTCGAAAGGAGATCGTCAGCATAACTGAAACTGTTGGAAGAGTAATAGGAAGAAGGTTCAATCAACTCAACCACTTATTCAGCGGGAGGACTGGATATAGAACTTACATTGCTGAAGTAACAATCAACTCAACCACTTATTCAGCGGGAGGACTAGAAAGATAGAAATTACATTGCTGAAAGTAACAATCAACTCAACCACTTATTCAACGGGAGGACTGGAAAGAGAAGTACAATGTTGAAAGAGAAGTGCAACTCGACCACTTATTTAGCGGGAGTGTGTTGACGGCTCAGCCGATCAGCAATATGCAAATGCAATACAATATAGACTAAGCATGACCAGTCTCTTCCACAAAAGTGGGGATACAAAATATAAAGTGCAGAAAGTAAAGAGTTGATCAGTACTACTGATTCAGCATTACAATGCGATGAACAATCTGCAAATACAATGAGATATAGATAACCAATGAACTCCAGAATGTTAGGAAATGAACTCCAAACAAGTACAAGCTATCCAGCATATGAAATATAGTAAAAAGGGACTGAAATATCAGGTCTGATATAAAAATTGCAGCAATCAGAAATTCATACCAGCAAGCCCTAGAATCACCAAAATGCTCATAACTTCGTCAAAACACCTCCAATTGATGTGAAATCAAGTGCAAAGGAAGCATAAGAGAAGGGCAACCAAGTACAAACCAAGAAACAGCAGCAAGCAACCTCTAATATTTTATGCACACTTCCCAATGCAATGGCAGGCAAAGTACAACCTCCAAGAAAGGGCGACCAGCAAGATAAAATCCAAATCACCTTTGAAAAATCTGAAAACTTGCAAGAAGGGGCGCCCCAGGTAGACTTGAACAATGAGCCAATACCCAAAACCAACAAAAAATTGTGCAAGGAGTTATGATCGAAAATGTGTTTCAGCCAAGCACCACACCAGCATCACCAAAACTGATAAAATTGCAAGAAACTCAACTACAATGTGCTCAATCTGTTCTCAAGGATTGAGAACAACCAAATCTCAACTAGTTGCTATTTTTCAAGCAAGAAGTCAAGCCAAAGCTAGGAGGTATGCATTCCTCGAAGCAACTTACTAACCATTCCGGCAGCATAACATTACTGTAGATATAAGATAATGAACTAAGAGCCCAATGCTCTTATTTATAACATTTCCTGCTCCAAATTCAAATTCAATCTCCCTCCAAATGGATGCCAAAACCAAACTCAAATTCACAACGCCCATTTGTGTCATTTGCATTTCATTTCTCCAAGTCGTCCTCCAAGAAGTATTATACTTTATTAAAATGTCAATAAAGTATATTATGGCGTCCAAAATAATAATAAAGTGAAACACTTTATTAAAGTGAAATATAAATATAATTGACCACTTATTTCTCCAAGGCGTCCAAACGTGCCTTTTAAATATTTCACTTAAAATAACATTCTCATCAAATATCAAAATCGCCGAAATAATCACCTCAAATGCTGGAGACCAACTGACTATACTGCCCTGCCTGAAATAGCCATAATACCAAGTTGTTGAAACACTGCCAAAAATAGCACCAAGGGTGTTGGAGACCAAACTACTCAAATTGACCTGCCAGATATAACCACTGAACTGAACTGCAAAAACCCTGCTAAAAATAGAACTTAATAAAAATAGCATACTGCTAAAAATAGTAAGTTGTTCCAAACTCATTTTAACCACAATCCAAGCAACCGTCGTACTTACTAAAAATAGTAAGTCCAGAAAAGTTCTCTGATTCAGTTGCATGTCACGCTGTCGCGAAGCTCTCTGAAAACCCAGAAGGAATCCAAAATCCGAACTGTAAAACTCCAACATGCAACCGTCGTAACTTACTAAAAATAGTAAGTTCGGAAAAGTTCTCTGATTCAGTTGCATGTCATACCACTGCGAAGCTCTTTGAAAACCCAAAAAGAATCTCGCAACCAAACTGCAAAAATCCAACATGCAAACCCCTGAATCCTCAAAGAAAACCTCCAAGTAGTTGGAAACCCTAATTCTGCCTCTGACTAGCCTACGAGCATCCAGGAATAGGCTAACAGTCACTGGAAGATGTAGTGATAAAAATGGGGACATTACATAGCCTTGGAGAGGTGTATGAGTGCATCGATTTTATGCTTGATCAGATGAGGGTTGTTGTGCGAGAGAGGGACCCCACATTAGCATTCTACCACGAGCACATTCAGCCAATCATTCCCAGGAGATGGGAGAAGCTCAACACTCCCTTGCACATGGCAGCCTATGCACTTAATCCTAAGTCGTATTTGACTAGGCCTGGTAGAGTGACACCTATAGAGGATGCAGAGGTGAAGGCAGGGTTCTTCAGGTGCATTGAGAGGATGTACAATGATGTAGATGCTAGTATGATTCGCACTGAGTGGACCAAATTTGCCACTCTTAGGGGTAATTCAGATGCAGCCAAGATGGATATGTGAACTATGGCGCAGGAGAACCCAATTTTGTGGTGGACTTGCCATGGATCAGGACCTTTGACTACCACTCTAGCCATCTGATTGTTATCTAAGGTTTCTAGTTTTTCAGTTGCTGAGAGGAACTGGTCTACATATAGCTTCATCCACTCTCTTAAGAGGAACAGACTTACCTCTAGGAGAGCAGAGAAGCTTGTGGCTGTACATAGTGCTTTGCGTCTCATTGACCGCAAAACACTTTTGTACAAAGAGAGTCCAGCAGCACGGTGGGATGTAGAGCCAGAGGAGCCAGAATAAATTGATGAGGATGCTTCAGTTTCGGCTTCAGATGCAAGGTTGGTTGGTGTTAGTTTGGCTGAGCTTGAGTGCGAGGATTCCAGTAGTTCGAGTGATGAGGAGTTCGGAGATGATTAGAGGCCTCCCTTCACTACATTTTTGCATTTTGTACTTATTTTGATTATGATTCATATCAATGTATCATGCTACTCATTGTAATCATTTTTATGATATGATATTTTGATGTCACATGTCATATTTTCGATATTCATATAATAGAAATCTCAAATTCGACAATTTCATTTGTCAAATTTCAATATTTATTTACTTTTAGTCTTTTAGTAATACTGTAATAGTATTCAAGTATTCAAAATGTTAGCATTTGCAATTTTACTAATTTGCCAAAGTTTAATTTGAAATGTTATTCTTAAACATCTTTTTATAACTAGTTATTCAAGTACCATATGTATATCAACACCGCCCCCCCACTGCCCCCCTTCCGCCATACCCCCACCGTCCCCAAACTTAGACCCCTTGTCCCCCCGTCCCCAAGACACGTCCCCAACAGGGAACGAGTCCCCTTCAGGAAACTCCGTGGAACATTGGTTTCTATGTATTGATCACTGCCACCATTATTGTCTAAATTGGTAAATAGCATAGCCTGCTGGTAAGTGTTAACCAATTCACATTACCATTGTTCTTTTCCTCTTTTCAAGGAATCATTAAAATAGTATATTATTGTTAGTGAATACCTAAGGTTGGCATCCCGATTTTTAGAAAGGGAATAGGCTCTAGTAGGCATGTACAAGAGCTGAAGCTATGTCTTCCATGTGCGATCTGCTAAGAGCCCCAGCTTTTCTCTGATTTTGTGACATTGGTTGCCTTGGTCTACAAGTTTCGTTCCTCTTTTTCCTAGGTTTTGTGTTGTGGTGTCATTTTTTGTGTACGTGTAGGGCAAGTGGTTCTTGCGTTAGATATTTTAAATTGAAATTTGTTTGTAAGAGCTAGGGTATGGTCGATACCTTTAGGGGGTTTAGGTGTGTGCTCGCACAGATGTGTTAAGTGCATCTGTACGAGTGTGTATGGATTTTGACTCGTCATTTGGTGGTGGGGAGGCTGTTAAAAACAATGAAGGAAATAAAACCTTCAAAGAAGCTTTACAAACAAAAGAATTGGAGGTGCTTACAAAGCTGCAGAATTCAATGTGGAACTCGTCGGAGATTGTGAAAGGGTCGTTGGGGAAGGAGGTGATGCAACAGTAGGAAGAAGTGAAGGAGGTAAGGACCCCCTTTTGCCCAGGGTTATAAGAGTAAACCCTAATGAAGAAATGCTAAATGCAGTTAAAAAAGAGGAAATTAGGCTTAAAAATACTGCCATCTTTCTTGCTTGCATAGTGTTGGCCAAGATTTGACCTAGCCCATTTTAAACTTCTAATGCCCTTCAGCCTGCCAAATCACACAAACAGTTAATTTTAAAAAATCTGACGAAGCTGGTGCTAAATCCTTTTGCTAGGTTGATGCTAACCTTATTATGTCCACGGTGGCCAATTTTCATGCCCAGACTCCTTACTGTTTGAGGTATTTTAAAAATCTACGTTTCTAACTAGTGATTTGCAAAAAATGTCAAGTCTTGGAATCCGTGCATCTGGAGCCAAAATAATTTTTGAGTTTTTTTCTATGATGGTCATGCTTCTTGCTGTTCAAATTTCGTGCAAAACGGAGTTTTCAGTTGAGAGATATGGGATTTTTCATCTCTAAGCTCAAAGAGGTGATTACAAAGTTAAAAGTTTACAAAACCCCGCCTGGGTGAAATGTTAGCAAAAGTTTACAAAACCCAACCTAGGTGAAAGTTAGCAGAATTACTCAAAGGTGGAAAGTTAGCAGAAGTTCACAAAACCCCGCCTGAGTTAGCAGAAGTAACGAAATCCCGCCTGCGGCGTCCGAAGCCCTTTTCTTGGAATTTTTTTAAAAGAGGCAATTAACAGAATGTGAAAGGTCATATTTTAACGAATTCTTTAAAGAAAAACAGTTACAAAACTGAAAAGTCTTGGGGGATAAAGACTATATATATATATATATTGTAAAGATTTTTTGAAAGAGGGAGATAATTTTTTGAAGAACTCAATATTATATTAGACTTTGCTGCTATTTTTTGTGAATGGAATCATTATTTGTCTTTGTGGATTTAGATCATGAAGATAATTTGATGTTCTTCAATCTTTGTGTTTAGGAGTATCTTAATGCTATGCTTTACCTTTGTGTGAGAAATGCAGTTTTCTTCATGATAGATTTCATTTTTCAGATAATATTGAGTGTATCATTTTAATTCTCAATGACTTTCAGGTTTAACTAGTCTTTGAGCCAATATTTTGTTATCTATATCATCGCATCTGATATTGGGATTCTTCCTAATATTGGGTTTTACCTTTATTGCTTTCTGGTTAAAAGCAAACATTGTGTTTATTTTCTGTTCTTTTAATTCATTGAAAACCTTGAGAGGGAGTTGTACCTCAATAAAATTCAGAGGATATTTGCTCTTTCCAAAGGGTAAATATTCAAAGTTGTTGGTAACAGATTTGTCTTCATTATTGGGCATATTTGATTCATTTTATCTAATTATTTGAAGAAGGCCAATCTGTTTGCTAACACATGGATAACAATAATTTTCCTACAAGGAAATTCTTTGATAGTTGGTTAAATAGCAACTGGGGAAAAAATATGGGAATTTATATTTCATTCTGTAGAATGATTCAAAAAGGATTATTTGTTATCTTTCTTAAGAACTATAGCATGCAACAGAGGGTACTAGAAAAGGATTTCTAGAATATTGGGAAAACTTTGTTTAGAACAGTTGCTTGGTCACCAGAAATTACATAGAATGAAATTTTATTTTGTTTAGTTCCAAGATGGATCAATGTAAAAAATGTACCTACTCAAATGTGGGTTTTCTTGCCTCAATTGTTCAAACCTATTGGATAAATTCTTCAAATTGAGGACACCATGTACACATTGCCACATTTGAATGCTAGGATGTCGGTTTCCTTTAATGCAATGGTACAAATCCCTAAAATAATTGAATTTGAGTTAGATGGAAAATTGTTTAGTTGTGACATAGAAGCCCTAGGGGATCTCAATTCTTGCTTCTTAAGCAAAACTGATGGTCATCAAAACAAAGATTGTCCTAAAATTGTTAATGATAAAAGAAATAATAAGTCCTCAAGAGTTTCTTTTAACAATCATGATGCACAAAAATACTCAAAGGAAGAAAAAAAAGAGATGGACTATGAGGTGAATAACAATGAGTCCCTTTGTCCTCCCTCGAGAGAAAATAACATGGTTGAAACCACAATCTTGCACTAAGAACAATGTACACAGTGAAGAAGATATTGATCCTAATTCGAATGTGGAAGACATGATTGAAAAAAGTGGGGAAAATGAAAATGGAAGCAAAGCAAAACCCAAATGCTATGAATAAGATAGAAATTGACCCTAGTGATGGAAATTATGTTCCAAATAAGTTGAATAAGGTTGAAAACATAAATAAGGAGAATGAGGCATTAGCACCTGTGAAGGATAATGCAAATGTGTTTCGTAAAAAAAATGGACAAGAGATTGTGTTGGATAAACTCAAGGAGCAGATCAAGAGAAGGAAGTTTGAAAGACCCCCAGACCCTCCAAAGGATGCAAACTCAATAGATTCAAATGGGATCCCTTATGATTGTGATTTAAAAAAAGAAAACCGAGATATAAACTGCTATAACCCTTTGTTTCAAGATCAAAGAGAGGAACAAAAAGGAAAGGAGAAAAATGAACTTAAAGAGGAGGAGAACAAAAAAAGGAAACAAGTGAGTAGAAGTAACAACTCACAAAAGCTTGGAACGAAAGGCAAAGGAGAGGGCACTCCTACCTGCTTTGACAAGCTGTATAAGAACCAAAAGAATCCTCAACCCCCAACTCCCCCTCCCCCCTCCTACAAAGATGATCTTAAACTGTATAAGTTGGAATATTTGGGGACTAGAATCCCCAGAGAGAAAATATGTCTTAAGGTCTCTTTGATATAGTAAAAAAGATTTGGATTGTCTTCTGATTCAAGAAGTAAAAGCTGTTTATTTCCATTTGCACAATGCTTTAAGGTTTGGATAGAAAAATGTTGTTGTCTTTCATAGTAATCATCAAAAAGAAAAAGTTGTAATGTCCCCATTTTTGGGTTCTCTTGCATTGTAGTTGGCACTAACCTTTTGGGTGTGTGTCAACCT
This sequence comes from Sequoiadendron giganteum, assembly GCA_007115665.2. Classification (NCBI taxonomy): domain Eukaryota; kingdom Viridiplantae; phylum Streptophyta; class Pinopsida; order Cupressales; family Cupressaceae; genus Sequoiadendron; species Sequoiadendron giganteum. The sequence goes on from CM021110.1 coordinate 254,916,347, forward strand.
TATCAGAGGAGTTATTTGATGTTACCAGTGAGCTCAGATGGTCTAGAGGACCTGAATGAAACTTTTCGAAGTTATTTCCCGCTTCTAGTGTGTTCTCCAAGATTTTTGGAGAGTGTGTCTATTTATAGTAAGACCCTCAGTCGTGCTCGATTCTCAATATTCATCATCGATATCACTCCTGTGCAATCAGTTTGCGATTCCAATGCTTTCCGTCAATTTCCGCACTTGAGTGCATTAATGGCCTTATTTTAATTATATTACTAAGGTTGCTTAATATTATTTAAATTATTTAAAAAACACCTTAGTGTTATAGCTCGTTGGAACCAGGATGGAAAGATTTAAATGTTGGGATGTTGATAAGTGGCTTTATGTGCTGAGAATAATTAAATAATGAAAGAAATCACTTTTTGAGGATATAAGGCTTATTTAATTAATAAAGTGACTTTATATTGAGCTTTCAAAAAAATTCTCAAAAAACCTATAAAAGGAGATATGGAGAGCTCTTTGGATTATGAGGATTCTTTGATTTCTTCTTGTGAAACCCTTGTGGTTCTATGGGATTGAACTTGGTTCATCTCAGCCTTCCTAAGGACGAAAACCCTCTTGGAGAAGATTAATCATGGTGGTGAAAAATCCTCCCTAGTTAATAATATGTGATTCATTCAGAGTCAGTTTGAGCGGAAAAGATTTGCACGTACGCATGGATTTTATTTTGTGAAGTTTTAGTAGAGATTTTTGGAGTGTTTGGTTATGCTTGCAAGAGCTTCTCAGGCCTAGTCGTACCCCTTCCCAGAGCTGGCCATACCCTCTTTTGAATGCATAGACCAGAGGAAAGATTATATGGTTTTGGGTATATTACCAATGATTCTCATAGCTGGGCGACCCTATTGCAAGTAATACAAAGTGGCAATCTGCTGTGGTTATTTTTCCTAAAGTGAATCACCCCTTGAGGCAAGCCGTACATGTGTTGGGTGGTAGTTTTGGAGTTTAGAGCTTGTTTGAGCTTGTTTAGTGGTTGCAAATCATCCTTGCCTTAGCATCCCAATTGGTAGAACAGATTGCAGGCGGAAGATAGGAAGTTTGGAGCTTAAAGAATTAAGCATGAACTATTTCCTATGGTGCCCCTGCGTATATCAGCACCCCTATGTGCTGCTACAGATGCTTTGAGTTGATTATATTGCTTGGAAATGAATGCTGCTTGCTGTTTAGGGATGAATCTGCAGATTTGGGCAGTTTAGAAGTATTATCTAGTGTTTGGAGTGATCTTTTAGGCCTATTGCAGCAGTTGGGGAACTTGTGAGAAGTGCTGATGAATTGGTTTGCCTTTGTTGCTTACTATTAACACTCAGAAAATTTGCTACAGTGGGACTGTTATGGTTTCAAGTTGCATTTTTTTTTTGAGGTATTTACATTCTATATGTTTGTTGTCATGGTGAATGACTCATAATGTCTATTTAGTGGTGTTTTGGGCCTCAAATTTGTAACAGCAGTGTATTTAATGAATGAAACTACCATTACTAATTTGCAACAGTTGAAGACTTGAATATGCAAACCTTACAATGTTTATATTTTGTCAAAACTGCATATTACATGTTTATTGCTTGAGTTATTCCTATGGTATCAATTGGTGAAAACTTCAAAAGAATAAAGGGGTGTTATTAAGCATGATCATGGTTCTTACATGTGTTCAAAAAATTAGCAAACTCTCAACCAAACAATTAGAAATGCAAACTGTTTGACATAATGCTCAGTGGATAGGAGTGCAAAAAAAATTGGGTGCAAATTGATAGGGGATCTTACAAAAGGTGGAATAGCAATTTTAATAGGACAAAAATGGAAGCTATATATTACTAGCTCTGGTTGTTCGCCCAGAAATAGATGTATTTGGATAACCCCAGAAAAAAATAATCAAAAGTTTGAGGTGTGCTCCATTTATGCCCCTAATGACTACAGGGATAGAATAGAAGTTTGGAGATAGTGTGTTGCTAACCTACCTAAAATTCCTTGGATTATTTGGGGAGATTTTAATATGATAGAAAACAAAGAGGACAAATCTAGGGGTACTCCATGAGCATGGAAAGAAAATGAGCAGTATTACTGGACAAGAATGAAAAAAGTGTTGAATATATTTGATCCCTTAGAAGGGAAAAAGAAAGACGGTAAAAGTATATGGTTTACATGGTGCAATAATCAAAGTGACAGAAAAAGAGTTTATTGCAGATTAGACCGGTTTTATGCTCAAGAAGGCACATTTCGCTTTGAAAGTAAGAAAGAATCCAATTGTGTGCCAGTGGAGCCCAAAACCTTATCTGATCATTACCCAATTGAAACAAGGATTATTATCAAATCCTGTGGTTTTAAGTCAGATATAAATAAGGACAATCTATACAAGCTTAACACTGAAGTATTGAAATTCAAGACTGTGTGGATGGTATTAAAACTTTGAAGAAAATCAATATGACTTTCTTTCCTAAAAACACAACCATTGAATACTGGGTTGGATTGGTCTCCAATCTTAAGATCTTGTTGAAAACTATTGAGAAAAAAGCTGCAATTGAGAGTAGAAGACTAGAGTGTTCCTTACAAGATGAATTATTGGCTGCAGAGACTGAGGTTCAAATGGATATTAATAATGAGATTCTGGTTCAAAATTTAAAGAGTATAAAACACAAGCTCAGGAAATTCCAAATTAAGAAAGCTTAGGGGGATAGGGTTAGAGCCAAAATGAATTGGGTCAAAGATGGGGATAAGGGTACTAAATACTTTTTCAATATGTTGAGGGCAAAGCATGCCATTGAGTCTATTGGACCCATTAGGGTTAATGACTCCTGGATTCAAGACAATCAAGAGATTAAGAAAGTCTTTTATGAATTCTACAAACACCTCTTCACTATTGAGAACAAAACTTTTTCTTGCATTAATGCATAGGATGTTTGTAAGAAGATAATGACCAAAAAAAAACAAAAGATATGGAGCTAAAGCTAGAAAAAGAGATCTCCAAAGATGAAATTTCTAATGCTATTTTGTCTTTCCAGAATGGGAAGTCTCTTAGAGCGGATGGTCTACCAATTGAGTTTTATAAAGCTAACTTGGATTGGGTGGTAGATGACCTGTATGAGGTATATCATATAATGTCCCCAATTTCCGAGCAGTCACCACGGAGTCAATTTAATTAATTAAATAATAATTTGCCCTGATATCATATTTTGGACGATTTATATTAAATTAATTTATTGTTCAAGTGACTTGAATAAATGTGTTACTTAAATATTTAATAAAAGTCACTTTACAAAAGAAAAATATTTAATTAGGTGGTGAAATATAAAAAGGGGAAAAAGGAAATGAATTAATCATCTCAGTGAAAATTTATTATCGAAAACAATTTTGAGAGTAGTTTTCAAGAGACTCGAGAACGAAAACCCTTCAGCTGGTGGGTCGGACGAAAACCCAATTCATCTGTAGGTGGATTCATTTCAGAGTTCACAATTGGGCTTAATTGTGAAATTTGGGAAGTCTTCTACGAATAAAAATTTCAGATATATTAATTAGAGTTTCAGAATAAAGGTATTTGATTTATTTTCTCATAATAGTGTTTGGATGTGTTGGTATATTGGCTCTGTGGGTTATTCGTCAAAATTAAAAAGGGGAAAAAGGAAATGAATTAATCATCTCAGTGAAAATTTATTATCGAAAACAATTTTGAGAGCAGCTTTCAAGAGACTCGAGGACGAAAACCCTTCAGCTGATGGATTGGACGAAAACCCAACTCATCTGTAGGTGGATTCATTTCAGAGTTCACAATTGGGCTTAATTGTGAAATTTGGGAAGTCTTCTACGAATAAAAATTTCAGATATATTAATTAGAGTTTCAGAATAAAGGTATTTGATTTATTTTCTCATAATAGTGTTTGGATGTGTTGGTATATTGGCTCTGTGGGTTATTCGTCAACATCATTATATAGAGTATAAGGAGCAGTGGCATGTAAGATGTATTTACTGGGAGAAAAAATGAATTAATATCTGCAGCCGGGAGTTTAATTATGAAATTCCCAAATATATATGATAGATAGCAATATTGAATAAGGGCTGCAATAAATATATCCACCGTTGGCTATAGGACGGAGAAATTGTGTTTTTTTAACGAGGCCCGATAATAGTTAAATTGGCCTATTTGCTTTATGCAATGATTAGTAACAATTCCTTTCCATAAAGGTTGATGTGGAGCTACAAACCGATCAAACAAGGGAATTCAAACTTTCCCAAGCCGTGTCATTTTCCTAGTAAATGCCATCCTTAGCCACCACCTTTATATCTTTTGCTGCCTCAGATATTAGTTGCCAACTATTATATTATGAACTCGGCCTAGCTTCATCACCGAACATTTCAAGCTCGTGTGTACTCGCAAATTCAAGGGAAGGCATGGGAGGAGATAGTTATAATGGCCACATAATTTCATGAAGCAACCGATGCAAGTTTGGTCACGACAATGATGAAAACAACAATAGATGGTACTCAAGTTAGCATTACCTACTAGTTGTGCATATTATATGTTCAAATAATAGCCATGTGAGCTATATGTTCTTTTTTTTTTTTTGTGTTACCAAGTTCTCCCAATCCGAGACCTATGCCTATTTCGGGAGCATCCCGGTTCAAGAGCACCCAGGGATCGCCTTGGATGCCCCAGATTCCCTAGGGGTCTGCGGGACACGAACCCATAGGGAAACCGGAGTGTTTAGGGTGCTCCCAAGCACTCCCAGGCACTCCCACGGGCACTAGCACCTAGGGGGCACCTAAAATCAATTAAAAAACATTAAAAAAAAAGTTGCCAAAAAAATGCAACTAACCCTAAAAACACCCTCTAAAGCCCATTTAACTTTTCATTGCTCTCCTCAAACACATTCATCAAGCATTTTTTTCCACTTCCATTTTTAAGGGTTGCTGGTTTTTCGAAAGAGATCGATCAGAAAGTGCCAAAGGATCGAGGATACCTTGCACAAAAGAGATCTAATCATCTAAGGTATACGCATTGTAACCGATTCTTTAGTTTTTTAACAAATTGTTTCAAGTTTTTGAGGAATTTTTTCAAGTTTCTTTTTTCTTTTAATTTTTTTAGAAAAGAACAAACAAGTTTCACTATTTGTTACAATGTTTTTTGGTGTTCATTTTGAACTTTCATTAGATTATACTTTATAAATTATACATATTGTAAGGTTCTATTTATTTTTATTTTTTTTAATTTAAAGTTTTATAATTTATTTTAACAGTAAAATCAAATTGCAATCTATTTGAAATGGCCACAAGTTCAAGTTCAATGGGTATTGATGCAAACAAAAAATTTAAAATTGATCAAGCATCTCCTTTATGGAACTTGTTGTGACCTTTTTACACATCGCCCCATTGCAAATGGGGACCCTAGTAGTTTCCCTCTGAAGGTTTTGCTTTTGAGTTTTGGTCTTTTAGTGGGGTACTTAAAAATTGAATTTTTGAAGGTCATCCGAGTCAAGAAGTGATTGTGAACCAAAATCAATGCATGAACGTTGCCAAAGTGCTTAGAAGGCCTTGTGGATGAAGATCGACTATCAGTTCAGTCAATTCTGACACTTCCTAAATTTTAGGGTTTCCACCCTGGGCCCCTATTTTTTAGGGACTTTTTTTTGGCATTTTTTGCCCATTCTGGAATCCCTATTTTTTAGGGGCTATTTTTAGAAAGTTTCTATTTTTGGCAGGGTTTCTATTTTTGGAAAGTGTGCAGGTCATCGCTTCGTCAACGTCAACTTCAGAAGGTTACAAGGGAAAAATGGGTGAAAATTTTGAAAATTCTAGAAAATTGCCTAAGGCATGGACATGCATATGCTAAATTCGCCCAAGCATGAAGAAATAAAAATGGCAGAGGTACATGTAAGTCCGCCATGTAGGTTGCAAGGAAATTGCAGAGCATCATGTAAGTCTGCCCATGGAAAAATGACAAAGTGCAAGTCAAGTCCGCCATTGGCAAGGAAAAATTGCAAAGGTTGAAGGAAGTCCACCCAAGACAATTGCAAGACAAGGTGGAAGTCCGCCCAGCAACATGCAAGAAAAAATGGCTAAGTCATGAGCAAGTCCGCCCCAAGGTAGATGGCAAGGAAGCTAGCAAGTCCACTCCAAGGTGTTGGGAGATGACATGAAGGCTAGCAAGTCCGCCCAGCAATATGAAGATGGCAAAACACACTTGAAGTCCGCCATGTGCAAGGTGGCAAGGCAATGACAAAGTCCGCCCAGCCTAGAGGTAAAATGGCAAGACAATGACAAAGTCCACCCAAGGACAAAATGGCAAGTGGCATGTGAAGTCCGCCCCAAGAAGGTTAGAGAAGGGTGGGAGTGTGAAGAAGTCCACTCCAAGATGTTTGGAAGTGATAAACTTGCAAGGAAAATTCGCCATTTGATAAATTAAATGACAAATTACATGTGCTAAATTCGCCCAAGCTTGGTAAAATAAAAAAATTTCACAAGGCAAGTGCGCCTAGGCCACATGAATGACATGAAAAATACTTGGAGAAGTAAATATTAAATTGTTTGCCTTGGAAAAATCATAGAATTTAAAATTTTGCCTAAGTCTAGACATTTTGAAGAATTAATTAAAAATATCAAATTGTATGTCTGGCAAAGATGAAAGTCGCCTAAAATAAAAAATTATGGCAAGATTAAAATTCGCCTTAGGCAGAGGCACAGAGAAATTTGAAAAGATAATTTGCCTTTGGATTAAAAAATAATTAAATATTATTATTTAATTATTTAACGAACGGGTTGGAAACAACACATAAAATATTATTTTAATATTTTATTTTCAAAACCCATTTAATGAGAAAATTCGAATTTTCTCTAGGCAAATTTCCGAGGAAAGAAAGAAGAAAAAGAGCTTCACTCGACTGGCGTCAAAATTGGAAAGTTTCTTTACCGACTGATGCTAAAGATGGAAATTACTATTCGAAAGAGAAGTGCCAGCCGAGTTCAGACTGAATTAATTGGAAACAATTAAAATTTGCTAAATGGGTCAATTCTTTAAACCTTAAATTGGCTTTGCATTTCATTTTCATTCATTCTTTCGAAAGCGAAGTTGTGAAGAAAATTTATTAAGGCACGAGAAGTTTGTGAAGTTTTATATTTTTCTTAAGAAGTAAAAGGCTGAAAGTGCGAATTTACATCAGCAGCAACACAGTTTTCATTGCCAAGCAGACTTTACTTACTCTATTCCGGCAAAGATTTCTCTTTGCGAAACAATTTAATTCTTTCATTTCCAGCAATAATTATTTTCACAAATTAACTTATCGAGTTTGCTGGAATACATTTATGCGTAAATAATTTCTGAATTTTAATATTTCTTTTGCAGATTTATGTTGGACAACGGAGAATCATCAAAGAAAATGAAATTCGCCAGCAAAGGTTCGTAGCCAGAGTCAAAAATTGTCTCCAAGTGGAAGAATGTTGCTGACACTGATCTTGGCCATATTGACTTAGAAGAATTCCGGAAAAGAACGTATGGAAGTGACGCACGCTTGCCAACTCCAATTGCACAAAAAATTATGCGAAACGGCATAGTTCATGTTGCAAGATTTCCGCCGGCAATTGAATGTCCAGGGTTAATGGTGGAATGCGCCTTGCATTACAATGCTAAAGAAAGACAAATTGAGGCGCCTGATGGCAGAGTGTTGGCGTATTTAGGCGAATTAGCTATACAGGAAACATTTGGCATTCCAGCTTACCACCGAACGTACTACCGGTCGAAAGAGGATGCACAGAAAATATACGAAGATAAACAAGTTCTTTGTATGGCAAACATGAACAAAAACTGGCTGGAAAAACCTAGAGCTTCGACCAAAAGATTGCCCAAGAAGTTACTCAGGCCATTTTTCAAGGAAGAGTACAGAGACATAGTCTTGTTGCTGAATAGATTGGTAGGCAATCCTCAAGGAGCGCCTTTTGAAAATTGGATGTACTACTTCATTGACGAAGTATCTTCCGGAACCAAAATGATCAACTGGTCAAGGATGATTAGTGATAGTATTCATGAACAATTGGTCAACTTGGAGAAGACCGAATCCTTTCATATGGGTTCCTACATAATATACTCGCTCGCTCGGACCTACCGATATGCCGGTCTAATCTGCAAAGGTGTAGTCGGCAATGGCAAAAGGGAGCTCAAAGTTTACAACTGCTATCCACAATTGCAGTTGAGCGAGAAGTCACATTGGCGTCGGGTACACAATGTTTTTCTCATGTACATCACCCGGATACTTCAAGGTGGAACCCATCAAAGGCTCACCCGTGAAGCGAAGAGCTCAATTAGTAAATACGGATCCTAGTTTATCCAGTTTCCTAGATTTACTTATATCCGAATACAGGGATTCACGGACTCTCCTTACAAGTTGTCAATTTATCCTATCGACAAAATGATTTTACTGGAAGTACTGAGGCAGCTGGAAACATTCCAAAGTATCCAGAGACCAAAGCAGAAAGCAGCCGTCACGTTTCCTCTGTTCATCGGGAACATGGTAGAATCTTGTCCGTCATCACAGGCAGCAGAAAGTGCCAGAGTAGAGATACAGTTGTACCCATTCACTTCGTACAAATCTAGAGGGGACTTCGACCCACTCAATCATATGGGAACTATGAATGGAAGGAAGTACAGGCACAGGATTGACCTTGAGGACTTTTGGGCAAATGCTGCTGACGAATATGAAGTAAGGAAAAGATTTTGGTCGAGATTACCTTTGGGCATGATTGGGGCAACGGAACTCTTCCATGTCCCTGACCAGTTGAATGATGATGAAGTATATATGCAGCTAGGCTATGATGAAGGATTGCCACTTCCTCCTGTCAAATGGTCAGAGCTAGAGTTAGGTGATTTGACAATTCTTAGAGACCAGTGGTTAAGTACTCGCAATGGTGGGTAGATCAGTAGATACAGACTCTGAGGCAGTAGGGTATGCCATTCACCTATGATTTGATGGGCGAAGCTGAATCTTGTTCTTCTAACGTCGATGCTTCTCAGGGAGATGTGCTAACTGAACCTGCCAACCAGAAGAAAAGAAAGGGTAAAGAAACGGCGACAGGTGAAGAGCCAATCCTAAAGAAACCTAAACCCCTTTATTCAGCCACATCCAGGAATGTGGAGCAATTGTTGATTATGGACGAAGAATCGTGGGGACATATCAGAATTCCTTTGGCAGTACTTGAAAGAGACATGGAGCCCATGCAGCTTGAGGATGATTTTCATCACTCTCCAACTGGCACGGAGATTTGTGAGTCGGATGAGGACTTGAATGTCAGGGAAGGCGACTTCCAAGAGGGGATGATTTCAGCCCTCAAAGGAATTCACGAGGACCCATCAATACAAGAAATTCAAGAAGTCCAAGACATGCAGGACATTCCGGATTACGAGGATGATGGAGTCGAGCAACCGACAATTCCAGATTGGCTGAAGGAAAGGATTAAGGTCAAGGTACCAGTTGAGGCACCAAAAGCAGATGATATTGATGATTTCTTGGCAAGGTTGGAGCAAGCAAATACAAAAAAGCCTGCCAAGAAATTCTCTACTATTCAGAGAGATGAGACTGGTAACTGTACAATGCAGATTGCAGTTCCGACGGTTGAGAAGCCGTAGGATGAGATTACTCCTGCCGAGTATGCCATTACTGTAATTGACATTGGTCCATCTACAAAAGGACAAGAAGTAGAAGATCTGGATAATTCCATCTCTACCATTAAGTCCAGATTAGAAAAGGAGACTACGAAGAGAAAGGAATATAAGATGGAGGTTGAGCGCCTGAAAGAGTATATCCGGCATTTGACAAGGCCACTCAACCAAGGTGACCAATCAACCCCTCTGCTCCCAAATGCATCACAGGAACCGGCACAAAATCTAGAAAAAGAACTAACTACTGCCAAGGAAACAAAGCAATGGATGGCAAGGAAAGAGGGAGAAGTAATGGCATTTGTGGAGAGGTTGGCACATGCTCATGGGCAAACTTCTTCCCTACTCACAAGGGTTGCAAACTTGGCTGAAACATGGCACGGACTGCAGGACCTGCAAGACAGAATCATTCCTTGCCTCCGTGACATAAGGAAAATACCCAAGCAAAGGCTGGTCGACGAGGAAATTATTGCAGCTAGGGTGGCTTACGACTTCAGCAATTGGTATTGTGCATTGGTCTCGCATAGAGAAGTGCTTGAAAAGGCGAAGGCAGAAAGTGCCAAAATTGATGAGCAAGTGAAGGGCATTCAAAATGGTATCTTTCATATGGCGGAAGATGTGTTGAACACGGACATTGTCCGGGAAAATGACTTACGGCCGAGTAATATGCAAAGGGAAGTGCAAAAGGCTTTCTCCATCATGCCAATCTTGGGAGAAAATCTGACTAAGGCATTTGACCTCTTGACTGCCCGTAATAGTTTCTTGCAGCATGAATCATAATGGGCAGTTGTCTTTGCCGATTGTGCGGACAGTTTAGACCTGCTGGAATACAATGTCAATACCTTGCCGGACATTACTATTGAGAAGATTGGCGCCATTGTGTCCAGGTTTGTTGAACGGAGCATTGCTGAAGCGGATAAGGGCGCAACTCTCAGTGGAGGACTCATCTGCTTGTCAACTGGTTGATGTTTTAGCAACCCTAATTAGGGTTTTCTTGTTCAAATCTGGGCCCTTGATCTTGTTTTAATCTCGGCCATTCAATGTATTTGGGGATTCTATAAGTACCCCTTCATTTTCATTTGAAACGATCGGAAAAAATCAGAAGAATTATTATCGAGGATTAGAGATTAGAATTTTTGAGTTAGAATTAGCTTAGAGATTTAAATTTTAGAAGTAAGAGAAGAGTTGTATGAAATTGTTGTGAAAACTATTGTGATAATAAAATTCATAATTGCATGAGATGCTTTGAAATCTTTATTGTCAAATGGGTGCATGGTTGCATATTTTCTCTTTCTCATAGGATTGTTATAGATTAGAAATTTATTTGTTAGTGGAGCGAAAGATTGATGGTGAAGATTGAAGTAACTTAGCTCATACTTTCTTCGAATGGATGATTTTCATTTGATACGTAAAGTTAGACTGAGCTTTAATGTGGATGCTTTCATACGCTTACTTTAAATAATATTGTTCAAATTGATGGTGTTATTTATAGTAAAAAAATCTCAAGCACAAATCCCAGAAGATTGCACCTGCTTTCGTGTAGTTGTCGTTTTTCGAGATGAAACAAAGCATGGTTTCCTTTAAGTTGCAGTTGATCTTTACAGTCTCCTAGTTCCGTAGGATTAATATAGGATTTCTCACCCCTTTCCTTTTTTTCATTTTTTATCCAAAATCAGAAAATCCCAAAATACAACACTACATTCAATCCCTTACTTTCAAAATGAATTACTGAAGTAAAATGCCCCTTGGGTTACCAGCAAACCACATACTACCACAGAGCCTATCCACACCCCAACTTTGGAACATTGGAATTACCTTGTGACCTATCTCACAATCTTAGCACGAAAGGTGATTTTTATCAAGAGAGGATAGAGCGTCTAAGGACACTTTATTCTAGAGTGTTCGTGTGTGTCACAAAACATGCATCAACGTAACTATGTTATAATGTTTGAACAACTTCCAAGAGGTGGGGCATTCATTTGGAATTGTGGTGAGTGTGAAGTCCAATTTAAGAGATCGTATAGTTGAGTGAAAGCTCACTTATGTGCACAAAGTGGGAAAGGGATTAGAATATGTGAAGAGCGAAACAAGAAGGGGTTGCCAATGGAAAAAATTATGGCATTCATTAGAGAACAAGAACAAGTTGACGCTATGAGTGAAAAAGCAAAATTGAGATCTCATCTTTTAGCAAAGAGAACATCAATGACTTTACCTACAAATTCAATAATGGCCTCTCAACATCCTTTCTTGGAGACACCCTCTATCCAAGTAGAAGATCCCACTCCTTCCCGCAAAAGAGGCTCTTTAGATAAGGCATTTCAAAATGAAGCAAGAGACATTGCAGAGGAAAAAGTTGCACGATGCATTTATGCCAATGGTCTTCGTTTCAACTTGGTGAGATCACCATATTAGCGTGAAATGGTGACAGCAATCAATAGTGCACCTTCTGGTTTCACATATTCTAGGTATGAAAAGGTGCACACCACCTTATTAGCAAGAGAAAAAAAATTGTAGAGACATCACTCAAACCAATTAGGGATTCTTGGATTGAAACAAGAGTGTCTATTGTTTCTAATGGATGGAAAGATTGCAAAAACCAACCTTTAATAAATGTTATTGCAGTGTCCCCCAAAGGGGCAATGTTTTTTAAGGCAATAAATTGTGAGGTGCAAATCAAGGATACATAATTCATTTCTAAAATCCTCGTTGACTCCATAGAGATGGTGGGTCCTAAAAATATCGTTCAAATCATTATGGACAATGCAAACAATTGCATGGCTGCAGGTGCTTTGGTCGAGGAAAGGTATGAACACATTTTTTGGACACCATATACCATACACTCCCTTAACTTGCTAATGCAAGCAATTGACACTCACATAGAGTGGGTGAAAGCTATATACCAAGAGGGTGAGGAGATCCAAATGCTTGTGACAAGCCACCATATGTCACAAAGCATTTTCAGGACTTTCTCGAATTTAGAATTGTTGAAGGTAAATTTAATTTATTTTTAATTTTATTTATGCCATGATACTTATAATATATTTTAATGTGTTATTAGCTTATGTTTTACATGATCTTAGGTTGTTGATACCCGATTTGCATCACACACAATCATTTTGAGACGACTTGTGAAGATGCGAGAGGCATTGGGTGCCATGGTTATTAGCAACCAATGGAGTATTTGCAAGTAATCAAGTTCAGAGAGGGCCCCAAAATGTTAGGTCATTGATCCTAGATGACGATTGGTGGGCTCGTGTGGACTATGTCTTGAGTTTCACCGAGCCTATCATGAGTATGACCAAGTTTGCTGATACAAATCAACCATGTTTGGGGATCTATGATGGCATTGACTCCATGATTAAAATAAATAAAGGTCATAATAGCACAAAAAAATAATGACCTTGAAGAAACAATTTTTCGAAGTGTTGAAAAAATCATTCATCACCGTTGGAACAAGATGAACACACCATTGCATCTCCTTGTATATGCATGGTCTCCCAGATACTATAGTGCACAAATACTTGCTTTGTCAGAGAGAACTCCATCATATAGAGATAGTGAGGTTGCTAATGGGTACAAGCAAGCATTCAAAAGACTCTTCTCAAATCCAGAGGTGGTGGAAAATGTTAGGAAAGAGTTTGGCATGTTCATCTCAGGTGGAATCTAAGTATTTGTGCTCTTGAAGACCAATACAGTGTAGATGTTCATACATGGTGGCGCCTCCATGGGCAAGATTATTTGTTCCTCTAGCCTCTTGCAATCAAGATTCTATCACAAGTAATTTTTATTTTTTATTATTTAACATTTGTATTGTAGACTTTAGTACTTACCATTATTTAATTTATTTTGCATTTTTTATTTTTAAGTTGTTTTGGTTTTCTCTCCAATTTCAACAGGTTGCAAGTTCTTCGGCTGAATGGAATTACAATACATACTCCTTTATCCACTCAATGAAGCATAGCCGGTTGGCTGCAAAAAAAGTAGAAGACTTGGTTTATGTCCATTCTAACTTGCGTCTTCTATCACATAAGCAAGATGAGTACAAGGAAGGTTCAATGAAGCATTGGGACATAGCCCCTGAGTGTGCCAACTTGGATGCATCTATTGCAGAGCTTGCTAGAGTCACTATAGATGATGATGATGATGAGACTCTTGCACATGATGCACGTAGTACAAGTCACAATGCATTTACTTGTGGTTCAAATGATGTTGAACCAAGCAATGACCTTGATCTAGATCCTTTTGATGATTAATGAAGATTGAAAACAATTATACAAACTTTTTATTGTATTTATTACAATTTTGTAATTGTAATGATCTTCATTTGAATCATGACTCTAGATATATATGATATATGACATAATATTGAAATTTTGAACTATCAATTGGCGTTTATCTTTATCACTAACATTGATCAATGATTCAATGATGATTGATGAAGTATCATACTATCAAATGTATTTACAATTTTGTATATTTTTTAATTTTTTGCATATATATACATATATATAATACAATTGTACCCAAACGTACTGTAGCCAAGGAAAAAAGTTGTTGTATCAGCATACCTGTACTCTATACCCATACCCGACCTCATACCAGAATCGACAACTTAGTTTTTTCTGAAATATATGATAATTGTAACTGCAATGTTAAAATGCTATATGTGTCACCGGAAAGTACTAAAATGACAATTTAGAAATTTGGCAACTCTCTCTGTAATGACTATTTGAGGATATTATTGAGATTTTAAGAATAAGGTGAAATTATGTTCATTGTAATGGTCTGCAACTTGTTTGACAAAATGCCTACATTGTCAAACATATAAAAACTCGCAAAACGTAATCTCAAATTGGAGAAGAATCTATCAAGAGGCTGTAGAAAAGGGATCTCTAGGAAGTAACATAAACAAAGGTATGATAAAATTGCTTCCAAAAGATTGAGATAAAAGTAATATTAAAAACTGGAGACCCATTACTCTCTTAAATGTGTCTTACAAAGCTTTTGACTTGGAGATTAACAAAGATTCTCCCATTGATTATAAATAATATCCAAACAGGGTTTAAGGGCAGATATATTTTAGAAAACCTGATCACCAATTGGGAGGCACTAGATTGGGCAAGAAGAGACTGTCAAGATTTACGGATTCTTCTACTTGATTTTGAAATGGCTTACAACAGAGTTGAGTGATCATTTGTGATAGCTATATTAGAAGCAATTGGATTCCCAAATGGGTTTTGTAAAATGGTGAAGATACTTTTTAAAGATTCAAATGCACAAGTGGAAGTATAAAGTCATTCAAGCATCATTCAAACATTAACTTGTCAATCCTTAAATATCAATCAACTAACAATCATTCAACATATCATATCAAGTGGATGAGATTGGAAAAAAGAAGATAAGAAACGGAAATATAAGATATCTATTAGAAATAAATATTGTTTTCAGCGAGAATATTATTGGGAAGTAAGTTTTAGAAAGCAAGAACATCATTGGGAAGTGACTTTTAGAATATAAATTAGGAATATATATATATATCATAATTGCATAATGATATTTTATTACCAATCAATAGAGTAGATTCCTTTAGCAATCTATTTTGAATTTAAAGCAAGCCTTTTGCAAATAGGGAGGCTGATCAACCTTTCGAGTTCACAAGAAGTGAAGTGATGGCCTTTCTGTAGAAACCCCTATTCTCACTATTTCTGAAACTGCTTATTTTTTTTGCTTGTCTTGATTGTTTTGGGTTTTTTGTGTTTTTTGCATAAACAGATGAAGTGCGATTTTGAAAGAAATTGCTTATAAAAATTAAATAAAATATTACAATCTAGAAATGACTGAATCCACTCATTATATTGATGCCAAATTGTTTAATGATCTCCTAGACTGAATACAACTAAGATCTGATAACATGCAAATGGAAAAGCAACAACATTCAAAACCTGGTTTGCTGATTGCAGCCGCCAGAAATGATGAAGAAATGGCACGGCTACCAATAAAATCATTTTCTCCCTTTGACAGATGATTGCCAACAAACCCAGAGGTATATACGCCCCATTTGGTGAAGTCACAAAGTAAAAGGTGAAGGCGTTTTTCCCTAGAGGAAAAGTACGACCTGTACTTGGAGGTACGGCCCTAGCAGTAGCAAAGTACGGCCCCAGCAGTAGCAAAGAAATCCGTACAGCCTTGGTAAAGATGCCAGATGTGAAGCAAAGTTAGGCGCCCTAGAATAACTCACTGTCTGATGATTTCCGGATCCAAATCCTGAAGATATAATCTCTGAATAAGTTCTGTGATAACCTCTAAATGAAGCTACCTCTCTGATAAGCAATAAAGCAGCTGATATTTCACAGCCTCTAAACTACAACACTGAAGATGGCTCGTTCTCCAATGCAAGATAGATAACTGAAACCCTTGGCTCCGTTCTCTGGAAGAATAAATGATCAAAGTCAATTTTCATAACATGATACTCTTTCTTCACAATGAAAATCCTTATATTCTCAAGAAGGTCGACTTTTCTCTAAAAAAACATCATTTAAATAAAGTTTGAATTCTTCTTTTAATAATTCCATAGTTGGACGCCTCTTTTCAATTAAAAAGATTAATTAAAAATAGTCCCCTTCTCAATGATGGTCGACCCCTTAAAATAATCACTTAAGTTATAATATTAACTAATATTATAACTTTATAATATAAGCTTCAAAATAATTAATATTTCTTTTGACAGATAAATATTAGTATCTTCCTCAAAATAAGTCCGATTAACGAACCATCTGAAGCCAGAGGATAAGTGATTGAATCTGCATACGACCAGACCATACTACTAAAAATAGCAGGGGTGCTCCGCTGAGTGACTTCACTTACTAAAAATAGTAAGTCAAGCAAATGATGTCCGAACGACCCCGAACGAAAGCCAAACTGGTAGATTCTGACAACTGAAGCCAAGCCAAGCTCCGACAAGACCCTCTATCCATCCTATCAGCCTACGAGGGTCACATAATAGGCTAATCTTAAGCACTGAGAGATGTTCAACTAGAAGGGGACATTACACTTCCCTTCACCAAGCACGCCACCTCAAGATGCACCGCTCATGGGTCGGGAGGCGTATGAATCCTCCTAGGCTTGTTGAGGAAGGAAGCCACATGCATCTTATCAAGCACACCACCCCGAGATGGATGGAATGGAGCGTCCTACCATGCTCGTGGGTTGGTAGGCGAATGAGTGCTCCTAGGCTTGATCAAGGAGGATAGAGCGCCTCCAAGGTGGACTCAGGGATGGAGAGGACCTAAGATCCTACCATGTTCGTGGGTTGGGAGGCAAATGAGTGCTCCTAGGCTTGAGGGTCTTCTCAAGTACGCCACCCCAAGATGGATGGACAAGGATCCACCCATGCTCTCACAATACAAGGACAACCATCCTTGAGATTGCGGTTTTGTAAATTTCAAGTGAATTCCTAACATGATTGTCCATAGGAATATGCCTTGAAATAACCATTAATGATGTTAATGATGCTACGAACTATAGATCTAGCTATTCTGATGTTTTAGCTATGTGTTGTACCCAAAATTTTAAAAAATTGCTTCATTAAGGCATTTTGTAAAATGGTTAAAATCTTGTAAAAATGGTCGTCAAAAGTCAAAAAAAGTCAAAATTTCTACAAATACAAATTTTCTATTTTTAGAAATTTCTGTAAAATAAACAGACCATAGGGTTTTTTTGGGTTTGTTGTCAAAAGGATGCTCGCAAAAATTTTCTAAAACTAGAAATTTGCATGTTGGCCCCTATTTTTTAGGGATTCATGCATGGTGAAAAACTCAATTTTTTCAAAATCTGACGATCTGGGTCTCTTCATAATGAAATTATCTACAAAAGCCAAACTTCAACTTTTCAGACCGGCCCTATTTTTAAGAAAATGGCTAAATATAGAATCTTTGCAGAAATTGTTGAACCTGATTTTGATTGATTGATTTTACATCCTGATCATGCTGGTCTAGTCAGAGTTGTCAAAAAGTCAGTTTTTCTCTAGTGGGTCTATTTCACTTTTTCAGAAGATAAATCAAGACCTCTAGGGTCATTAATGGAGAATGGCCAGTTGCCAGGTGTCAAAATCAAAGTCTCAAACACTACACATATCGATCCACAGCGAAAGATGCTCGAAAAACAGTGAATGGAGGAGGGGAATCTAAAAATAGCCAAATTTGTGAAAATTATTCTAACACTAGAGACCTTGGGCACCCCTAGCCAAGGAAGGCGCTTAGGCTTCAATGCCTTGGAATGTTTTTAGTTTCCACTTATCATGCACATGAAACGATGAGAGCATTCACAGTCAGCAAGATGGTCACGCAGCTGGCAAAGGTGGTGAACACGAGGCGAAGAAAGTTAAAAAAAATAAAAATAAAAACTAAGTCTGGTGAAGAAAAGCGCCCTAGTCAGCCAAGGGTGCCTAGGATTTCAAGCAATCAAAAGTAGTTGTTAGGGTTTGATAAACTAGTCATTCTTCTCAGATTTCTTCAGGCTTTTCAACGAATCCATCAACCGATTCATAGGATCTATTGAATGGCCGGAATTGCAAATCAAATAGAGATGTTTCATCAAAAGGACAAATTGAAAATCAACAAAATGTTTCTAACTCTGGTGAAGATGGGCACCCCAGTCAGCTAGGGGCGCCTAGGGTTTCAGGCAATCAAAAGCAGAATTTAGGGTTTGTGACCTCCAAGAGATTTCTCTCAGATTTGATCAGGCTCTTCAACAAATTCATCAATGAGCTTAGAGGACTTGTCATACGCCGAAAAATGTAGATCGAACAAAGACAAAAACACAAGAAGAAGAAAGTCAAAGGAAAAATTTGGCTAAATCTGGAAGGTATAGGCGCCTTAATTCAAGGAGGGCGCTTTTCTTCTCATACCTTAGTAAATTTTTCATTCATTCGAAAATTTGTCAAAACATCTTCGTCTACAAAGTTCTGAATCTTGTGAAATCAGTTAAATACAGGATCAGAGGCTAGTATGAGATGTCATTCTTCTCAGATCAGGCTTGCCAGATTGACATACCTTCAGTCACAGTTGTTCATCAATTAGTGAAAAATGGTGCTCAAATAGGGGGTACCAGATGCCGGAGACATGCAAAAGCTTAAAAGTTGAAAATCTTGGAAAATTTTCTAACACTAGTGAAGATGGGCGCCTTATTTCAAGGAACGCGCCTAAGTCAACTTAAATTAGAAAAATTTTGAAAACGTCTTCATGAATGCATGCTTTGGCCGTCCTATTTTTTTAGGAATTCTTTGTGTTGATGCAAACGAAGTCAAATATTTTTACATTCGAGCTCTAAATTTAGGGTTTCTGAAGTAAAGTGCTTGTTTCACCTCCAAACTTTATTTAAAGAAGCTTTGGGCATCCATTCTTTATTATTTTGCAAGTTAGCTTCAAGAGGAAGAAACACAAAATTTTCTTCTCAACAAGATTTGAAGGATCAAACGAAGTGCTTATGTAGAGATCTTCATAGATTTGAGTTCAGGTTGCACAGAAGAATGCTTTTCCATAATCTGTTTTTCAAAGGCATCACTTTTCAGAAACAAGTCATCTTTTCGAATTTTCCTTGATCTGGGTCTCTCTATTTTACACTCCTCTTGAAGATTGGCAATTTTTTTATGCAAGCTTTTAGCCCTATTTTTTAGGTAATCTTGAAAAATCAGTTTTTTTTCAAAAATCTGACAATCTGGGTCTATTCAGAACGAAATTGGCCACAAAACCAACATCTCAATTTTTCAGATTTTTTTTGGGCCAAAATTTAAACATCTTGCATGCTGAGGAAAAATTCATCTTTTTCAAAATCTGAGGATCCGCGTATCTTCAGCACATGAATATCTACAAAACCCGTATCTCGGGTTTTTTTCGGAAAATTTGCTTCGCGACTTCTACTTTTTAGGGGATCTTGCATGTTCTTGAAAAAAACATGAAATATACCCCTTAATATTTTGCCTTTAATTTTCAGTTACAACAATGCAAATCATGCACCTGTTAAGAATTAGCTCTTAAACCAAAACATAACTGAAATAACTCTAACCAAGAATGCGCCCTAAAACCATTTAAGGAGGAGGGGCGGGCATATGGTCAGAGGATCCCTAGGATCTAATAACTTGAATTACAATAGGAAATGAAGAGCTAAACTCGACACCAAGAATGTGCACGCAAGATCCTTTTGCAACGCGAGGTGCTAACATATGGTGGAGTGCTAGATTAACTGAAAGTAAACTTCTTCTACAAATGCAGGCATCCACAAGCGGTGGGAATACTCCACTTATTACGTGGGTGTAATTATTACAAACATTTATAGGCGGTAAGCCAGCCAATTAACCTCACTTCCACTTAAACTGTGAAGGGTATACAATCCACACAACCACTTTATTTCGTGGGGGGAATTACAAACAAAGTAAATTGCAGCAAGTAAACAAACTGCTGTTAGTACTACTAAACAGCTTACAAAACATTAATAAACAGCTGCTATGTCTCAACAAGAATTCCCAAAACAATCAATGGATAGAGTATCACTTCCTCTAACGTTTACAATATGAATAGATGCATCAATGTAGCTCAAAACAGCAAGATAATTAAACACAACTAATCTGATCAAAAACAGTGAGTACAAAAAATCAAACCAGCAGGTTATGGAATCACCAATTTGGACGTATCTTTCCCGAAACCACTCGGAAAGCTCCCAAACCACAGCCAAACAACAGATAGCAGATGTGCGCCCAAACCTCAATGAGAAAACGAGCCAGAAACAGTAGCAACATGAGGCACGATTCCCAATGCAGCAAAGAAGAAAGGTACGGCCTTCAAGAAGGGTCGACCTCCCAAAAATCAAAAACTCCACGATAAAATCTGCAAACTTGCAGAAAGGGGCGCCCTTCGCAGTAGAACAGCATGGTCTAACACCCAGAACCATACAAAAATCTGACTTGCAGCTATGAACAGAAAATAGCTTCAGCCAGACCAAAACAGCAACTTATAAAAACAGGTTTTACATCAGCAACCTACTCAATTCCAACAATTGAAGCTCCATTTGTATTTCAATGTGAAATACAGCCATGATAATCCACCTAGGAAGCCATAGTTGCAGGCCCGAAGGATGGAGTGAATTCGCTAAGTTTCCCCTTAGCCAGGTTCTGGTTTCAAACCAGCAACATAACACTACTTCCAATTTTCAAAGATACGAATGAATGAGCAAAGCATCAATAAATAAGCTTCCATAGAGGAGATGAATCAACTGTAACCTCCAAACAAGAAACTCTTCAACTTCTCCAAGAGGCGTCCATTTCAAAAAGCATTTCTTTTTGAAATATTAAAACTCTTCATATTTCTCCCAAGTCGTCCCATTTAGAGGATTAATAAAAACTTTAATAAAATATTAAAGTGCATTAATAAGGCATCCCCCTTCATGACCCCATTTTAAAAACAACTTAAAGTTCATTGACTAGGCATGGGGTACAACTACAAAACATAAAATTGACTAAGTATGAAACTTAGTCCAAGGAGGTAGCCAAGTACAATGTTCAAACTGCAACTGATGAATTGCTAAAAATAGCAAATTGATAACTAGCAAGCTGATTATGATGCTACTGCCACAAAAGGACTTACTAAAAATAGCAAATGCTCAAAATAGTAAGTATACTTCAAAACCATCAGAAAGCCAAACTGAACAACCTCAATACCAAAACTAGAAATGTGGATTGCAGATGATTGAACCGTTGCTAGAATGATACTGCTATAAATAGACTTACCAAAAATAGCAAATTGCTATAAATAGTAAGTTTGCAAAGCTTCATCTGAACATCAACTATGCAGTAATCATGACTTACTATAAATAGTAAGTGTTTCCAAATGCCTTTTGAACACAAACCGGGAAGCCAACGTGACTTACTATAAATAGTAAGTGTCTGGAAAGGTTATCAGATGGAGATGCATGTTACACCATTTTGAAGCTCTCTGAAAACCCTGAAAACTCCCAAAAACACACTTCCAAACTCCTGCATGCAAGCCTTCAAAAATGCATCTAAAACCTCCTATAAAATAGGAAACCCTAATTTTCCATTCTGCTTAGCCTACGAGTTTCCGAAAATAGGCTAAAACCTCAAGAAGAGCGTAGAGCTAAATTGGGGACATTACAAAACAGTTTTTTCGAAATCTGACGATCTAGGTCTCTTCAAAATGACATTGTCTACAAAACCCAGACCTCTAAAGAAAAATCAGCAAGTTGTTTTTAGCTTTTGAGCAAAACTTGTTTGAACATAGCCGTGTTCACAGTCAATCTTCAAGTTTTCAGACATGCAATTCTATCCAATAGAAATAAGGACCAAATCGGTCTTGCTTCATGATTTCTTGAAGACAGCTGACACCGACTTGCATCAACTACATCCAGTAGTTGATTTACTTTGAAAAGCGTAGACAGCGTTACAATCAAGAATCGTGATCATTTCAAGTTGCTTGCAGCAACTTATTTTCCCATCTCAATGCAGAACATTGAGTTTGTGAATGCTTGTGTCAAAAATTACAATCCAACTTCACGAGAAATCCAATCAGCAAATACATATTATTTGTAGCCTCAGGTCAAGAGACATTGAGAGATGTTTTGCCATTCCACCATGTGTGGATAACTTTATTGTATAAGCCGAAGAATGCGAAAAGGCGTGGAATGCGCAAAAGGAATCGGTGCCAGAAAAGGATTGCACAAAGGTGGTTGAAAGAGAAGCAAAACACTTTCCATAGAACATTGGACGTGGTGAATTCAAGGATGAATTTGCAGTCATAATTACTCTACTCAACCAAGTCATAGGTCAAGCAGAAGCACATAAGATTCAGAGTTGGATGTTCTACATCATGTCTCAGATTGTCAACAATAGAGAACACTACGACTGGCCAACACTGATCAGTGATACTCTTCACCACCAGATGATAGGGTTCTTCAAGGCCCTTGAATTCCACATGATATCATACCTCGTATATCTAATGG
>CM021110.1:254939124-254974751 GCA_007115665.2 Sequoiadendron giganteum
CAATTAGAGTTTTCACAGTCAAAGCGGCATTTCAAGCAGATGAATGGTCTTTTCCTAATGCATACGGTGTGAGATCTTGACAATGAGTTGCATATACGGTTTTCAGCAGATGCCAGATTGGCGATGGCGGATTGGGCTGATTGGTTTATCCAATTTCCCACTTTCTCCTTCATTAGAGCATATGGCTTCTCAGGTGATCTAGTCATACTACCTAGATATCCAACGGATAAGGTAGTGTTCATGGAGTTCCTAAGGCAAGTACATGAAGTTCACTCGTTTTTGCATAACAGACGCAAGCCTGCATTTAGTTTCCCATGTGAGATGAGCATATATAGATGTAAATCAGCAACTGAAGCTAAGTTGATGAGCAATGAACTGTCAAAGCTTAATCTCAAGGTTTCCAAAGAGAGGTGTTCATATGACCCTTGGGGTCTCTTGGCAGCTCGTCTTGGTCAAAATCATTCACATAAACCTATAATTGAAGATTTTGGGGGTAATTGTGAAGATGAGTTTGAAGTGCGCAAGCATGATTACCGTAGACTTACTCTTCATCAGATTGTTGATTTCTTATCAGAAGATGTGGAGGGTTTATCATATGACGATGGAGAAGTCATACTTTTGAAATATACTGAGCCAAATTTTTCAAATTTTCAATAACAGTAAGCAAAGCAACACACATCCGTTAGGGTTAGCACTTAAAACCAAAACGATGCGGAATGTAACTCTAACCAAGAATGCGCCGGATGACGACGAGCATATGGTCAGAGGATCCCTATCTTCTATTATGCTGAAAGTAAACTCAACACCCAGAATATGCTGTCAAACCCGGAGTGGGAATGGAGCTACCATAGGGCAGAGATGTAAGATATTACAATGCAAATCAAAGTAAATAGGCGGCAAGCCAGCCTCTTCCACTTATCCAGCGGGTATTACAATGAAATAACAGAGAAAAAGTAAGATTGCTCACAGTACTATTGTTCAGCTTACAATAATTAGAGATTTGTCTGCCAAATACATAGCATAAGAAAGTCTAACAATGCTGCAATATAGTATAATGTCTCCTCAATGATCACAAAGACTTTCAACCCAAACCCAACTCAAAAGATAGACTTTACGCAAGCTGATATGACAGAACAGCAACTTAATATGCATAACCAGCAACCCTAGAATCCACTAAAATGCTCACAACTCACTCAATACTTGCCAGAATGACATGAGACTTGATGCAAAAGAAAGCTAGGTTGATGACAATGAAGACTAGACAAAGAAACAGCTGAAAAATTGAAGTATTTTTTTTTCTAAATACTTGCCAGGCAAAACAGAATGGTACAGCCTCAACAAATGTTCTACCAGCAAGATAAAATCCAAGACACCTATAAAAAATCTGCAACTTGGCATAGAGGGGCGCCCAAGGCTAGCAAATGCATGGGTAAACTACCCTGAACCAAAATAAATTCACCCAAAGACTTATGAGTATAAACTTCAATCTGCAATACAAAAATCAGCAACTCCAGATTTGATTAAAATGCAAGAAACCGAACTACAAATGCAAAACAACTTCTACAATGCAAATTCTAACTACAATCTAACTCTCCACTAGTTGCTGTCTTTCAAGCAAGAAGTCGAGCCAAGGCTAGGAGGCATTCATTCCTCGAAGCAATCCAGCAACATTTCGGCAGCATAACAATATTCCAAACATAAGATAAGAAATGAAGAGCAACTGCCTCCTTATATAGACTTGAGAAGGCTCTCCAGAAACTTCTAGAAGATGCGCCCTAATTCCCTTTTGAATTTGACTTCTTTTCCCTCCAAGTTTGGGTGACCCCTTTTCGAAGGCTAAATTTGACTTTATTTAAAATCATTTCTTCATAAAATAGGCGTCCAATTTCACTTGAGCATTTAGACTTTAGAAAGATCAAAATAAATCATCATGTGATGACCACCCTGCAAGTCCCCTTCTTTAAAACAACTTTTAAGTCATATTACTAGGACAAGGGGTTATTTTATAAAATAAAACATTATTGACTTAAAATAACTTATTTCTCCAAAATGAACCCCTTAAGCCAAAAATCGGAATTACCCAATGAACTGCCAGAAGAGGAAAGTTGACTGAGCTGATGCTGACTGGACCACTGCTAAAAATAGAATTTACTAAAAATAGTAAATTCCTAAAGGTGCTCAGAATGCCAAGAAAAACATACCACTGCAAAGCTCTCTAAAAACCTAGAAAGAATCCGCAATCCAAACACCCAAATTCCAACAAGCAGAACCCTGAATCTTCAAGAGAACCCACCAAACAATCGGAAACCCTAATTCTGCCTCTGACCTGTCGACAACGCATTGGGAAAAGGCCATCAATCCTTGAAAGGTGTAGTGCTAAAAACGGGGACATTACAACTTCCCACATATGTCAGAGATCAGGTTGATCAGCAACCACTTCGATCAATTGATTGGTTTTCCAAAGAGAGCACCTCAATCGAGGAAAGAACAAGCCGGATTGTCAAGAACAGTAGACTATTCTTGAGTAGCAAGAGAACACGAAAGGTAGTCATTCCAGTTACAAAGCCGCTAGTGGTTCATTCATCACTACCTCCCTCTTCTAGATCGAAACCCAGAGTCAAAGCAATGAGCAATCCTCCTGAAGGTACCAAGGTTAGTAGAAAGACAAAGATCTTCAAGGAAAATGAGAATCAACAAGAACAATCAGCAGATGCATCAGAAGTTCCAACTAAGGCAGTATCACAAGTTGAGGTAGAGCCTTCATCTACTATTTTTTCACCATCACTGCAACCTTCTCCTATTCACATAGACTCAGAAGTGGATTCACCAGTTCGCAATGTCTCAACGCCAATTGATCCATCAAGAGTGGCTACAGTTGGAACCAATTCTCCCAGAGAAGTTAGTAGAGACCCTTCATGTTGGCTTGAGAAACTCTTGGGCAGGAAGAGGAGAAATCCTTCTTATCAGTTGGACTTTGCAGAGTTTGATAATTTCTACCAGGACACAATAGAAAAGAAACTCAAGAAGCGGGTTCACGAGGAGAAAAATGCCGACAATGAGGTTGTTATTGAGATTGCTACACCGCTGGAAGACAAGAACGTCAATGAGGTTGAGGTTGATGACTTCACATTGGTCAAAGCCAATCTTGGTAGAAGCACCCGGCATACTGATGTGAATCTCTTTGAGGTTGCAGCAATTAACCTGAAGGAGAAAGTGCTCAAGGATGGAGAAGATAAGGCAGCCCTCAAGGCTGAGAATCGACAATTGTGGCAATACATTTCCAATCTACTTCATGGTACTTCACACGTCACTGCTTTGATTCCATAGATTTTGGAGTCACCTACAGATCAACATCAGCTGAGTTAGTTGGTTATATATGGCAAACATCTGAGAGATTGGGTAGAAGAATTCATCACCAAGGGCAGATTTATACTTGCAGAGATGTACCAATTGAGGTACACCGCCCATGATCTTCACTCAGGAATTCAGGAGTCAAAGAAAAACATAGTGGAAAGGTAGCCAAGAGACAAGATCGTCATTTCCAACTTGAGGATGGCTTATGATTCAGTCACTACAGAAGAACACAAGAAGAAGCTTTTTGCTTGGAAAGAACAACACCACTTCAAAGTAAAAACCTATGAAGGAATATTTGCAGAATTGACTGAATATAGATAGAAGGTTGCGAGTACTCTCAAGTTCGTAAACACATTTGTGTCACAAATTCCTTTTCAATATCGACATGAAGATGGCACTTCCTTTGATTTCGATGAAGTACAGACAAAGTTTCAGAACCTTGTCCGTGATAGTTTCAATGGTGATCATGTTGACTGCGAGATGAATCATGTTGCAGCAATGTCAGCAAGATTTGATGAAGCTGCTGAAAAGAGAAAAGAAGTTCTAAATCTGATCACAGATGGTGAAGAGATGTTACAAAGGCAATACATTATTTTGAAGAGTATCAGTGTTCTTGATGAAGATGCACTTAACAGCTTTTTGGAGGATATGATATCCCAAGTTGTCGATGAGTGAACTGCCAGTTGGATCGTGCAAAGATTTCCAGAGATAGAACTCAAGTAAAGGCAGCAGTTAGCTTGATGCCTTTTCTAAGTTAACTGGCTGTCCTCTTTTCATGCATATCTATTCTTTGGAAATATCTATTGTATAGTTGGAGCTTTCCTTAGTGTTAGATCAGTTGACTGATGTTAGCATTCCAGTTAACTGTTAGTTATCTTTTGTTTAGACTTAGAAATAAAGCTTGCATGTTGGCATGGCTACTTGTTAAAAACAAAGAGATTTTAAAGTTCCCTACTCCTTTGTTTGTGTATAAATAAGGGCAGCCTTGCCCATTTATTTTTAACCATTATTGTGATAACAAATTTGTTGAGCCTACTTTTTCCTGCAAGTTTGCTATTCAGTGTCTATTCAATTGTGTCAATTGTAATTTGGTTGATCGCATATTGTATGCCTACATTTGCTACAATCTGTGGTCCCAGAAGTTTGTTTATTGTTATAAATTGAGGAAGGAAATCTCACACCTACTTTGCTTTGATATACTGTCTCAATCTATTTCAGCACTTTGTTTTATGTTTTACTTTAGTAATCTTTATTTCAGCTTACATCTAAAAGTACAATGAGTCTTCGGGTGTGTTCCAGAAGCAAGTTTATTTAAGTATTTGTGTCAAATCAATCATTTCTTATTTACTTCTAATTCTCAAGCTCTGAATTTACTTGAGTAATTAGAAGCGTCATTAGTTTAGGCCTAGTTGTAGTTGAAAGTTTACGAAACCAGAGAAAACCTCAGCTATGACGCAAAGAGTTTTATAACCTTGTGCTCTCAGCTGAGATAAAAAGATTGGCAATTAGTTTAGTATTTCTTTTTAAGCATAATCAGCGAAGAGAGAGCTTCCCCTCCTTATTTGAAGAGCAGTCTAAATGTGAATAGCTGTCCATTTCCAATACGCATTCCAAAGGTGCAAATTGAAACGCCAACACTGTGGATGTTGCTGTAAAGTTGATACTCGTTATTACTAATATCAGTCTTTAGTGATTATTATTGTTTTACAGGCCTAAAACAAGGAAGTTACCAAATGGGGACATTACAATTAAGGACTTCTTTGGTCAAGCCCAAGCTTCAGAGGCATCCAGACAAAGAGGTGAGACTTGTAGTTACTACTTGTATTAGTGAAGTTACAAGAATAACAGCTCCTAAGATTCCTTACAACAGCCAAACCATGAGGGAGATATTTCAGTTGATTGTGGAAAATTTTCAAGGTTTAAGTGAGATCAAAAAAATTTCACTTGCAAGGAGGGTCTCAATTCTAAAAATTATGGCAAAGGTCAAGTCATGTGTTGTGATGTTCGATCTTGAATGTGATGATCTTATTCTTGAAATGTTTCAACATTTCCTTGCAAATGTCAGTAAGAATCATTCAGAAAATGTTGTAGCTTCAATGCAGACAATTATGCTTTTGATTATGAACAAGAGACTATATTTCCCAGCAACTATTGTCCGTTCTATTGATGAGTTTAAAAAGAATTAAATTTTCACCTATTGCACATATACTGCCTACAAATTTTGTCAAAGACTCTGAAGAGAAATTAAAGCCATATTTATCAACAGAGCACTTTCTGGTAGACGAAACTCATACTACACCTATTGTGGTTAATCATCCACCATCAAATACCCAACCAACAAGCATGGAACCTGCAACTTGCCAACTTCAAAAGCTCTGAAAAGCCTTCTTTGAGCTTGTCACCCATATCTTCTGGCATTCTATTCTTCATCAAACATTAAACCATGGACCTTGAAACACTTATCACTTTCCATTTCTGAGATGACTGAAACATCATGAAGACTATTGCAACACTAAAACTCCAATATGATCATTATGCATGATGGTATCCGTTTGTAAGCTTGCTGCAACAGTAACATGAGTTACAGGCAATAACCTTGCTGGAGGTGAAGATGGATTATGGAAATCACTTACAATCAGGCACTTTTGACAAAGAATATGCCAAACAATCACTAAAAACCTTATGAAATCAGATACCCCTGCTATAGGTAACCAAAAATTGATGAAGTGATGAAGACTGCTTGCAAAAACCAACCATGGTTTTCAGGTTGAAAACTGTTGTTTTATACTTAAAGCCTAATTTTTAAGGACTACTAACAACTGAAAAGTTCCTTGAAAAAGTGCCAAAAACAATTTTTAAAAACCTAGGTATACTTTGACTGATTGGTCTCAAAACCCTGATATTGATACGACTTGTAGCGGAATTTTGTGAAAATATTGCTGAAATGACTGTCAAATACTGGTTCAGAAATTGCTACTGCCTATGTAATGAAGTATGAACTATGATGTGAAACAAAGGGATGTGATATCTTATTTACATACAACTCTCACTCTATCTTAAGTGCCTTCTTCTTCTGCTATATATCACAGATCTATTCCATTTTGAAAGGGCATGTGCTAATAAACAAGCACACTTCTAATAAAAGGCTTTAGCTTTTAGGACAAATACTGGTTGACTGGCTATGCTTAGGCATCCCTATTAATAGATTTAGCTTTCATCACTCAACAAATCGCCCATCCCACTCATGGGCATGCCTATGTAATGTCCCCTTTTCCTAGGCCAGTATCTTTTGCAGAGGTTAGTCCATCACTTGGTTACCGTGGACTAACAGGGTGGTTAGGGGGCCCTTTGAGGGCGTTTGCAGACTCATTCAATCAACCCTTTGAACTCAGTTAGTAGTTTTCCTAGTTCAGTGTTTGTCAGGTTTCTTGCAATGTGCTTCCAAAAGCTTATTCAATCACTTGGACTATACTAGCTATTTGTAGTAAGTCACTAGGGTCGCTGGTATGGTCAGTTGGTGGAGTTACTATATTTGGCATGATGGCGTATTTATATCCTGGAGTTATATTGGTTGTTAATGGTCCTATGCATTTAATACTAATAACGTCAAATAATAAAATTATATTAAATAATTTAACTTTATGTGTTATTAATTATATTAAATGGACTTTATATTAAAGGGGATATAAGTGAATTTAAAAGTATACTTTATAATATAAGTTAAAGTGCCAATTCTAAAAAGGGAGATATAAGTGACTTTTAAAATGGATGTTATATTATAATGTTGTGTGCCAAAATTAAAGAATAAGGTGGGAAAAGTAAATTAAATGAAATGTAATTCAAATGCAATTTGGGCGTGGAGTTTTGGGAAATATAAAAGGCATTGTGCGCCCATTTTTACACATTCATGTTGAAGAAAAAGAATTTGGTTAAGGGTTTGCAAAAAGACTAAAGAGTCTGAAAATCTCAAGCTTTTTGAGGACGAAATCCCTCAAGAGGAACAACTTAGTGCAGGAGTGAGAGATCTCCCAAGCCAGCTTGCAAACAATTCCATTTCAGGGGTTGTGCTTGTGCATCAACAGATTTCAAGAAGTTTCTTTAATTCAGGGTTCGAAGGAATCATCAAGGATTTGCAAGAGATTGAAGCTTTATATGTGCACCTGGCACATTGATTATTGGATGCAAAAGGAGTTAGTTTTGTGATTGCATTAAGTGATTTGTCATTACCTAATTTTGGCATAGAGTTTGAAGGTTGATTGATGTATATGTTGTTGGGTGAGTATTATGAAGAGTTTGTATTACATTGGAATGTGTAGAGTCCATATAGATTTTAGACGTGGGTTTTGAAGAGTTTGTTGATGTTTGTGGAGTTGGCTATTGATATTATCTGGGTTGAAGCATTGCTGGGTGTGGGCTTTCTCCTGTCCATATTGTTATTGCCACTTGAAATATACTGCAAGGAGGTTGTAGTTTTATGTGTTGCTGCATAGGAAGCCATTGATACATAGAAAGAGGCGTTTAAGGTTGCAATTTCAACGTGGGGATTTGAAGGAACCCTTTTTGTGTATTTTTCTAGCCGTCTGGGTTTCCTGAGCTAGTTTAAGTGGGACGCAGGCCCTAGATAACTCCAACACCATCCTATTAGTAGCCATGGGCATCATGAGGAGATGCGTGAGACTTTCCTGAGGGAGTCATGAGCTTGCGTTCCAATAACAGCAACCATTCACCAACCGTGAGTCTTCCAAATTGAGGTTGCATTGAATTGGGAGTCTATTCTGCTTGAGAAGGGTTGACTAAAGAGGTCTGAGTAATATTTATCCATGCATTGTTATTTGTTGCTGTTCAGTTCAGACCATAGAAGCAATAATCTCCAAAAAATCGCGATTTTCAAAAAACCGTGGTCATTGCCGATTTTTTCCTTGAAAAACTCGTGTTTTCTGAAAAAATTGTTGACCTAGCTGGTCAACGACTTTTTCCAGATTAATCTGCACAAAACGCGTCAAAAAATCACGATTAAACGCGATAAAAATCATTGCCCTAAAACGTGGGTAAGAAAATGTGCTAAATCACAGAAAAACCCCGCAAAAACCCTAAAAAATCCCACGTATGCTCTATTTAGGGAAGCGCATTGTTCTATAATTGCACAAACAGTTGTGTGACATTGTTAAGAAGCTCAAGAGTCAACATGGGATTGCACGATGGGATTGCAGGAAGACAAAGCTTGTGCAATTTTTGGTTGAAGACGAAGCTGCGAACAGTAGAAGAAGGTAGAATGTATTTGACTGTGTTAGATTTGTTAGTTTACGCCATAAGGTAGAGTGTTAGAGTTTACGCCATAACAAAAATCCATTACCTGTTACATATGACTATATAAAATAAAAATCATAGAAGAATCAAGAAGATATCTTGTGTTTGCATGACATATGAGTATATAAAATAAAAATCTATTACATGTTATATATGAGTATATAAAATCTATAACCTGTTATCTATAGATTTTTATTTTATATACTCATATTTTATTTTATATAATCTGCAAAAATCTCTTACCTGTTACGGATGAGTATATAAATTAAAAATCTATTACCTGTTATTCTAGTTTACCAACCTTACCTGCTTTTACAATGACTGTTACCATAATACCATTTCTAAATCTATTACCAGCTATTACCAGGTTTTTGGAGTCTAATGGAGTCTTGTTATGCTAGTTTACCAGCTTTTACCTATTAGAACTGCTATTATGGTTAATGTAGAATTTGGCCATAAAAGATGACTGGACGAAACTAAATTAACCATAATATCAGTTAAAAACTAGAAATTAGAAAATATATTTATTTTAGAAACTGATATTATTATTTTAGACTTTCGATGCACAATGAAAATTAATCCACTCTAGGTAAAAAATGTTCTCATCAGTGATTATTCTACTTTCAATCTGATATGATGCATACCCTATAAGTGTTGTACCCAAAATTAATTTTTGGCTTCATTAAGGCATTTTGATAAAAATGGGTAAAAACTTGTAAATTTGTCGTCAAAAGTCAACAAAAGTCAAAGTCTCTAACAATAGCAATTTGCTCTCCTTAGAAATTTTTGAACGACAAATGAAGCATAGGGTTTTTGTGAGTTTCTTGTCAAGAGAATACTTGCCAATTTCTGAAAAATTTGAAATTAGGGTTTCAGACCCTTGTTTCTAGGAAAACCCTAAAAAGTAGGATCTTTCCAAAAATGACTCAAAATGATTTTGATTGGCTTATTCTTCATCACGATCACACTGGTCCAGACAGAATCACAAAAAAGTCAGTTTTGCTCTGCTGGGTCTATTTCACTTGTTCAAGAGAAAAGATTGGACCTCTGAGGTCATCAATGGCAGATGGCCAATGCCATGTATCAAGATCTAAGCTTCAGGCGCTGCACAGAAGAAAGATGCTCGAAAAGATGCTCAACGATGGAGGGAGATTTCAGAAGTTGAAAAATGCAAAAAATATTCTAAGTCTAGAAGATGCACGTCTTGCTACAAAGGAGACGCTTTGCAATCAATGCCTTGGTCAAACTTTTCAAGTGCCCGTGCATGCGAAATGACAAAAGCCATCACAGCGGTGAACGTGTTTGCGTCGGCAACAGCATTGATCATCTCAAGTCAACGATATGGTGAATGCAAAGCGCAAGGAGGTCAAAATCATCAAGAAATGACTAACTCTGGAGCCAAAAGCGCCCCTACAGGCCAGAGGGGGCCATGAATTCAAGAGGCCAAATGCAGTTATCAAGTTTTGCTGTGTTAAAGATCAAACATATTCAAACAGGTCTGATTATCTTTGTCAGAGACGTTTTTCCAGATTTCTTCTCTTGATGTCGAATGTGTTGATTGCAGAACATTAATTGATTTCAATGTTTGCATGTCACGAATGGAACTACCTTTTATATGTTTAGGAGACCCGTCACTAAGGGGTGTGTCTCTTGAGAGAACGTGTCTCCACATGTGGAGACACATCCGCTCAAGGGACGTGTCCCTTTGGGCGTGCGGGTTCCATACACAACCGATTACCATTCGGTTAGTGTTTATTTAACACACACATAACCTTATATGTGGTGAGTGTATAAGTTTCGATTTATTAAATGCAGAAATAACATTTTATTTAATACGAGTTTATATATTTATGCTCATAATTCGATTTCCAGAAATATGAAATAAGAAGGATAACCTTGATCATATATAAATAACGAAGATGCTTTCAGCATTCGTTATTTATATCTGACCGCAGCTATCATCCATTAACACTCCCTCTTAGCTAGGGAAGATATTTCAAATCAAATAAGTAGAGATATCACCTTAACACGTGATATCTAAGATATGGTATGATTTCTCAATATTGTCAAGTCACATGACATTCTTCATAACACATCTTTATTATTCAACACTCCCTCTTTAACTAGGGAGGATAACTTCAAAAGTGATATCACCTAATTCGTGATATCAGAAGATATGGTATGCTTCTAAAAGTGTCAAGTCACATGACATTCTCCATAACACATCTTTATTATTATGGTATGTGCACTGACATCAAATCACATATTGTCTACCATAATTCATGGCATATCCACGGATATAAATATCCACCATGATTATCTCTTAAGGATCACAATGATCTTCAGATATCAAGTCTCATGATATCCATCAAGGTGTCCAAGAGATACTATCATGACATGTCCACATATATCAAGTCACATGATATCTATCATGATAGTTCATCATTGTAGAGTCGTCACTTTACAATGTCAAATACAAGTGTTCATTATCAGAAAGATCGTCACCTTTCGATAATGTACACAGGGGGAGTAGGCCCATAAAGTCATGGAGTCACACACATGACAAAAGAGTTTACACATTATACATCTTTATATATTAGTACAATTTATAAACAATTTGTATTTCAAACATAAATAACAAATTACATTTCAACCATTCCAAGTTTCTTCTTGAAGTGCTCTACCTTGATCCGGGAGAGAGGCTTGGTGAGAATGTCTGCAGTTTGATCATTTGTACTAATATACTCCAATTGGATCACTTTCCTTTCCACCATATCTCTTACATAATGATAGGGGATCTCAATGTGCTTAGATCTATCATGAAAGATAGGATTCACAGAGAGTTTGATGCAACTCTGATTATCACAATGAATAATTGTAGGATTCAAGGGCTCACCAAAGAGTCCCACAAGCAATTTACGAAGCCAAACTGCTTCTCTTGCTCCCATTGAGGCTGCAATGTATTCAGCTTCTGTTGAACTTTGTGCAACTGAAGATTGTTTTCTGCAAATCCCGGAGATCATAGCCAATCCTAAACTGAACCAACATCCTGATGTGCTTTTCCGATTGGTTACACTTCTAGCCCAATCAAATCCAATAGTGCTTAGAAGATATCTCAATGTATGTTTTACAGCCATAAGGTGAATTTCCTTTGGCTCACACCTGAACTGGCTTAGAGCATTCACTAGGACCTTCCTTTTGCTGTAGGAGTGCTCTATCAACTGAGCTACGAGCCCCTTGTGGCCTGCCCATCGTCAGTCCGGGTGTGGCTTATTTCCAACACCCCCTTTTAAGCCACACTACGGGTGCTAGGGGTTCTTCTGAAGTTAGATCCTGGGATCTGTTGTCATGGAGTCTCTCAACATGAGCCTCATCCCAGTCTCAGAGATGAACAAGGCTTTCACCTCATATCTCTCTATCTCAGAGAATTAAGCATTACAACAAGTGAAGATGTGACTCCCTTTGAAGCTCTAAGTACTTGTATCATCCTCCTAACCTCCTCGTCCAAAATTGTCTGTAAAACTTGCTTTAGAAAAACGCTTTCCAACTCACACCTTTGTAGAGATTCAGGCTGATCTTTTCAACCTCATCCCAAATCACTCTAATATGAATAGGTTTGCGGAGCTACCAATGTTAAATCCAAATTGACAGACATGAGCAATTCTGATCTCAATTGTTGAAGAGGTACTTCAAGAATTTAGCATCTGTCCTTGCAACTTTGAATCATAGAACTCCCTCTTAAGGTTAATGCTTTCTCTTCGAAGAGATGTCTTTAGCCATTCACACAATCTCAAGGTTGCAAGCAGTGTCTCCATTTTTCAACCTACAGGATGCATCAAGCTCTTCTTGGAAGTAATCTCTTTCATTTCTATATCCGACCTAAAATCAATAGAAGAGATTACTAACAGTTCATGAGACACAACCATCTCAAAAATACTATCTCAATGTTATAGTATGAATTAATAACTATACCTATCTCATTGAAATCAGGATCTCTTTAATTAATCCTAGATAATTTAATTCATCATTCATTTTGTTGATCTAGACATTTCTTTCCTCCATCTTTACTGTTCTCAGAAGAGCTAATCTATAAAAACAATCATTTACTAGTTACATGCACTCCAAGCAAATGACGTCAGATTTGCACAATTCAACATACTGAAATTTAGCCTAGAAGAAAATTCATAGTTTTAACCAAGGAATACTTATCTCTGCTAATCGGAAACTCCTTTTCAGGTCTGCACCTTTCCTGAGATCTGAAAAGTACGATTTGTTCTGCTCTTAGCAGTGGCGTCGCCTCCTGACTAATGTTGGAATCACAATTACTCTCCAAACTGTTAGCAGAGCAGTCCAATACTATAGATAGTGATCCCTCTCCAGCAAGTTTTCTCCCTTTTAGATCCTATATCTAACCAGATGGTTGTCTTGGTATTACAGCTCTAACTGGACTGGTGTCAATTTATTTGACCAGTCATGGCACTCCTTCATATCGACTCCACTTTATTATATAGAGCGGCTTCAGTCTATTCACACCATAGTTACACCGAGTTTCGGGGACAGGGACGGGGACGGGGGGACGGCAGGGGACGGGTTTCGGGGGCGCGGGGGCGAGGGGCCTAAGTTTGGGGACGGCGGGGGGACGGCGGCGAGGGGGCGGCGGGGGAGCGGTGCGCTGAAATACATATAGTACTTGAAAAATTAGTTATAAAAAGATGTATAATTGTAAAAGCCTAAGGAACATTGAAACAATGAAAATATACTTGTAAGTTGTAACTTAATAGACATTGTGATTGGAACGAGAACTAGTTGTTTCATATTCATAAATTGAATTTCAAAATTTCAGTCATGATTCATAATTACAATCAAGTATCAAGTTATCAACACAACAGTGTTCAAACTTCAAACTTCAAAAACAAAATACTAAATACTAAATAGCTAATGGCCTAATGGCTAATGCCTCTATTGATCTAATCATCTCCAACTCCAAGCTCCATGCCAATCTCCTCATCACTGGAACCGTCGGACGAGGACCCCAAATGCTCAAGCTCATCTAAACCAATACCAACCAGCCCTGTCTGTGTAGCATCCTCATCTATCTGTGCTGGCTCTTCTGGCTCTACATCCCATCTGGCTGCTGGACTCTCCTTGTATGTAGTTGTGCTGCGATCAATGAGACGTAAGGCACTATGGACAGCCACAAGCTTCTCCGCCCTCCTAGAAGTGAGCCTGTTCCTCTTAACAGAGTGGATGAAGTTATAAGTGGACCAGTTCCTCTCAGAAGCAGAAGAACTAGAAACCTGGGACAGCAAACGAATGGCTAGAGTAGTAATCAAAGATCTAGGCCCATGCATAGTCCACCACAACTTGGGGTCCTCTTGTGACATAGTCTCCAAATCTAATATGGCTGCCTCTGAATATCCCCAAAGAGTAGCAAATTTTGTCCACTCAGTACGAAGCAAGCTGGCCTCTATAGGATCATACATTTTGTCAATGGCCTTCATGAACCCTTCCTTCACCTCAAAATCCTCTATAGGTGTCACTCTACCAAGACGTGGCACATACCACTTTGGGTTCAATGCGTAGGCAGCCATGTGTAAGGGAGTGTTGAGTTTCTCCCATCTATGCTGAATGATTGGATAAACATGCTCGGTGTAGAATTGCATTGTGGGGTCCCTCTCTCGCACTTTAGCCTTCATTTGATCAAGCATGGAATCAATGCATTCGTATACCTCTCCAAGAGAAGGTGCATTAGAATCTCCAAATCTAATAAATTTGAAGACTTGCTCAATAATGAAGACAACATATTTGGCATCAACCCAAAAGACATCATTCTTCACCACCTCCTTAACCCTCAATCCCTGTTGTGTCTTTGACTCAGGCCATCTGTTCCATTTTGCTGTCATTACCATTAGTTGCAAAGGCTCTTGCAACTCAAGCATCCTCTCCAAGAGAATAAAGTATGATGCATACCGAGTCTCTACAGGCTTCAGGAATTCCTTCTTGGAGAAGGACCTGAAAAGTGCATGTGAATGATGATGGTTGCAAATAAACATCTACACATCTCTAGCATCACTGACAATAGATTTGATCCAGCTGATTTTACCCATGTCCTTAAGTGCATTATTCATAGCATGCACACAACAAGGAGTTCAGAAAATATGCCTATAGGCTGCCTCAATCAACTTCCCTACAGCTTTGCACACATGGGCCACATCTGTCACTACCTGCACCACATTTTGTGGTCCAACCTCCTCTATAGCATCCTTGAGGATCTGAAACTGATAATGGGCATCCTTGCTATGCCCTGAACAATCAATAGCCTTAAGGAAATAAGGGCCCGCTACAGATGTGACGATGATATTGATGAGTGGACGATGCCTAATGTCCGTCCACCCATCCATGACTATGCTGCATCCACTTGTGACCTAGGTTCTCTTCATCTTCTCCATCAAAATATTAATCTTGGAATAGTTTTGATCCAAGATTGTTGTCCTCAATTTATTCTCCCCTGGTGGCACATATGATTGTCCTGCCCTTATTATCTTTGACACAGCTTCCTTATAATAAGGAGAGCGAGCCACATGGAATGGAATGCCATTGGCAAAGAATAATTTGCCAATGGCATCATCTGCCTCATCCTTTGCCTGCACATTGAATAAATCTGCTAAAGGTTGTGAAGACGTCATCTTACGTTTCCCCCTAGGCTCTGTTGCACTTGAACTGAACGGATTTGGTGGCCTTTGACTCTGCAAAGTAGAAGTAGACACTGCTGAAAATTGATCACCCAAACTCTTATGTGGCAATGTAGCAGATGCAGGCACTTCACCCTCATTACAACCCCATAATTTTAAAATTTCAGCCCTGTACTTCAAGTTACCTGCCACAACTCTACATACATCTACACCTTTGCCTCGAATAAGAAGAAAGTGTGCATTCGTTCTTGTAATGCTGCCAAACCATGTAAGCTCACACATGTGACACTTCCATAATCTAGTGCCCCCAACTGCCCCAGGCTTTGCTGCTACCTTGGATGCAAATTGTTTTAAGGGTTTTTTTGGATCAAAGAGGCCCTTGGCCCATTCTTGAAGGATTTCTGAAGGGCAGCTATTATCTCTAGTGCCAATGGAACTTGTGGTAGTTTGAGTATTTGAGGCTGAGCCATGTTGTGGAACTTGCGGTTCAACTTCACCCACAGCCTCCCCTCCTATTTGAAAGTCAGGATCATGATCATCTGATGAATCATTTTCACTTTGAATTCTTGGTTCATCATCACTTCTGTTATGTGAACTCATTATGATGATGATGCTGCAAAAACAATGTAAAAAAAAAATCAGACTTATATAATCAATTAAGAAATCAAAATGTGGTTTGTTCTGCAAAATTTGGAAGCACAGGCAAGGCATTTGAACTGTTTGACAATGACTGCATTCAGTCACTGTCAAACAGTTCAAATGCCTTGCCTTGATGCATTTGACTGATGCATTCAGGCATCAAGGCAAGGCATTTGAACTATTTGACAGTGACTGAATATTTGACAGTGACTGAATATTCAGTCACTGTCAAACAGTTCAAATGCCTTGCCTTGATGCATTTGACTGATGCATTCAGGCATCAAGGCAAGGCATTTGAACTGTTTGACAGTGACTGCATTTCAAATGCCTTGCCTTGATGCATCAAGGCAAGGCATTTGAACTAAATGCATCAAGGCAAGGCATTTGAAGTTGAACTAAATGCATCAAGGCAAGGCATTTGCAGAATCAACATGTCTGCTACAGTTCGGGGCATCAGGCAGACATTTGAATCGTCCATCAAGCAGTTCAAATCTGAATCATCATCGATCAAAACAAAATCAAGGCAAGACATTTGAACTTGCCTTGATGCTGAATCTCGTCAAAATATCAAGGCAGGCATTTGAGCGTTTGGCGATGGCGCATTGAGTCCTTGTCAATTCAAATGCCTCCTTGATGCCTGAATGCATCAGTCAAAGACTCAAATGCATCAAGGCAAGACATTTGAACTTGCCTTGATGCCTGAATGCATCAGTCAAATGCATCAAGGCAAGGCATTTGAACTGTTTGACAGTGACTGCATTCAGTCACTGTCAAACAGTTCAAATACCTTGCCTTGATGCATTCAATCACTATCAAGTATCAAGGACTCAAGTGTCAAACAGTTCACACTTCACAGTTAAAAATTTAAAAAGGTTTGCCAGGCCTTGATGCATGCAATCACTGTTACTGTCAACAATTTTTAGTTTTACAGTTTACTTTTAACTTTTATGATTTTATCTCATTTTCGATTTTAAAAATTTTCAAAAAAAAAAATAGTTGGCTGACTAGTGAGGCTTTGAGGGATTCACTCAAAGCCTCCCAACCTCCTATTCCAATGCCGAATGCCCTAGCGGCTGAAATCAAAATAAACAATGCGAAATCCGAAATCGTAAATATAAAATACCTGAGTGTTCAATAATGACGCCCTTGGAAAACAGAAAATCCGAAAACCTTGATCTGGTTCAGTTTGCAGTTCGCACATTCACTCTCAAAGTCTCAGGCAAAGTCTTGAATGCTCTCACAGGCACGCACGGGTAGGAAATGTTCAAATGATTCAATGAGATAAAATCATAAAAGTTAAAAGTTTTTTTATTTTTGATTTTGTTTTACTTACATATCAATATCATAATAGTTAAATTTTAACAAATTTGATTTTAATTAAAATTTAATACACTTGAATGAAGGGGACGTGGGAAACTCGAAGGCTTGGAGACTCCCAGAAGACTCCCAAAGGAGACGCCCAGAAGACTCCCTGTGAAGGAAACGTCCAGGGGACGGCGAAGGGACGGGGAGACGGCGGGGGGACGGCGGGGGGACGGCGGGGGGACGTCTCCGCGTCTCGGAAACGTCCCCGTCTCCGAGACAGCTGGTTTTTTGAGGGGGATGCGTCCTTGTGGAACTATGATTCACACGCAGTATCCAACTTTTGACACTTATTTGTACCAAAATACTCGGCAATGAAATTCACAAGCAGTTCCAAGAATTATACGCGGATCATAGTGTTGGTGCAGAATATAGTCAATTTGCGTATCTCCGACCAATGTTCAGGAATATATCTTTGACCATATGCACGACTCCTTGTAGTGGCGCGGGGGACTCAACTGGGTGTATGAAAGTCGCTCTGGGAAGAACTCGCACTCCCGTCTCCCAGATTTGCTGCTCGATAGATGACAGAACCACTCTTGTCAAGGCATCAATGGATTCCGTCGCACTTGGAGTCATGGATGAGACTCAATACTGCACAGCCTGGATGATTTAATCACCATATGCGCTATCGCCAGAAGACCATACACAATATGGCTTTAGGCGCATCGATCCTAAGTGAAGGATGATAAAAACTATCTGTGTGCTACTCACGATGTTGACATGAAGGCTTTCATTTGTGCGCCTGACAATGACCTCGCCCATGGAGATCTGGCAAATGGCAAATGGAGTCCGCTTCGGTGTCTCAAGTCATTACCAGCTACTACCGCAATACCAGCTACAACCCGTGAATCACCTAGCAATACATGGTTACCACTGCCACACGTGGCCCGCGCCATACTATTAAGAACACATCTGCTCACAGTCGCATACTTAACAACAAGGCCCACACACATTGCCGCGGCTTCCTATAGGTGCGAAGTAAAACTAAAAAATGTCCTCATCCCACACAACTCAGTGCACATCCATCGGGGATAGCCTGTCGGGTGCTGTAATGTAGAGAGGTGCCAGCGAACAATTCTTTTGATGTAGAGAGGGTCCCATGGTATCGCATCAAATTCTTTTGTCGCCTCTCTTGCTTTCAACAAATGCACCGGGTGATTCATACGCACAGGATGATTGAAGATTCAGACTTGTTATAACGTGGCTCTGATACCATGTTAAAGATCGAACATATTCAAACAGGTCTGATTATCTTTGTCAAAGACATTTTCCCAGATTTCTTCTCTTGATGTCGAATGTGCTGATTGCAGAACATTAATTGATTTCGATGATTGCATGTCACGAATGGAACTACCTTTTGTATGTTTAGGAGACCCGTCACTAAGGGGTGCGTCTCTTGAGAGGACGTGTCTCCACATTTGGAGACACATCCGCTCAAGGGACGTGTCCCTTTGGGCGCACGGGTTCCATACACAACCGATTACCATTCGGTTAGTGTTTATTTAACACACACATAACCTTATATGTGGTGAGTGTATAAGTTCCGATTTATTAAATGCAAAAATAACATTTTATTTAATACGAGTTTATATATTTATGCTCATAAATTCGATTTCCAAAAATATGAAATAAGAAGGATAATCTTGATCATATATAAATAACGAAGATGCTTTCAGCATTCGTTATTTATATTTGACCGCAGCTATCATCCATTAACATGCTGAAACAGTCATCTTCTTCATAATTTTGCCAGCTTTCTGACAGATCGTCAAGCAAATTCACCAAATTCATCAAACGAAGGCAGAGGCGAAAATGCTGAAAGCAAGAATCATCAAGAATGGCAGTCAATCAAGGGAAAAGCGCCCCTGTAGGCCAAGGGCGCCCAAAAATAAAAGCATTCAGAAGTCAATCTTTGGATTGGTTATCTCCAGATGATCTTCCCAGCTTCGCAACGAATCTATTCACCAACTAAGAGGACATATCAAACGGCAGTGGTTGTTGGTCAAACGAGCACATGAAACGGAGGATAAATTGATGAACATCAAGGCAAAAGCGCCCCTACTGGCCAAGGGCACCCAGCATTTTGAGCAACCAGATGAAGTTTTTAGCAGCTGTCTCCTCCAAGACATCTGCTCAAAATCCTTCCAGCTTCGCGATGAATCCAGCTGCCTCACAGGACCTATCTGTTGGCATTACAATTCGCACTTCTAGAGTGCGTATTAACAATAGACAGCTATGCACAGTGCGTAATGCCTGCTCTTCAAATTAGGAAGGGAAGCTCCCTCTTTTGTTGATATGTGTGAAAAAGTAAATGATCTAAATCCTATCTTTTTGACTCAGTTGGAAGAGGCACAAGGTTAAGAAAACCAATACATTGCAGCTAAGGTTTTTCTCTGGTTTTGTAAATCATAACTACAACTAACTTAATACTTTAATCTATCCTATTCCCTCTAGATAAACAAAGCAAGAGGAATTAGGAGTAGGGAATTAGTATACGATAATCTTTAAGTCAAGATTTTCAAGGAGGTGGGACACCTATCTGAGGTGTAGGTTGAAAGAAAGCTTATTGGCAACAACATCAAACGACAATCTCCACTTCTAAATTCCCAAGGAGGAGACGACTCCTATCCGAGGTGTAGATATGAAACAAAGATTATTAAGCACAACATCACACGATAAACTTTATCTCTAAATTCCCAAGGAGGAGACTACTCCTATCCGAGGTGTAGATATGAAACAAGCTTATTAGAAACAAATATAACCCAGGACAGCAAACTATATGAAGGACCTATCACACAAATGAACGATCAACCAGTATTATATTAACAAAAGTGAACAAGTACAATAATAATAACATTCAGGCAAGGCAGCTCAACTATTTATTATCACCATAAAAGTTCTTGAACAAATACTGAATAGCAATACTTCAGGCAAATTGGGCTCAGCATGTATGCTATCACGCGCAAAAGTTAATTACAAATGAGCAAGGGTGCTCTTATTTATAGAACTTCAAGGAGTAGGGAACCCTAAAATCTCCTTGAGTTTACACTCAGTCTTGCAAGCATGCAAGATTTATTCTCTAAGTCTAACTGTATGCAACCTAGCATTTAACTGGAAAAACAACATCAGTTAACTGAACTATAAAATAAATGGACGTGCAAGTCCTTATTGAAATGAAAGTCAACTGATAACTAACATCAGTTAACTGAAACTAAAAACTAAATGAGAACTCCAACTGTACATAGAAGACTCCAAAATAGACATGCCATGATGTGTGGGACAGCGAGTTAACTTGGAAAGAGGCGTCAAGTTAACTTTCGTGTCTAATGTCTATCTTGAAAAGGTGGGACGTCCTGATTTGTAGTTCACTGGTCGTGGTCTCTAGCAATTAACCCCTCCACGAGGTTGTTGATAGCATCACCATCTGGAACACTGATACTCCTCTAAAGAACTTTGTATCTCCGCAACATCTCTTCACCATCAGTGATCTGACTGTGAAGTTCTCCTCTACTCTTGGTCACCTCCTCAAATAATGCTGACATGACTGTAAGTTGATCCATCTTACAGCCAACTGTATCACCACTGAAGATACCATGAATGAGTGTCTGAATCTCTGACCGTACATCAGCAAGCTCAAAATATCCACCATCCTCATGTTGATACTGGCAAGGAACTCGTGACATGAAAGTTCTCACGAACCTGATAGCACTTATCACCTTCTCTCTACTTTCAGCCAACTTTGAAGAAATTGTCTCACATATCTTTACCTTGAAGATTAATTGCTCTCTCCAAGAAAAGATTGCTTCCTTATCCTCCTCTTCAGTGACCGAATCATATGTCGTCCTCAGGTGAGAGATCATGATCTCATTCTGTGGTTTGTCTACTGCCAAGTCTCGCTCTGACTCCTGAATCTTCAGACGAAGTTCGTGGGCGTTGCACCTCAATCGGTACAATTCTGAAAGTATGAAGCGGCCCCTTGTGACGAACTCCTCTTCCCAATCCTTCAAGCGCTTCCCATAAACAATCCCCTGACTTAGCTGATTATGTTCTGCTGGTACTTCTGACAATCGCGGGAGCAAGGCGGTGACATTCTCAGTGTTATGCATAAGATTGGAGATGTATTGGTGAAGCTGTTGGTTCTCAGCCTTGAGGGCTGCTTTATCTTCTCCATCCTTTATTACTCTCTCCCTTATGCTATCCGTTGCAACCCTGAGGAGATCCACCTCTGCTTGGCGTGTGCTTTAGCCAAGGTTGACCTTTATTAAGGTAAAGTCATCAACTTCTACCTCGTTCAAGCTTTTATCTTCTGGTGGCGTAGCGAACTCAATGATGATCTCCTTATCAACATTCCATTCAACATGAATTTGCTTCTTGATTTTCTTATCTGGTATGTCTTGATAAATGTTACACCCCAAATTGTGAGGTTACTATTTACTATTATTATATAGGGTAAATGTGAATGTAATGTGAATTTTGGAGACGAATAAATGATGCTTGTACCTTGTTATCAATATGAATGTTATCTCATTTGATGTTGTTTCATTTGATGTTATCTCAGTTGTTGTTATTCATGGT
Organism: Sequoiadendron giganteum; assembly: GCA_007115665.2. Lineage (NCBI taxonomy): Eukaryota > Viridiplantae > Streptophyta > Pinopsida > Cupressales > Cupressaceae > Sequoiadendron > Sequoiadendron giganteum. The sequence goes on from CM021110.1 coordinate 254,961,057, forward strand.
GAAATATTGCATAGACCGTTATTGAATTATAGTTATTCTAACTTTGAAGATGTTTATATATGTTGCTTACTGTTGTGAACAAATAACTGCCAAAGGAATGTGTTAGTGGTTGTAGGTAAACGTTCAATCTCCAGGGGGAGGGGAAGTATCACTCGGGAGAGGAGCTTGGTTGGGTAACCGGTAAAGTAAACTATCTGAGCATACACACACATCACCTTAGATTGAGTGCACCGAGTCAGTTTGTGTGGGTTTTAGGTAAGTCATCCATAGCTTGTATGATTGCATTAGGAGTCTTGCTTACTTTTGCATGTTTTGTGAGTGATGTTTATCTATGTATTTGTCTTGTTATATTACGATCATAATGATTGTAATGTAAATGCATGTAAGTGAATCAGAAGTGGACATATATACATATATATAGTATATACACGTATCCATATGTATATAAATATCGATACAAACGTACGTTAGCAAATGGATATGCTCATACAGATGCATCGATATAGTATACCTACACATACGTGTGCATAGGGGTATATACAAGTATATATATGTATATATGCACACATCATGTATTATGTGTATATTAATATTATTATTATTATTATTGTCTTACAAATTTACATATATATATATATATATCAAATGTATGCTGACTGGCTCACGATATATATATATTTGTTTAATATTAATATATATAATATATATATGTAATTATATATTAAAGATTATATACATAAATTATAGTTATATTAAAACATATAAATATATATATATAAATATGTTTTATATATTTAAAACTATAATTATATATATATATAATAAAATATATAATTAAAATATTAATCTCTCATAATGGGAAATCAAATTACTTCCCATATTGATTTAATATAAATCTTTTAACTATGGGAATCGGGTTAGTTCATATTCAATTAAATATCGACCATCAAACTATGGGAATCGAATAAATTGAAATATTTATCATTGACAATGGAAATTGAAATACTTTATTCTCCAATCTTATGCAAATCGAAATATTTTTGTTGCTTACCATTTGAACTTGGAAACAAAATATGAAACAAACGGCGTTTGAGGAAGTCGCGCGCCCAGGTATTATGCGCGCAGAACATTGAAGCATTTGATTGTTTGACCAAGTCTCTGGCAAAGTGGAACACAGCAGAGAATTTTGTCGATTAAGCCTAGTTAATAGCTATGTGTGCATAAAACATCAAAGGACTTTTTCACTGTAAATATCTTACCCGGCATATTATGAAATTGATGCCACATCTGGAAAATGAACCTGTAGGTGTCAATTTAGTAAAATTCACCGTGTGCAATGGAATTAGTCTCCATTCCGTTGTCAATTACTGGAAACTGACTCACCATGTTGAAACTAAGTAAGGGACAGAAATCGCTCCACCTTCTGGTTTGAATATTTCTTTCTGCAATGGTGGCAAACCACATGCCATAACATGAGGGAGGTTGAGGCTCTATAAATAGCTGCCCCAACCTTCATTGTTAGGCATTGAATGATTTAATTTCATTCACTATTTTTCATTGTTCTCATTTCATCGTATGCAATCAGAATTCACTCATTCATTCACTCACAGTTTTGTGATTACCAATCTATGCCATTTACCATATGCGTATATTTTCTGAGTTACATTATCTACAGTCATTCATCAGATTTCTGAGTAACAAGTGATACAATCAATCTCTGTATTCCTGAGTGTCATTAGTATTCATTACTGTTTACATTTCTGAGAGTAGTCTACACTTGGAGAGAAACGTATTCTACCCAAGGAATATGTTTGTTCTACTACTGTTTTCCGAGAGTAAAAGAGGGGAAATCTTGTGAAGAAATTATCATCATTTGGAGAAATTGGAAATTGGATTGAGCTAGAAGCAAAGGCAGCTCTACCTTCAATTGGGAAAAGCATTCACAGGCATGGGATATTCTTCTACTATTCTTTTGTTAAGATTTCTATGTTGTTTGAAAAGTATTTATGTTTGTGCATAGGAAGAATAAATGTTGTCTTTGTGGAAAAGGAAAATGAAGCAATTCTAGCTATGTTTTACATGTTTGTAATAATCTCCATAATAGGAGAATGTTGTTGCTTTAGATATTAATCTAATAGGCTTGATTAAGTGCAAAAGTCATTGAAGTGCACCAGCTAAGTTATTAAGTTAACTAGGAAAGCTTGTGTTTCCTCCTAGGTGAGGCCATCCACTAAGGGAGAGGGTTAAATATACTTATATGTAAGTAGATTGTTTGAAGGTAGGTTATCTCGGATGACGGACCATCCATTGAAGGATATACCTAGCTTGTGTAATTACTTAGTAGATTAGTATGTTATAGGTTATCTGGGATGACTGACTATCCATTGAGGGAGATACCTATGCGTAGTGTAAGATAGCCCTAAGTCAAATCGGCCTTGGATAATGTATGTGATAGATGACTTCATTCGAAGTACTAAGTGAGAGCTCTTTGATCAAAGTAGTGCAATGTACGACATCCACTTAGACTGTGTGATGCTTGAGACTACACTGTCAGTTCACCGTGATCCCATATTACATGCTAGTTCAAGATTGTGGGATTACAAAGTTCTAGTTATGTAGGACACAGCACTATGCTCAATTGGTTAATAGTATCGGTTACTCTACCAATCTCTTCGTCAAAGGGAGGGCCATCTATCGAATGATAGATGTGCGGGGGACCACATTATAAGTCCGTGGTTGGCGGAAAAGCGCCTGAGTGATACTTCTCCTCCACAGCAGGCTACTCAAGTACCAAGATATGAAAGGACGGATTCCTAGACATTCTTACTACTATTAGTTCTAAAGCTCATTGGAGCTATGTTTGTAAAGGTATGTTTTCTTGTTACTTGTACTTGTGAAGTTATTGTAATGAAATGGAATCTTTATTGTAATTTTAATATGATATCTTGTTCATATATTATCAATAAAAGAAAGAAAAATGATATTCCAATGACTTGTTAGCACGTTTATTTACTCGTTTCATGTAAATTTAGAAAAATTTATTTTACCAAAGGGTTCGGTCGTTACAATAAACATGATCAAAATCAGAGAAGTCAAGCTAATAAGATGGCTGCCTCCTCTTCCTACCCAGTTGATTCTCAAGCCAAGACGAGTCCTAACTAATCTCACTGGAAGAAGCAGTGCTTGTTCTAGGAACTTCTGATGAGTGAGTATGTGTAGAAGCACTGCTACGTGGTGATGAGTCCAAACTCCAAATCAATATGAACTGGAGACTGTAATGGAGTTGGTGATGGCATGGGAGGTTCTACTTCTGCTTTTGGCATGTTCTCTACTACATTTGGGGCTATCTCCATATGGTGTTCTTGCTGGTCCAAATCAGCAACTGGTGCTTTTCCCTTTCCATTTCTTGACAACCTGTTTTCTTTAGGAGGATTACTCCTTGCCTTTTGTCTAGGCTTTGACTTTGATGTGGAAGGCAGTGAAGTGACTAGTTGTGTTAGGCATGGCTACCTTTCTCATCCTTTTTTTGTCCAAGTAAAGCATGCTATTTCTAACAACTTTACTTGTTCTTGCATTTATAGATGTACACTCTTTGGCATACCAATCAACTGCTAGAAGAGGCTGCAAGTCAACTTGATCCTGGAAGTATTGAGGAAGTGTAACATTCCCATCATCATCAAACAACCCTCCTACATCTTCTAACAAGAAATCAGAAATTTGTGAGAGTGAATCTACCATAGATGCGTCTCCGCACCTCAAACTCATCCTCGTAGTTGTACCAATAGTCTTCTATAGAAGGCTTGTGAGAAGAACGACCGCCAAGGCATGTTGAATAGTAACCCCAAGGGTCATATGAGCGTCTTTCGACGAGAAACTTAAGATTGAGTCTCTCCATCTCATTACCCATGGCCTTGGCGTTAGTCGCTATCTTGCACCTATAAATTCCCATTTGTAATGGAAAATTGGCAGCCTGTTTGTTGTGCAGATGGGAGTGGACTGTCTACAGTTACCGTAGAAATTCCATGAAAACCCACCTTATCCGAAGGATAAAGGGGTAACATAGCAGGGTGACCTGAGTAGCCATACATGCGGATGTAGGTGAGCATAGGGAACTAGATGAACCAATCCGCCCATTCAATCATTGTTGACTTAGCTTCTGCTGAAATGCGCACATGTAGCTTTCGATCAAGATTTCTCATGGTGTACATTAAGAAAGCTTCCTGCACTCGCTTGAAGTGGTACTCGGACTGTGTGAACCTAAGCTGTGAGTAGTACTGATGAACCTTTTGTACACTTAGAATTCCCTCAGTATTCAATCCTTTAAATTGGCCTTGGAAAGCAACCAGATATACAAGGTATGAGCACAAGTGAAACTCGTGAGCAACCAAGAAGTTGGTCAATTGTTTATCGAGAACATCGTTGATCAAAGATGCCCAGTCGTAATGCTCTCTTCTGTTGATCTGAGCCATGACGTAATACATCCAAGGCTGAAATTTGTGAGCATCTGCGTGACCGGTGACATGGTTAAGAAGGGTGATCATAACCACATATTGATCTTTGAACTCTCCTCGACCCACATTCTTTGGCAAACTATTCCTTCTCCATTTGAGCCATCTATCTGTCATTCTTCCTTGACACTTTTCCTTATCAGCATCAAATGCCCTTTTGCACCTGTCCATAGAAATGACCATATTGTTTGGATTCGGAGGAATACCAAAACACCTCTCGACGTCCTTGGGCTTGAGACTGCATATTAACCGCCCATCCACCGATTGAATTTCTCGTGTAGCAGAGTTATAACGCTTTACACAAGCCATAACGAACTCCATACACTGTGTTGCAATGGGCAGAAAAGCCGCTTCTAGCAAGCCGGATTCCTTGAGATTCTGAAGTGGGATTTGATCAATCTTTGAGGCATTTAAGTCAAATTCTAGATACACCTAATGCAAATTTGTGTCGGCCGTTCTTATGAAATCATGAATTAAGACCAATTTGATCTTGAATTCAGTCTGGGTGAACTATATCCTGAAAAACTCGCCTGTTGACTGTGAACAAGGCTATATTCTCACAACTTTTCCGAAAAGCTAAAATATTGTAATGTCCCTTACCCAGCCTTGCCTTAGAACTCACTTGTTGATTAGGGTTAGGGTTTCTTCTTTCCAAATGAATGTTCTCCTAATTCAATAACCCTAGATTTGAATCCTATATTCACCATATTAACAACATATCTATTAACATTAATATCTAGATATCCAAAATATAAGCATAATCACAAAAGTAATAATGAAGACAGATGAGGAGTGGCATGGGTAGATCCGCCTGAGGCTATCCATCTAATCCCAAGGGCACAAGCATCCTATCAAGATAACCCACCCCTTGCGTCTGAGTTCAACGTCCAAACTAAGATTATTCAATTCTCGGAGTGGCGTGCTTAGTGGAAACACTTGTACCTGCTTTCTCTACCCATGGCATCACCTTGGAAGACATATGACCTACTGGGGGAAGCTAGCGGAGCTCATAAGTGGCCTAGGCCTACCACCCCTCCATGGCCGCAGCGGATTGTTAAGTGGGACCCCCACCCCTCCATGGCCGCAATGGATTGTTAAGTGGGGTTTTTAGGCACCACCTGTCTCAGGCCCTTCCACCCTAGTAGGCTTACAAACAAATAGAAGACAATCTTTAAACAATCAAATACATTTGCATTTACTATTGGTTCCTTATCAGATCATTTCATAGTTCCATTGTACTCATAACCATACTAAAGAAATCATAATCATTTCATAGAACAATTATAATCTTAATAATGCTAAAGGAAAATATTGCACCAAAAATCAGATTAGCAACATCTATTATGCAGATACTATTCTAATTGAATGAGGCAACTTATATCTGCTTATAGGTAATCCCCTCCTACTTCTTTATTGCTGCAATGTGGATACAATCAAGAATATCAATTTGTCAAGGACAATGCTTTTCCTAATACATTAATCAGGGTTGGCTAATTCAAGGATACAGCGAATCAATTGATATCAAATATACGAGGTTTTGCAGAACCGGGCTTTAGACACGATGGAAGTCATTAAGGGATTGAAGCAGCAGGTCGGGCTATGAGGGAATCAATCATACAGAGGGAATTGTTACAGCCCCTAATGATTGTCGATTCTTCCTTTCCAAAAGTTGAATATACTATATATTAATGATAAGTGAATTACATCACCTAGATGCTTGTGTTTGATCCTGTCACCTACTCCTCGCCTTCTTTTGTGTGCCCCAATGATGATCATGCTTGGTTCATTTCCTCTATATCTATGCTTGAGACAGGTTGTATCCATCTATGCTCGGTGGCGCCTTTTTGATCGGAGGCACCCGTTCCATTTCAAATGCTAGCGTCTGACCCTAAATGGTGATTATCGCGTACCACTTCAATCTCTTTAGCAGGGGCAATCAATAGTTAAAGATAATGTGTTAATCTTACTTTATCGCTTTTTGACTATTGTTGTTCTATATTGAGTATCATTTTGAGGGCCCGATAATAAGTCAAATATTATCGACTTATTTGTTTGGGGTGGCCTACTGACTTTATTACCGCTAAAATAATATTTATGCTATCCTCCTTCTATGGTATTAATCGTTTATTATCATTGTTTCCTTATGATACCTTATTATCCATTAAGGTAATATTTCAAATTGCAATTATCTATCTTCATATTCCAATGTTTATTTAAATTTTAAGGTTAATTTTATATTAATTATCAAATCATATAAAAATGGTATTTACCAAAATAACAATAAATATTATCTATTTCATATCATTACAATGTCTAATATTTATATTTTTGGGGATTTACGATATATATAGTATAATACTTGTAATTATAATATTGTCTTCTGACAATTATAATTATAATGGTATCAAAATCATTACTATTTTTAAATATGTCTTTGTTACCTTAGTATCCAATTTTGGGAACATGACAGTCCTCCCCTCCCAAATTTTCTTGCCCTCAAGCAGATCACTTTTTGTATCCTGGATGTCCTCTAAGACAAGAACTTAAGAAGAGGATTTAGGGGTGTGACATATATCTATGCAATGCTCTATGAAGAAGTTTTCCCAATTTTTATTGGGGATATTGGTTGATCAATACGTTCTTTTAGATCTTTGATGGTGTAGGGTTGTCATAACCACTTAGGCTTTCTCCTCCACAAAGCTCCATTTGTTCATTGTCCCTTCTTCCGAGTGGATGCTTTTGAGATCACCTTCTTCATACCTTGTTTTCTTACTTGATTGCCCTTTGCTTTCACCTTCAGGGGTCGTTCCTATCTTGTGGACTTGGCCCCTTCTGTTACATCGATGGCCACGTTCCCATGGTCCATTGCATGTGAAGCACAACCCCTTCTGTTTTAGATCTTTCATTGCTTAACACATATGTCCATGGTTGTAGAAACCCCTTGTTTCCCCTATTTCTGAATCTGACTATTTTTTTGTTTGTTTTTGAAGTTTTTGGTGTTTTTGTGATTTTTTGAGCATAAATGAAAGAATGCGATTTTGATAGAAATTGATAAAATATTCAATTAAAATCATTTAACTCTGGAAACGATAGTATCTAATGCAAATACTGATGCCAATCTATTTATTTGTCTTCCGGAATGATTACAATATAGATCCAATGACATGCTATCTAAAAAGCAATAATTTTTATTAAAGAACTTGGTATTATCAGCAACTGGAAATAATCAGATCTGGTACGGCTGCATTGAACACTCCTTTCTCCCTCCGTTTGGTGACCCTCAATGATGCCAGGAAGGTATGCGCCCAAACTGGTAATGGCAGACTAATGCTAAAGTAGGCGATTTGCTTCTGGAAGGAGGTATGCCCCTTTTGTTGAGAGGTACGGCCTAGTACAGAATGGTACGGCCTGGTAACAGCAGCAAACAATAAATAAAATGTACGGCCCTTCCTTAGATTGCTAGATCTCAGATAAATAGGCGCCTAGATTGATGAACCCCAGTTGGAAGATTATTACTCTGAAAACTCTGAATGTAAATATCTTTGAAGATCAATGATTTCCTCTGGATGAAGAAGCCTCTGCTGGCAATAAATCAGGTGTTATTTCACACCCTCTGAACTGCTTCCAATGGAGATGGCTCATTCCCCAAGGAATTCGAACTTGAAACCCTAAAGCTTCTTGCTCAGATCAAAGTTGATCAATTTTCAATTCACAATAATCACATAATGGCTCGATTTTCAATGCAAATGGCTTATATTTCTCCAAAGTGCGATTTCCTCAATAATAGGGTTTATTAAAATTCGAACTTTTAATTCTTTTAATCTTTCCATAGTCTCAGCCAAATTTTTATAATAAAATATAATTGTCAATTTGGCCCCTTTTGATGATGGCGACCCCCTCAATTAAGAATCACTTAAGTTATAATATAATATTATAACTTTATATTATAATCATCAAATAATTAATATTTAATTAATACAATTAAATATTAATATCTCTCTCGTTATCCATCCGATGACTGATCCGTCTGAAGCTGACTAACACTAAAGTGATTCTGAACACTGCCAAATCCATACTGCTAAAAATAGCAGGAGTCCCACGCCGACTGCCAAGAACTGCTAAAAATAGCAACTTCTCCGAATGAGCCCGAACGAAAGCCAACTGATCAAACTCTGCCAACTGAAGCTGAGCCAAGCTCCAACGTGACCCTCTATCCAGTCTATCAGCCTACAAGGGTCGTATGATAGGCCAATCCTATACTCCGAGAGATGTCACTGAGAAGGGGACATGACAATGGTCTTGCTTTCCGTTACAGTAAGAGCATGTTCTTCGTGAGTCTTCCCTTCACGGCATTTCTTCCTTGGGAGGTGTTGTGACCTTTTTCACACATCACCCCATCAAGATGGGGACCCCCTAAATTTTGCTCCATTCTGGTCTTTTGGCTTTGGTTCGCTCTCTCTCTGGTCTCTGGTCCTTCCGGGGATTGTCCCATCGTTTGACCCAGGTTGAAATATTGGTCAAGTCTGTGTAATTAGGGTTTTCATCCTTCAGGCTTATTTAAGGTCAGACTGAGTTATAAAATTGAAATCTAAGCTTAGAGCAGCAGTCAGAAGACTTCCAGCAGAGTCCCCCTAAATTTTCACTGTATTCTGGCAACTTACTATTTTTAGTAAGTATTCAATTTGGGACTATTTTATCGAGATTTTGGAATTCTGTCAGTTCCACCGCATCCGGGTAACTTCAAGCTGTCTACACGTAAATTTTGAGCCAGATCAGACGACTTACTATTTTTGGCATTTTGGGCTTTAAGAGCCATTTTCAGGGTTTCCACATGAGCTTTTCAGATGCATGTCTGGAGAATCCTTCTGGGTTTTCCAAAACCTTCGCAGTGATGTAACATGCAAACCGAGACAACCACTTTCAGAGTTCAGCCTTCGGCTATTTTTAGGGTTCGCATGCAGTGTTTTTCAACGCATGTCGGGTTTTTCTTCTGGGTTTTTCGAGAGCTTCGCAACGGTGTGGCTTGCAAGCAGAGAAGATCGAGTTTGAGGACTTACTATTTTTAGCCATGCATACATGACCAGTTTTCTGGGTTTTTCTGGGTTTTTTGAGATCCCGCGGGCAATATGACATGCAAAACCATCCGGCAGTGAATGAGTCACTTTTCAGACAGTTTCTATTTTTAGCAGGTACACTCCGGCAGCCGCCCAACACTCCAGTCCAGCAAGCAGAACGACATGCAGAAGGAACGAAGTCAAACGGAGACCGTTCGGGATACATGCAAATCAAATTAGGGTTTCCACTTTTATAGGGGGTAAAATCCAAAAATAGCCGAAACAAAGTACCCCACCCATGTCAGCACACTTCAAGGTACCTGCTGGCAAAATTTGAGCAAAGTCGGAGAACTTACTATTTTTAGTAAGTCAGGGCACGGCTATAAATAGCAGGTCTGCACCCGAGGTTGGCGTCCGAGTAACCCTCAAGCTATCAAGATCAAGCGTTGCAACTTTCAGGCAAAACGGAGCTACTAAAGTCAGAAAGTCAAACTTACTATAAATAGCAGGTGGCTATAAATAGCAGGTCAGGGCAGAGGACTGACAAAACAGGTTCACAAGGCAGAGAATATCATCTGATGAAATTTTCAGGCAAAACGGAGCCTTAGAGGTTGAAAATCAAGGGATTTGCTAAAAATAGCACAACTTGCTAAAAATAGAATGCAAGAGCAGGAACAGGTAGAGGCTTGAAAAACGCCTAAGGCATAAAACAGAAGCTCATACCTCAAAATGCGCCCAAAGAGGAAGGAGAGAGGTGAAAAGTTTCTAAGTCATGAAAACGAAAGTGGAACCAAGGAAATGCGCCCATGGTGAAAACAAAAGCTCACCTAGTAAAATGCGCCCACCTCAAGGCAGAGGCTTGAAAAACGCCTAAGGCAAAAATGAAAGCTCACATGTTGAAATGCGCCCACCTCAAGGAGAGAAGCCTTGAAAAGTTTCTAAGGCAAAAACAAAAGCTCACCTAGTAAAATGCGCCCACCTCAAGGCAGAGGCTTGAAAAACGCCTAAGGCAAAAATGAAAGCTCACATGTTGAAATGCGCCCACCTCAAGGAGAGATGCCTTGAAAAAGTTTCTAAGGCAAAAAAACAAAAGCTCACCTAGTAAAATGCGCCCACCTCAAGGAGAGAAGCCTTGAAAAGTTTCTAAGGCAAAAACAAAAGCTCACCTAGTAAAATGCGCCCACCTCAAGGATTGAAGCTATGAAATATTTCTAAGGCATAAAACGAAAGTGTCAAGGGTGAAATGCGCCCTCTAAGACATGAAATGAAAGCTTGGCCTAGCATTTGCGCCCATGATGAAGAGGAGATGGCCGAAATTTTCCTAAGGCATGAAATGAAAGTAGAGAGGTCAAAATGCGCCCAAGGCAAGATAAAGTGGCTAGGTTGCTGGAGAAAATTTCTAAGTCAAGAAAATGAAAGTTCAAGACCCCATATGCGCCCAAGGATATTCTAACTGTTTGAGAATTTTCTAAGTGAGAAATCAAGGCTTGCATGAGTAAAATACGCCAAGGTTGCTGGAGAAAATTTCCTAAGGCAACAAAATAAAAGTAGACACATGAAAGTGCGCCAGAGGTGTAAAGTGAAGGAATTTTTTTTGAAATAAATATTTCATCAAAATGTATACGCCTATGGTAGAGAAAGTGTTAGAAAATTTTTTTCTAAGTGATATAACACTTCACTAGGGAAAAATACGCCCTTGGCAAGGAAGGATGATTTGATGAGTTTTAAAATTCTCCGAAGGCGGTTGAAAGTTAACGAATCTTTTTTTCAAGGGGAAAATTTGATATCGACGAATATTTTCCATGGGTCAAGTGAAAATCAAATGAACCCGTTTAAAATGCACCCATGAGTTAGCAGAGTTTGAAAATTAATTTCCTAAGGGAAATTTTAATATTTTCAGAAGAAATTAGTTTTGCCTAGATTATTTTCCTGACAGAAGTTAAATCTCAAAGGACGAATTATTTCGAGCACGCAAACAATTTTTTAATCGCCCGGAGTTGAACATTTTAATGAGAGAATTTAAAATGTCTAAGGCAAATTTTATGAAATCGAGGATTTAAATGACAGACATTTTAAAAAGTTGGAAATAAATTTGCTACTCCCACGAATTTTTTCGAGTTGAATTTATTTAAACACTGCGAGATTTTTAAATGGAATTTTAAATCAAGTCAAGTGATTGTTTTTCTCGCGAGTTGTTTAAATCGCCAAGAGTTAACTGGCAGACTAAGAGGAAAATTCGAAATTTGAAGAAGAAGGAATCATTATTAATGGCGACTGCCATAATAACCGGCTGACGACTAGCCCACTACTGCGCTTGAATTAGAAGATTCCGAACGAAGATAGTGGGAAATTGATGAAGGTGCTAAAATAGCCCCAGCACTACTTAGCAGGATTCTCCGAGAAGAGTTATTTAAACAATCTCTTCTCTCATTTCTCCTCACATTATTTCGAAGTTGAAGTTGCTGAAGAAGTTCTTGAGAGATTGAAATATTTTCCAAGTGGTTGAGGAGAGAAATTCTGTGAGAGTTTATTTTATTTCGGAGTGTTGAGTTGCTGAAAGTACGAAGTGCTGGAAAAATTTTCATTTGCCGAGACTCTTTCTTTCGAAAAGCTGAAAGTGTGTTGCTGCGACTTCGAAGTTGAAGGTTGAAGTTATTTTCCGGAGTTGCTGGAGAATTTAATTCTCAAAGAGCTGAAAGTGGAGTTGCTGCGAAGTTTAAGCGTTGAGAAGTTGAGGAAGTTGAAATTTCATATTGCTGGCAACTCTTTATTCCTCTAACTGCTGAAGTTGACAAAGTGAAGTCAAGGTTCGAACAATTTGTGCTGGAGAAATTAGCTACATTGCTGAAAGTTATTAGCTTGCTGCATTTTTTCTTCACCAGTCAGAAGTGCAGTTGCTGAGAGTTGTCTCTAAACTCAGAGATTTTTATACAGTACGAGGTTTGGAGTTAGAAATTTATGTTGAGAAATTTTATTTTCAAAGCTAACTCCGTATTCGCAGCCATCTCGGGAATTGTTTTATTTTATTAATCTGCAGCCTAGCTTATTCTTCTATTTTATTTTGCAGATGGCTGGTGCAAAGGATGTTACAGGAACAAGCAGAGCCGCAGGCAGAGCTGCAAACACTGAAGCAGGCAAGGCTGGCTCATCTCGGCAGGCAATGATTAAGAGGCTCGCTAAGCCATTTCTCCCAAAGTCAGCAATAGTTTCAAAGTTGGCAGGATTGAATGACACCAACCTTGGTTCATTTAATCTGAATACACTCAAATCGAGGATGTTCGGGCTAGGGGGCCATCAACCATCCGTCACGGCACATAATATAATGAAGAGTGGAATCTACGCAGCTGCTAGTTTTCCGCCAACAATTCAGTGTCCGGAGCTAATTATGGAGTGCGCCAATCACTACAAGCCAGAACGTAGGACGATTGTCTCTCCGGATGGTAAACTGCTCGCCAACTTCACACCGGATGCCATCGGAGAAGCATTTGGGATTCCAACTGCTGAGGAGATGTTATACAGAACAAACAAGAGGGCAGATAAGATGTACTCTTCCTCTTTCAAAAGAGTCACTGCAGTCATCAACAGAGTTTGGATGCAAAAGCCGAGGCCACCCCGCACTAAGCTCCCAAAGCAGATAATTGCCGAGGACGTGAAACAAGAATACTGTGATTTGATAATGATGCTGAGCCGGGTGAATGGGAGTGCACAGGCTTACATTTTCGAACCTTGGATGTTCTACTTCATCGAGATCATCTTGGAAGGAAAAGAGTGTGTCGATTGGGCTAGGATGATTAGCAACCACATCGATGAGCAATTCAGGAGCTTGAAGGTGACGAAGACTTTCTACATGAGCTCATATGTGATTTACATGTTGGCCAGAATGACTAAATACAGAAGGATTTCGTACAAAGAGCCAATCGGCTGTGCCCCTGGTCAATTCAAAATTCATGAAGCCTGCACACAGCTACATTTGGCTAACATTGCCAACTATAAACGGGCAAATGATGCATTCACAATGCACATTGCGAGGACGCTTCAGCAAAGGACGCAGCAGAGAATATCTAAAGAAGCACAGACATTGATTGAGGAATATGGGTATTGGCTCATCCAATTCCAGAAATTCACATATATTA